>JAKSZT010054474.1:4026490-4442062 GCA_026826555.1 Tolypeutes matacus | reverse complement strand
ATATATATATAGTGATTTAGAAGGCTAGAATTATGAGGAGGGAGAGAAATAGTAGAGAAAGGTCTGAAAGGAAAAAGTTAATACTAATTAAAAAAAAAAAGAAAAAAGAAGAAGAAGAAAACAAAATAGATGGGATAGAAATTGACACCCTTAAGTTGTGGGCCTATGAAAAAATGTTGTCTCTAAGAGCCACAACAGAAAACAGAAGGCAGAAACATGCAGGAAGGATAAGCAATAGTTTGCAATACAGAATCAATATATACAGCGAGTGGGAAATTACTGAATAAGAAGCCCAGCAAAGAAGCGACCAGTTGGCAGCACTTATTTAAAAAAAAATAGAAGGAAAAAGGAAGGGGCGAGGAAAATGGGAATAATAGCAATAGACCAGAAAGTAACAGAGAGAAAGCAAAGATCCACACAGGAAGCAGTCAAACAGAGCTAAGGGGGTCAATGATTCCCCTAGGGTCCACGTGGATCTTTCCTGCCTACTTGTGTTTATCAATCAATTTCTCCACAGGGTTCTATATGCAGGTCCTGAAGCAGCTTTTAGCTATTAAACTAAATTAAAAAGAATTTATTTTTCATTTGTTGAGGTGACCTCACTTTTTTTTTTTTTTTAACCAAATGCAGGACCCAAAATAATTCCTCCTCTAGACCAACCCCCTTATGGAAGGGACCCTAGCTGGGCCCGTGAAAATTAATCAAGCACGTCCCACTTTCCGGACTCCCCAGGTTAGCTGAAGGTCTGATGTTAGTCAGTGAGGAGTGCTAAAGATGGTGGATTCCGCCCCTTCTGGCGCCGAGCTCCGGCGTCACCTGGCTGCTCAGTAAATCAGTTTGAGTGCAGATTCGCATCTGCTCTCAGCCTGGTGCTGCTTCAGTTTGCCTTATCTGCTCCCCAAAGCCTCGGGGCGGTGCAGGCAGCCAGATCAATGTCTAAAAATATAAAATACCCTTCCCTGTCTTCCAACCGAATCCTCCCTTTTTTGGGAAGTGTCCCTTCCTCCTGGCTCCGCAGAGGCCCGGGTCTTATCCCTGGGTGGCTAGGGAAATCAGCTCCGTTCCCTGACCAAAATCCCCCCTCCGGTTCACTGGGTGCTGATTAGCTCGTTTGCTCTGTTCACACAAGGTCCAAGGGTCGCCAGGCAGCCAGCTCCCCTGAAAATAAAACTTATTCGCCCCGCCCGCGGCTCCAAATGGCCGTTTTATTTTTTTTTTCCCTAATCGCGGGGCTCAGCCGCCTGTGCCAACCTCCACCGGCAGCCTCAAAACTCACGAATCTCCGCCGTTCGGTCCACGCCGCCGATCCGCGCAGATAGATGTCCCAAGCCTCTCACTCCACGCGTGCACAGCACAGACCCCCGGGCAGGACCCCGTCCCCAATCCGCCTTGCTCTGGGAGCTTGCAGTGTGCGCCCTCCTACACTAACGCCATCTTGCCCTCGATTCTCTCCTATAATGTAATTTAAAAAGACAGCTTTTTATCTTGAAAGTTCAAAGGCAAATGTCGATTAAGCAAAGATATATCTGATCAACACATTTCTAAGGGCCTGCATTTTAAAACTTAATATAAAAGGATTCTTATTCTTCAATGTTTCACACTTGTATTTTCCTCTGAATAGAACAGTGCCAAATGGGAAGTTTTTGAGTTTATGGCAAGCAGGGGTAGTTGCTTTTTTATATTTTTGGTAAAGTCTTTCTCTTTAAATTCTTTTGGTAATTGGTCATAAATGTATTGACCTTTATTGTTTTATTTTGCAATGTTATATAGATGCTGAAATTAAATATAATGTAATAATTGCTATTTCAGCTCAGAACCAAAATTCTTTCTAATAATCAAATCCAAAAGAATGTTTCGGTTTTTCTCAAATTCTAGGAAACCTCCATCTCTAGCCTCTACTAACATACATAGTTCACTTGATTCATATTTCTGGACTAAGTTATTAATACAAATTTTCCTTTCTCCCATATTTCTGATTCATTTCCTACTCCTATGGAAATTAGTTCTTTGTCTTTCTTCCTTATTTTTTCTTCTAAATATAAGTGCTTCTCAGGTTTCTCTCCTGGGTGTTCCTTTCTTATCCCTCTCCCTTAACAAGTTCATCATCTTAAATAGCATATCTATGTAGAAATTTACTAGGCTTATTTTTCAACTTAAATTTCTCTCTAAATGTCTATCCACACAATTGCTAGTTTTCTACATTTGGAGAGCACTTCAAATTGAGTATGTCCCAGATTTCCCTATAAAACTTTGGTTTCTATATTCCATAATTTTGTTAATGGTATGATATCTTTCCTGTCATCTGAGCATAGGATATATTTCGGTTACACCTTTACCGTATGCTCCTCATTTCACCCGAATCCATTAAGTTACCAATTTCTGTCGAGGGTATCACCTCACTCTGTCTCATCTGTTTTTCCTATTTTCCATGGACACGATTATATTTTATACCCCATTATTATTTATCAAAGTTATACCAAACACCTTCTAATGAGCCTCCCATGTTTAGTTTCTCACTACTCCACTGAATCCTTCCCAAATGTTTCTCTCTTCTTGAAGCCTTATTTATGTCCCTGGTTCTTTTACCAGGCCCAGGTTCTACTGCTCTGTGCAAGGTTCAGCATAAATGTCAACCGCCTCATTTTCCCAGGTGAAAGCCATTTATTCTGCTGTTGAATTCTCATAGCACTTGATCTGTACTTCTGTTTTGCCACCCATTGGTTTCTTTTTAAAATTATAGCCATTGATGTATGTGCCTTTTTTTCTCCCCCCAGTGGAGTGTAAGGGTCCAGAGAGAGGTATTTGTGTCTGGTTCATTTTGTAACTTCCATACACTTCACAAGTTCTAGGTGGGAAAGAAATGTGTTCAGTAAGTAACTGAATTAATTTCATCCTTGAGTTCTGCTAAATATATTTGTTGAATAAAACGAATGTAAAGGGAAGTATCATAAATAGAATATTCTAACATAAAAACATTTAAAATATAAATTAAAAATATTTCCCATGATCATTATGTAAATTGGACACAGATTTTCTTTAGAATGTTCTTTAAAAAACAAAAACATTTAAAATGGCACCCTGATAATTGATGATTTGTCAGAGACCCACATAAAAAAATTTTTTTAAGTTCTCGAGGTAAAATATGAATTTTAGGAAATAATTATAGAGGTAAATGTCTGTGTCTGTAAACAAGTGTCTCAAATAATCATAGGTTCTTAGACACTCATTTCAGTATTCAAGAATTTGAGGATATTTTGATTTTAGCTATGCTCTACATTTATATATACATCTTTCTGAAGAACAAATCAAATTTAGCTTGAAAATAAAAGTGTTTATTCATTTATTTATTATTAAATATAAAGCTAAGGGTAATATATCACTATTCACTTTATTTTTTTAATAATTAATTTTTTTATTTTTAAAGAAGCTTTAGATTACATAAATGTTATATAAAAAATATGTAATATGCCCCACTCCCTCCTGCTCCCACATTGTCCACATTAACAACATCTTTCATTAGTGTGGTACATTTGTTACAATTGATGAACCCATATTGAAGCTTTGCTACTGACCATGGATTACCATTTACATTATAGTTTGCACTTTGTCCTGCACAACTTTGTAAGTTATGAAAAAATATAGAATGGTCTGTATCCATCACTGCAATGTCATGCAGGACAAATCCAATGTCCTGAAAATGCCTCCTTATTATACCTATTCTCCCCTCTCCCATCCCTCAGAACCTCTGATAGCTACTGCATTTCCTTTAATGATAAAAGTTCTTACATTGCTAGAATAATAAGTCTATAGCAGAATGATTATAAGTCTAATTTAATCCATTGTTCATTCCCCAATCTTGAGGATTCTGGAATGGTGATGCCCACTCTGCTTCTAATTGAGAGGAGGCTTAGATCCCATGGGGCAGATGGATGGAGCTATCTTTCTTGGCAGTTGCAAACACTTTCTGTTCCTTAGATTGGGTCTTGTCCTCATCATTTCCTTGTTAGTTGTCCTGAGTGAGTCCAATGAACTGGAGAATAGGTGTTACAACTCTGTAGAAATTCAGGGCTCAACTGGCATATGGACAGACCAAAGATTTAAGTCTCTGGGACATTTATTTATCAGGTATCGTGCTAAATATGAGTTCAAATAAAAGGGGCCAGAAGAGCCATTAAATGAGTCTGACTCGATACACTGGGGAGCATAAGTTCCAAATTAAGGTTCACTGATAGGGTGCCAAATTCTTGGACTGTCTGCCCTGCTTATAGTTTCTGGATATCCCTAGAGCCCTCAGGAGCCCCACTATTTGAGGCACTGTTTACTGTGACAGTCAGTGAGATCCTGCTGAGACTTGTATAAGCATAACCTCTGAAATGACCTCCTGACTCACTTTGAAATCTCTTAGCCATAAAAATCTCATTTGTATTGACCCTTTCCCCCTTTTGTTCAAGGTATTTTTCTAGATGCATTGCTAGTTGGGTGCCAGGGACATTCATCCCCAGGAGTCATGTTGCATGCCCAGGGGAAGTTAGTGCATTTACATGCTGAGTTTGGCTTAGAGAGCGCCCACATTTGAGCAACAAGGAGACTTTCTGGAGGTAACTCTTAGGCAGTATATAATATTAGGCTAAGTTTCAATTTCACAAGAAAAGGTTCATAAATACAATCATCACTGTCAAGGGCCTTGCATAATGGTCTGTCTTCCTTAACCAGACATTGCCCTTGTCATCAGAAGATTCTTGCTGTCCTATTAGAGAATGTAGCAGAATTCCCCACGATGGGAATTCAGTATTCTTTTGGTTATTGTGTGACTCTCCACCCACTGAGACAATGTCCCACGAACACTTGAACATACTCATGTGTCTTAGAGGCATGCCCCAGATGAACCCCTTACCATGCATCTCCACGTCACTGATACCCCACACCAATGATCCTCCCCTGCAAGTTCTGTGACCCTTCTGTGACCCAAAATCTCTCCAAAAATGAAGCCAACAAAATAACCGAATAAAATGAATAAGAAAATGAAATAATGATTTAAAAAACAACCAACAACATACCAAAAATTTAAAACAATTTAAAATAATAAATTTTTAAAAAAATTTAGACATTGTGTCTTTCATCACTGAAAGATCTGTTGTCCCGTATGTACAATGAAATTCTCTTCCATATATTCCCCCAGTGTCTTATTTTTTTTTTCATTTTATCTTCAAAGGAGCTTTAGGTTGCAGAAAGGTCACATAGAGAATACAGGTGATTCCCATATACCCAAAGCCCTGTCCCTTTCCCCCTCTCCCTTATTAATAACATTTTACATACAGATGGTACATTTGTTGCAATTTTTGTACAAATATTGAAGTATTGCTACTAACTACAGTCAGTGGTTTACATTATCATTTACATTTTTGATCATACACTTTTACAGGTTTTGATGAAATTTGAAGTGGCCTATATCTGTTATGGGAAGATCATGCTGAACATTTCAAATGCCCTAAAAATGCCCTACATTCCGTATATTCTATTCCTCCCTACCCCTCCCCTCGGAACCTATGGTAATCACTGAGTTTTAATTTCGAAGAATACAGTTCATAGTTATTTGCAATAATATTAAGGGCTTGACATATTGGTTTGTTTTCCATCATTAGGCACTGCCTATATTCTCGAGGGCTTCTTGTCCTTCTAACTGAGAACATAACAGGTCCCTTAGGATAAGAGTTTAATATTTTCTTATTGTGTGTGTCTCCACCCACTGCTATAACACACTATGACAAGATGAACACTTACATATTCCATAGAAGCCTGCCCCAGGTGTACCCTAGCCCATATAGTCCCCCACACCCAACACCCTACACCAGTAACCCTCCCCTGCCATATTTGCAATGAGAACACTTCCAAATTATAGGTTTAACCACAGACCTGCAAATCCCTAGAATTCATCTGCTCCTTCCCTGACCCTCTCCCCTGTCCCATAGATAGTCCAACCCAATCCCCGACCCTACTCCCCCTCACAGACCAGCACCATTGAAGGCAATCATGTCTCTGCACCACTATCATGCCTATCCACTGCCCAACCATACCCTTTCAACTTATCATAGATTTTGCCCTTGTGGGAATTGGCTTACTACCCTCTACTTCATTTCTATCTTCTCTAAAGTTATCTTCTAGAGTATAGCTCTATGAGTCTGCTCAATTTGCTTAATTCGTATCAGTGAGTAATATAATATTTATCCTTCAGTGCCTGGTTTACTATATCACTCAACATAAGGTCTTCAAGATTCATCCATGTTATCCCCTGTGTTAATACTGCATTCCTTCTTATAGCTGAGTAATATTCCATTATATATATACACACACACACACACACACCACAGTTTCCTTATCCATTCTTCTGTTGGAACTTGGGTTCTTTCCAACTTTTGGCAATAGTGAATAATGCTGCTATGAACATTGGAGTGCATATATTTGTTGATGTCCCTGCTTTCAATTCTTCCAGGTGTAGACACAACAGTGGGATTGCTGGATCATTTTTTGATATTTAGCTTTCTGAGGAACCACCAAACTGTCCTCCACAATGGCTGCACCATTCTACATTCCCACCAGCAGTGGATAAGCATTCCCTTTCCTCCACATCTTCTCCAACACTTGTAGTCCTCTGTTTTTTAGTAGCTACCAGTCTAGTGGGTGTAAGATGATATCTCATTATAGTTTTTATTTACATTCCCCTAATAGCTAGTGATCTTGAGCATCTTTTCATATGCTTTTTTAGCCATTTGTGTTTCTTCTTTGGAAAAGTGTCTATTCAAATCTCTTGCCCATTTTTTAAATGGGTTGTCTTTTTATTTTCGAGATGTAGGATTCCTTTATATAGGCTGGATATCAGGCCTTTCGGATAGTTGGTTACCAAATATATTCTCCCATTGAGTAGGCTGCCCTTTTCACTTTCTTGACAATCTCCTTTGAAGTACAAAAATTTCCAGTTTTGAGGAGATCCCAGTTATCTATTTTTTCTTTCATTGCTCATGCTTTGGGCGTAAAGTTTATGAAAATTTCCTACTACAAGATCTCATAGATGCTTCCCTACATTATCTCCTAGGAGCTTTATGGACTTGGCTCTTATATTTAGATCTTTGATCCATCTTGAGTTAGTTTTTGTATAGGGTGTGAGATGGTGTTCCTCTCTCATTCTTTTGGATATAGATATCCAGGTCTCCAAGCACCATTTGTTGAAGGGGCCATTTTCTCCCAGTTAGGCTTGGTAGCCTTGTCGAATATCAGTTGACAGTATATGCAAGGATCTATATTAGAACTCTGAATTCTATTCCATTGGTCAGTACATCTACCCTTGTGATAATATGCAGTTTTGGCCACTTAGCTTTGTGTAGTATGTTTTAAAGCCAGGTAGTGTGATGCCTCCAATTTTGTTTTCTTTTTCAATATGTCTGGCTATTCAGGACCCATTGCCCTTCCAAATAAATTTCATAGTTAGCTTTTCCAATTCAGTAAAACATACTATTGTAATTTTTGGGGGGATTGCATTAAAGTTAAATCTGTAAATCAATTTGGGTAGGACAGACATCTTAATGATGTTTAGTCTTCCAATTCATGAACAGGGACTATTCTTCCATTTATTTCGGTTTTCTTTGATTTCCTTTAACAATATTATGTAGCTTTCTGTGTACAAGTCCTTTACATCTTTAGTTAAATGTATTTCTAGGTATTTGATTCTTTTAGTTACTATTGTAAATGGAAATTTTTTCATGATTTCTCCTCAGTTTGCTGATGATATGATCCTATACATAGAAAGCCTTAAGAAATATATAACAAAGCTTCTGGAGCTTATAAATGAGTTCAGTAAAGTGCAGGTTATAAGATTAATTTTCAAAAATTAATAGAATTTCTGTGCAACAATAATGATCCTCTGTCTAGGTGTTCTAATTGTGCTAATGGTGTATTATAGTCCCCCACTATAATTGCAGAGGCATCTGTTTCTCCACTTAGTTTTTTCAATGTTTGCCTCATGTATTTTGAGGCACCCTGGTTAGGTGCATAAATGTTTATGATTATTCTTTCTTGTTGATAGAGTGCTCCTTTTATTAAAATATACTGTCCTTCTTTGTCTCTTACAATAGCTTTGCATTTAAAGTGTATGTTGTCCAATATTAGTATTGCTACTCCTGCCCGTTTCTGATTATTGTTTGCATATAAAATTGTTTTCCAACCATTCCCTTTAAACCATGTTCTGCATCTGTTCCTGTTTTTTAGTTTGTTTTTTAGACTGAGCCATGTCTTCCTGTTTTTTACTATGGCTTGTAATTTTTTTGTTGGTTTCTAGGCATCTGTTTATCTTGATGAGCTTATTCAGTTAGTTAGCCTCTCTACTCTAGGGTTTAATTTTGTTGTTTCTCTGTGTGTGGTAATATTCCTTTTTGATATTTGGTTCCTCTTATTCTCTATCCTTGCAGTTGTCCGTACTCCCTTGAGAAAAAACTGTTAGGACCAGAGAAAAGGAAAGAGATAAGAAGAGAAAAGAAATAATAGTAATAATAAATTTTTTTAAAAGGTAGAAGAGGAACCATGCAAGAGCTAGGAAACTAAATAAGTAACATGAGTAAAACATCATAAAAAATACAAAGGAGCAAGAATTTTAAAAAGGTGGAAGAGAAAAAATGAAACAAGAAAGAAATAGAGAGAAAATATAGAATGAATTAAAAGGCCAGGCAGATGAGGAGAAAACAAAAGGGAAAAAATAGGGAGAGAGAGAATAAGAAAAACTGAAGACCAAACAAGAAGAGTTGGGATGAAGGAAAAGCAACAGAAGTCAGAAGATAGAAAAATGAAGGAAAGAAAAGAAATAAAGTAGGTTGAAAAATAAGTAAAAGAAAAAAAGGAAACAAAGAAAGGGAAAAGACAAGAAACAAAATAGCAAAAAAAAAACCCAGGAAAATAGCCTTCCCTCTTAGACCCCTAGGGCCCTTCTCAGGTTGCTAGTGCTCATCAGTTAATCACCCTGCAGCCTGCCCTCCACAGGTGATATACTCAGTTTTATCAAATAAAATAAAGGGAAAAGAAAAAGAAAAAGAAAAAAAGGACTGGTAAAAAATTTAAAAAAATAACAGATTCATAGAAACCTAAAACCAAACAATGGAATCTTTGTCTATACATTTCCTACCATAGGGTCTTAGCTGCGTGCCTGATAACTCAGTGGATCACTCCCTGGATCCCTTCTCTTAGGAGGTACGAGGACTTGAACCAGGGACCTTCTACATGCAAGAAATGAATTCCTCCACTGAGCTACACCAGCTATATAGGTTAAATAGGCTTCTGAAATCTTATCTGCCTCTTCCCTCCCCCGTTTACCCCAGGGGTGATGGACTTCTAACAGTTTTCAGGGGCCAGGCTAGTTAGTTGCCTGTCTCTGCCCCCTCCTGACCTAGTTCCTCTGTCCCAGGGAAGCAGGGTTTGACTGCCTGCCTGAGCAGATCACCCCTCCCCTCTCCCCAGGCCACCTCAGTGCTGGCTGGTGTCCTCTCTGAGATTCAAAGGGGGCTCAGGTGGCCAAGCCCACCCTAAAAAAACCACTTTCCACCCTCCGCCAGACCCCTCTTCCTCCCATGAAGCGCTCCTTCCCATTCAGCTGACTGATGAGAGCCAGGGGTTCCATGGAAGCTATTTGCCTTGTGGGTGGGGCTTATGTGCCCACTGTTTCCATCCAAAGGCACGAGCATCTCATGGTTTTCCTTTGGCCTCTTTGTCTCTTTGTCCTGCCCTCTCCTGGACGATGCTCTGCAGCCTCCTGTTCTGTAGATTCCCAAAGCAGCTCCCTCAGGTAGGTTTTTGCCCTTTCTCTGATGACTTTTGAGAGAGAGCTGAGCAATGCCTACCTACATCAATGCCATTTTCTGAGAAGTCTCTCAATGTTCACTTTAATGATTACTTCTTAAATAATTTGCTTTCCTTCCCTGTTTTTTTTGAATAATCATTATAGTCTATTTTAGTTAAATTGGAAGGAATTGTTAATGGTAGAGTCCTGTGTAAATTGAAAGTATTTATTTCTACAAAAATAGCTAATAATTTTGCAATTCAATAAAACTGTTCTCTTGCTCACCAGTAATCTCTGATGATTGCAAAGATGAGCACCTGACCTGTTGTCTCTTCCTCTTTCTTTCCACAAGAACAAATTCTTTTGATCTGCAACAATGGTTGTTCAGTCCTCCCCAATAGGCTTAACTTTGTCTTAATAGCAGCAAACCAAGATAGAACACTAAAGGTTGACTTAATATTGCGTTTCCAAAACACAGAACAATAGCTTTAGGAATTCTTACTGATAAAGAAGAGAATTGGTCCCAACATCTGGGACAGGATGGAAATGAAAACAGTGCTCAAGTCCTGTCAGGTGTGAGGACAAGAGGAATTCAAGGATTGGGAAATGTGGCCTATGAGAGGACGAATGAAATGAGGCAAGTAACAGAGTTCTGCCAGTTCAGAGTTCTTCACAAATGGCACTAGTGATCAACATGGACTTTAGAGAGCACATGTGACCTTAGTTCCTACAGAAAAAGAAAGAAGTCCACAGGAATCACCTCCCCAATTTAAGAAAAAACATATTTACTGGATTTAGCTTATACACATATATGATCAAAACATAATGCCACATGGAACAAAAGGTTTATTGCATTTTTGTATTGATAGAAATTGTTAATTCTGAGGAAATTATAAAACAGGCCACTATAAATAAGATTCTGAAATATCGTATGCTTACAAGATGAATTAGTAAATTTTGAGGTATTGCTTATTTTAAAATGTTCTCGGATTTGCCATGTAAAATGTCCCTAAAATATTTATCTTAAAATGGAACTATATCTTTAGCCCCTTGCAGGCTTTTCTACCATCATTTTTTATTTGTCATGTACTGATATTATTCCATGAGGCTCAATGTAAAATAAAATTCTCAGTTACATGAAGTGAGATTTTGCTGCCAATTGATATTAAATTTTCATGTTCTTTCATACTGATTTTGTGACAAGGGAATTTTAAAATTCAATTCCTATAATTGGCAGGAGAGGAAAGATTTCTTTTAGTTCCCTCCCTCTTTCTGTTAAATATTTTAAAAACTGCAAAGAATCAATAAAACACAAAAATGTGAAAAAAAAAAAAAAAATGGAACTACCATGCATCTCTGACAGACCTAGAACACTTAATGTCTGCTGGTAAGGTTTCTCCTACAGATGCAAGAAAAAGAAGGTCCTCGCGCTTTCTGTCTGTCTGGTTGTGGCAGCCAAGATTGAATCGGGAAATACAGGAAACTCTAAAAACATGGGGAAGGGGATGTAATCTTTGCAACCCAGAAACAAACTTGTAAATGGTGAAAAAAGTGGAACTATCTAGATCTATGATAAACATTTACTTTACCACATGTTATTTTTTATTACATCTCAATTCCATTGAAATGTGTTCTTTTGTTTAATTTTACTCTTGACACAATTTAAATATTTCTATTAGAAACTTTTTTCAAAAAGTTGACTAAAATTGCTCAGAAGACTTCTTGAATACAAATGTCATTACAAAACAACTGTTCATTGACTCAAGCATAAATGATTTTGACATATACAAATCTAATTTTCTTAAAACACATATGGATAAATGACTTTCAAATTATTTGAAGATATTCAACATACTGAAAACACAGCTGTGTTCGCTGTGTTCACTCTATTAAGTCTTAAGACTCTTAAAGATTTCCAAGTTATTAAATTATAGCTAAATATTGAAGAAACTGTTGTGTAGTATTTGATATATTTTCTGTATTTCAGAGGTTTGTTTTGAAGTAAGTTAGCACCAGTAGCTGTCAGTGAATTGATCATTCACCTTCCATTATCATGTAAATTTGCTTTGTTTGAAAGGGGGTTGAGTGTAAGGTGAAAGCACAGAGAAAATTTCTTTTAGAGCACCCTTTGTATTAGATGTCTCCAGAGCTTATCTTAAAAATATATTTTCAGAAACTAAGCACAACATCATAATATGTACACAGCTTCAGGAATTCTTCTGATGTTTTAAAATGTCAAGCAGAGATGGTTTCAAATCCCTCCTGAAAAAAGTTCCATGAGTCACTCCACAATGTTGGCTGCAAAAACTCCAAATTTAGGTTAGGGATAAAATCATCTGAGCAAACTTATGCTATAGCAACTGAAAACTTGTTTGCTAGCAAAAACAAATAGTGGATTGTACATTTTAAAAAAAAGACTACTGCTTAAAATAATGTTATGTAATTAATGTTGCTCATGGAAGAGTTATATTTTCCCTGGGTTTGTGAAATTAAATCTGTGATTATGCAATATCTTCATCCTTTGGATTTTTGTGTTCCCTTTCAAAAGGTAAATTTGTAAAATAATTAAAGAGGCCATCTCTCTTATAGTTTCAAGCCAGTTCTCTCTCAAATTGATTATTGGTTAGAAATAAAGCTAATGGTTTGAAACAGAAGTGTTGGAAAATAGTCTACCACCAATACCCAAGGCAGAGAACAGAAAATTCTGAGGGACCATGTCGTTATACTATCAGTAACCTGTCTTCAGCCAGGATTGTGTGAAATGCTATTTCTTCCTTTCATAACCATAATCATTCTCAGTGGAGACATTACTTTGAGTACTTTGGTATTTTTGGTTTGTTGTTTCACTACCACCAGTAAAGGACAAGAAATCTCTGTAACAGAGTATTTCTGCTAAGAAGTTCAGTCAAATTGTACTCAGCAGGAATTGTTCTGTTTAATTTCTTTTAAAAATTATTAAGTGCTACTAAATGCATTCAAAGATATGTGTAACTTTCACACAGAGTGGAAAACAGAATAAAATGAACACTCATAACCCATATCTCATCTGTGGTTTAAAGTAATACCTATGGTTTTGTTACCCCCTCATACATTTCCCTTTAAGCACATACCCTACGTCCCCATTCCCAGAGGTTACCAAATTTTTCATTTATTATTTCCACTGTTTTGTTTTTTAGGAATAAATTTACTATATATGTATGTATCTGTAAGTACCATATTGTTTAATTTTACTTGTTTTTGAGTTTTATAAAAATGTTATCATGTACCTGCAACTCGAGTTTTTCACTCAGAATTTTAGTTCTGATTTTCGTCATTCATATTTTAGATAGCTATGGGTAATTCATGGTCACTACTGTATAATATTCCACTATGAATTTACCACAATTTATGTATTCATTTGTACCAATCAGGGTTCTGACAGGAAAACAGAAGCTACTCTCTATTTTATAGTGATGATCTATAATTAGGGGCTATCAAAAATGTTGAAAGAGATGGATGAAGGACTTTAAGTAAGTTGTCCCTAAAGGGCAGTGAAGTTCTGGGCCTGAAGATTCAGAGCAAATGGAGAAGCAAGAGCACCAGGAAATTCTGTGAAGCTTGTCATGTCCATGAGGTTCATGTCCGTGAAGTTCCTGGAGAGACTGATAATCCTGCTAGGACAGACAATTGGATGCTTATGGAGAAGTCTATGGAGCTTCCCACATTCATGAAGTGTTACAAATTGTCAAGAATAATGAACTCTGGTTTATGTGCACCTTCCAAATCTATGCAACTACCTGTCATTGATGAAATCCAACTGAAAAGGAAACATATGTGGATGGGGACCAGAGAAACAGTTCTGAGACATAGAATTGCTGGTCATAGCAAGTTGACAGCACACCATTCTTGTATCAGGGGTTATGTTTCCCCAATTATTTTTGCTGTTATAAACATTGAGGCTTGGGGGACAGATGTGGCTCAAATGGTTGGGCGTCCATCTCCCATATGGAGGACCCGTGTTCGATCCCTGGGACCTCCCGATAAAAAAATAAAACAAAACAAAAAAACATTGAGGCTTTAAATATTATTTCACATGTGCAAGTATTCTTCTAGTGTTTATACCTAAGAACGGGATTGCTGAGACTGAGGATATATGTATTTATAGATTTATAAATAAGAAAATGCCAAAATTGTTGTGTCTATTTATAACCCCACACGGCAGATATAGGAACCCGTATCTCGCTCCACTTTCCAACCAGTGCTCCATGTCTGGCTTCTTCATTTTCAGAAACAGCATTTGTAAAATGTTATCTCATTGCAGTCTTCATTTGCTGTTTTGTTTTGTTATATAACTCTAATGAGATTGAACTTTTCATACTTTTGCTCCATTCCCATTCCCTCTTCAATGACATTCAAGATTTTATTCACTTAAGTGGTCTTTTACTCAAAGTTTTATGTGTTTTTATAAACTAATTCTGTATTGGTAACATTTAATGTGAATAGTCTCCAAATTTGTGACTTGTACTTTTATCTTCTTTTAGTTCATTTTGTTGAACAGATATTCTTAATTTTAATCAAACTCTTATTTTACAGTTAGCATACTTTTGACTTGTTTAAAAAATCTTAGGCACTCTTTCCATGTATTTTTCTTCCAGAAATTCTAAAGTTTTGCCTTTCACACCTAAGTCTGTAATCCATCTGGCATTTATTATTTTTTTTGTCATGATGTGAGCTAAGAAGCTAATTTCACTTGTCTTACTATGAATAATCATTTATGCTTTGTATTAAGCACTTCTTCCTGTCCTCCATATATCGGTTTCCTATTGCTGCTTTAACAACTACCACAAATGCAGTGGCTTAAAATACCAAAAATTATTTTTCAGGTTTGGAGATCCAAAATCTGAAATGGGTCTTATGGGGCTGAAATCAAAGTATTGACAGGTCTGCATTCCTTCTGAAGGCTCTAGAGTAGAATCTATTCTTGTCTTTTCTAGCTTCTGGAGGCCACCCACATTCCTTGGCTCATTGACCCCTTCCCTCTTCAAAGCCAGCAATTGTGTCACTCAACCTCTGTGTCTGCCATCATATCTCCTACTCTATCTCTGTGACTTACCTCCCTCACCTATGTGATTACATTGGGCATGCCTGGATAATCCAGGAAATTCTCCCCCTCTCAAATCCTTAATCATATCTTCAAATCCCTTTTGCCATGTAAGGTAACATATTCAGATAGTCTGGGGATTAGGATGTGGCAGCTTCATGGGGCCATTATTCCGCCTACCACAGTGATCTGTCTTGCCACCTGTACAGTATATCTTTTTAACATGCACCAAAGAGTGTTTCAACATACCAAATTCCATTGCTCTATTTGTCTGTCTGTGCCCTAGGACTACTTGTATTATACTATCATATTAGTATAGCTTTACAATGAATCTTGATATATGATAGGAATAGCCTTCAAGTTATTCTTCTGCTTCAGAATATTTTGGTTATTCCTGACTGATTTTTCATACACATTTTAGGACCAATTGGTAACTTTATCCAAATTCTAATTGATCCATTGAATCTATTGATGGATTTGAGAAGAATAGGAATATTTATGACATTGAGAATTCATATTCATGAACATGGTCTGTCTTTCAACTTACTTAGATCTATTTTATGGCTTTAAATAGTGTATTTTATATATTCCCTATAAAGGTTGTGAACATATATCATTCATTTTATTCCTAGAAAATCTATATTTTTAACTAGTGTTATAAATAGCATCTTTAAAAAATATTCCTAATTATATGTTGCTGTTGTAAAAACTGCAATTGATTTTTTATATTGATTTTTTACTCTATGTATATAATTATATTAACTGTGAATAATAATGTTTTATTTCTTACTTTCCAATATTAATGACATTTATCTTATTCAATGACTTGAATCTTCAATGTAGAATAGAAAATGAATTGTGTGGATGTTTATCTTCTGATTTTTTTTCCATTAAGTATAATTATTTTCACTGGTTTTAAGTAGAAACCTTCTATCAGACTAAGAAAGTTTCCTTCACTTTTCAGATGATGAGTTTTTGTTTTTGTTTTGACTAAAGCGATTTAATGCTGTTTTAAGTACAACTATATTTTGGGTAAGGGCTAGGAGTGAACCAGCAAGGCTTATTTTGATTTAGTATTTGAATTAATAAACCATTTTGCTATTAATTTCTGATGCATACTCTTTGGACAAATACTTGGATTCAGAGTTTATTATATACTTAAAGAAAAGAGCATAGTTGTTGTTCTTTTTTTTTTTTTTTTAAGATTTATTTATTTACTTTTATCCATTTTTAAACCCCCCCCTTTTTTTGTGTCCATTCGCTGGGCACTTCTCTGTGTCTGTTTCCTGCCCTCTCTTCTCATCCTTCTCCCCTGTCTTCACTGGGATTCGATCCTCAGAACCTCCAATGTGGGAGAGAGGCGTCCTACTGCCTGTACCACTTAGTTGCTGGTTTTTTGGCACATCTCGTCTTGGCTCTCCCTTGTGTCACTCTCCTGTTATGTCACCATCTTGCTGCGTGGCTCGGTGGGGCCTGATGGCTCACCTGTGTGTAGGGCCTGGTGGCCCGTGCCCCTTCTATATTTTTCTTTTTTTAAATTTTTTTAATTTAATTTTTAAATTTTTATTTTGTGATAATCAGGGTAGGCCAAACATTCGCTATATTAGAAACCATGCAAGTGTTCCCAGACCTAGTTTTTCTCCTTAGGTCTAGTTTTTAGAATGCTGGTGACAAACTAAGCCTGATTTATTATATGACCATCTTGTATGGGAAATGACTGTAACTCTAGGTATCTTTGGTCAACCTTAAGAGATATAGCAGGGGGACGGATATGGCTCTAATGGTTGGGCATCCGTCTCCCATGTGGAGGGATCTGGGTTCAATCCCTGTGACCTCCCAGTAAAAATTAAAAAAAAAATAAAGAAGGTGAGTGGGCCGCCAAGCCCCGTGCACGTGTACGCCGCCAGGTCCCATGCACAGGTACAACGTCAAGCACTGGGAGCCACGCAGCAAGATGATGACATAACAGGAGAGTGACACAAGGGAGAGCTAAGATGAGATGCACTGAAAAACCAGGAACTAAGGTGGTGCAGGCAATAGGACACCTTTCTCCCACATCGGAGTTTCTGAGGATCAAATCCCAGTGAAGACAGGAGGAGAAGGATGAAAAAAGAGGGCAGGAAATGGACACAGAGAGTTGCTTAGTGAATGGACACAAAACCAGCAAAAATGGGGGGGGGGGAGAGTGGGTAAAAATGTATAAAAGTAAGTAAGTAAATAAATATTTTTAAAAAAAGTATAGGGGAGTAAGATATGGACTATAGTTAGTAGTAATACTTTTTTTTACCGGGAGGTCCCGGGGATCGAACCCAGGTCCCTCCATATGGCAAACGGACGCCCAACCATTTGAGCCATATCCACCCCCAGTAGTAATACTTTTAACGATGCTCTTTCATAATTTGTTCATTGTTGTTTCACAACAGTGCAAATTGTGGTATGGTGATGTGTGAGACCCCTATATAATGTTGTGCAGGTCTGTTTTATAAGTTCACAGTGTTTACTGAACAGTAACAGTTTATGTATGTTTATGTATGAATGATATACTTCAATTAATTGTTAAAAATAAACGATTATACTAGCCTGTTAAAATTAATTGGGGAGAATGTCTCCATTTCTTTTCTTTGGAATAGTCTGCATAAGATTGGAATGATATATTTCTGAAAAGTCTAGTGATATTCCTTTATAGAACTACCTGGAACTGGAACTGGTGTTTTGTTGTAGGACATTTTATTATGATGCTATTTTTAAAAAATATTTATATGAGTTTTTAGTCCTTTTATTTCTTTTTTCTCATTTTAAGTTGAAATGCAGTTTACATACGATGAAATGCACAAATCTTAAATGTACAGCTTAGTGAGTTTTGACAAAAGTGTACTTATACTTCCATCAAAATATAGAGCATTCCATCACCCTCGATGTCTCACTTATGTTCCATTCCAGAGCCTACTGTTTGCAGCAGTCAGCCTAGCATCTCTTAAGAGTTCTAACACTATACATTTTTTGCCTATAGAATTTCATATTAATGAAATCAAACATATTCACCCTTTTATATATGATTTCTTTCCTCAATGTAATGTCTTTGAGATGCAGTTATGTTGTTGTGTGAATCCATGATGCTACCTTTCTATTTATTCATAAATTTATTTATCCATTTTTTTTAGGCTAGGAAATTGGTTTATGTCCATTTAATGATTATCAACAAAATGTTATGAACATTCTTGCGTATGTCATTTTGTGAACATATGCCTTTATTTTCCTTTAATATATACTTAGGAGGGGAATTGCTGTATCTTAAGGGAGCTCTATGATTAATTTTATAAATAACTACATATCTTTCCAAAGTAGGTATTTCACATTAAATCACCAGCAGTTATTTCTCCAGTGGCTTCACATTCTTGTCAACATTTGATATTGTCAGCCTTTTTTTTTTTTTTTAGTTTTAGCCATTGTGATGTGTTTCATGTGGTATCTCATTGTGGTTTTAATTTATATTTTTTTGATTATTAATGATTTTAAGCACCTTTTTATTGACTTTTTTGGCTTTTATACATCTTCTTTTATGACCGATCTATCAAGGTTATTTCCCCCCCCATATTTTCTTAGTGTGCATGTAGTTTGTCAGAGATACACATGGGGGGCATTTTCTCTCAGTCAGTGGCTTGCGTAGTCAATTTCTTAATGTGGTTTTTGCATCAGCAAAAGTTTTAGTTAATGCTCTTTGCCTTCTAGTTAAGTAATCTTTTCCTTACCTAAGTTTGCAAGGGTATTCACACATGTGTTTGCCTAGGTCTTTGTTATGATTTTAGCTTTTACTTTAAATCTATTATCAATCTCAAATTAAGGTTTGGCTAAATGTAAGACAGAGCTTCGAGTTTTGTTTTTGTTAATTTGTATATGGATATCCAATTTTTCCCAGCACCATTTGTTGAAAAGACTTCACCCTTTTCAAATTTAATTGCTTTGGCATTTTTCTGAAAATCAACTGACTAAGTCTGATTGGTTTCTATACTTCATACTGTTCCATTGACCTGTACTTTTTATGTTTAACAGTCTACAGTTAAGAACAATGCTGAATAGATATGGTGAAAAGATAAGGACAGACATCCTTGTCTTTGTCCTGGACTTAGGGAAAATAAATTAGTCTTTCACTATCAAATATTATGTATTTCTTTCTATGGGATCATGGTTTTAAAAAACTGATGAAATGGTAGTGACCTATTTTTTTCTTATCTTTGCCTTCCATGCTCCCAACATAGTTTTTGGTGCATTCTACCCTTAGTTTTTTTGTGGCAGTTTGATATTAGTTATGAATTCTAAAAAGAGATATAGATTATGTTTGCAAACTAGTCTGTTCCTCTGGGAATGATACCCTTTGATGGTATTAGATTCAGCTGAGATGCCTTTGATTAAATTATATTAAGATTAAGGATTTAATTAGACCTTGTCATTAAGGTGACTCAATTTGAGTCCCTGCCTTCTTTGTGGGCTATATAAATGGACACTCATTCTAGGAGACACACAGAAGAGATACAAGGGAATAGAGAGAACTCCATAGACATGGCAGAGGGAGAACTTGATCCTGGTACCCCAGAGAGGAGCCATTAGCCTGATAGTTTGCAACTGAGGAGACCAGAGCCCTGAGCCACTAAGAAGGCCCAGAAAGTAATATGTCCTCTAGCCTACAGCTGAGATCAGAAGAAGCTGGGCCCATGGAGCCTTAAGAAGCAGAGGAAGGCTGAACCCTTGCAGACATCACCCACCATCTTGCTTCAACACAGGCAACAGACTTTGGTGAGAAAAGTAACCTTGAATTGGAACTTTAGGGCCCTGTAACTGTAAACTTTTACCCAAAATAAATATCCTTTATAAAAGCCAACAGATTTCCAGTACTTTGCTTCAGCACCCCTTTTGCCAACTAATACAGAATTAGTGTGATGGTGCAATTACCAAAGTGCTGGAACAGTTTTATAAATGGGTAAGGGGTGTTTTCTGGAGGAATTGTGAGATGATTGATAGAAAAGTCCTAGATTGCTTTGAATTGACTGTTGGTAGTAATATGGAGCCTAAAGTTTTTTCTGATAAGGCCTTAAAAGGAAATGATGAAACTATTATTGGAAACTGGAGGAAAGGTGATCCATGTTTTAAAGTTGCAGAGAACTTAGCAAGATTGACTCCTGAAGTTATATGGAAGGCAAAATTTGAAAATTACAAACTTGGACATTTCACCAAGGAGATTTCCAAACTAAATGTGGAAAATGCAGCCTGGCTTCTCCTTGCAGTTTATAGCAAAATGTTAGAGAAAAGAGTTATGCTGATAATTGAATTGCTGGGCACAAAGAAAACAGAAAGTGATTCCAGAAATTCCAAGCCACTGGAAATCAAGCCCCCAGAAAATAGTTCCCCATTTGAGGACTTAACTAAACTTGGAACTTGTAAACCAGGATTGAAAATTCAGTTATCCAGGAAAGACTTATGGAAAGTTTTACTATCTGATAGCTTGGACTTCTGCTTTCTGCATGCCAAATAAACCAACAAGCTTTTTGAGAGTGCTGTATGAACAAAACCACTGTCAGCTTGGACTAAAAGGGACATGGAGGGGAGAGATGGAAGGGAAAATCGCTTCAAGAGGAAAACCGTGGAGGCTGAGGTCTGGAATTAGTACATCTCCTTCGACCAAGAGAGAATCCCCCCTCCCCATGTGTACAGAGAAGGTGAGTTTGCCCTGGCATTTGAAGACGGTGGATGTTCCAGCCCACTGTTCACAGGGAGAGTGAGGTCATCACCCCAGTGCTCTGAGAGGGGTGGGCCTGACCTCCAAGGATTTGGGAAGTTCAGGTCACTAACTCATTGCTCTTAGATGGCTGGAGCTCTACTCCAGAGATTAGGGAGAATGTTTCTCTACCTCCCTGTACTAAGGGAGTTGAGACTCTACCCCAGAGATTGGGTAAAGTGTGGCTATCACCCCAGCGTTCTTGGAGGGTGAGGTCTGGATCTTGGTTGCCACCCAGATGCTTGATGAAGGTGGAACCAAGAAAATGGCCATTGGGCAAGCCTGTGGAAAGGGTGGGCTCCCATGAGGCCCCAAGGATAAGAAGAAACCATCATCTTAAGAATGACTTTAAGACTAAAATCTAATGAAATATGCTCCGGAGGTTTTCAGAACTGTAGGGGACCAGTGACTCATGTTTCCCTCCAAAATTCTCCTTATGATAATGCAAATGTTTATCCTTTTTCTGTCCATTTGTATATTGTAAGCAGATAAATTATTTTCTAAGTTTCACAGGTCTACAACCAGAGGGGAAATTGCCCCAAGACAAACTCTGTTTCTTTAAACTGACTGTGATACGATTTTGTACATAACATTGTTACTGATTTAAGTATTTTTTTTTTAATATTGTAATTTCTTTTTTGGCATTCAGAGGGTAGAGTGTGGCAGTTTGATATTATTTATGAATTCCAAAAGAGATATGGATTATGTTTGTAAACTGGTCTGTTCCTCTGGGCATGATACCCTTTGATTGTATTAGATTTAGCTGAGATGCTTTTGATTAAATTATGTTAAGATTAGGGATTTGATTAGACCATGTCATTAGGGTGACTCAGTTTGAATCCCTGCCTCCTTTGTGGGCTATATAAATAGACACTCAATCAAGGAGACACACAGAAGAGATACACGGGAATAGAGAGAATTCCATAGACACTGAAGAGGAGAGAACTTGAACTTGGGGCCCTGGAGAGACATGAGCCATTCACCTGATAGTTTGCAGCTGAGGAGACCAGAGCCTTGAGCCTAAGAAGGTCTGGGAAGTAATGACTCCTCTAGCCTACAGCTGAGATCAGAAGAAGCTGGGCCCGTGGAGCCTTAGAAGGAAGAGGAAGGCTGAACCCTTGCAGACATTGCCCACCATCTTGCTTCAACACATGGCAACAGACTTTGGTGAGAAAAGTAACCTTGAGTTGGACTCTTTAGGGTCTTGTAACTAAGCCTTTACCCAAAATAAATACCCTTTATAAAAGCCAACAGATTGCTGGTACTTTGGCTAACTAATACTGTATTTTTTTTAAGTTTATCGGTAAATGCCAGTATGAATGATTATCTGAGTCAATTGGTTTGAAAATGTTTCCCTTAGTAGCTGACATACATACTCTGATAACTGCTTTTAGTTTACCTGTTTTGAGCCATTTTTCAGGATGAATAAATAAATTGAATACACTTTCAGAATTTGCCATTTAAACACAAATTTTGTACATTTCTCCATCTGTAGTATTTTTACTTTTTATTATGTGTTTACATATTTTATTTACTGTTCCTTAGAAAAGCTTTTTAACATATAGAATATGAGATTGCAGAATAATTGGTTCTATATTTCCCAGTTAAACACAATGTTTAACAAAATGAGTATTAAAATGTATTTTAAAATTCTATTTAAAATGTTAATTATTGAAATTTTGAATGTGCATAAACTTATATTAAAACCTTTTCTCATTTCTATAATCTATATGGGGAAGAATAACCTTTATTTTTCTTTTAATATACTTAAAAAAAATTTTTTAAAGATACTTAGATTACATAAATGTTACATAAATAATGTAGGGGATTCCCATATGCCCCACTTCCTACCCCTCTCATATTTTCTCATGTTAGCAACATCCTTCATTAATGTGGTACATTTGTTATAATTGATGAACAGGAATATCCTTTAGAAATTTTGTAAACTAGTATGATTTTTCCCAATTCCTTTCTTCAATAAATGATTTATTTACTTGATTATATGATTTATTGATTGATTTTGATTATATTTATTTATCCAAATTTAATAAATATCATATTCAGTGTTTTCTCATGTATATATTAAATATAAAAGTTGTTCCTATTCCAAGTTGTCAAAATGCTATCATAATTTTATTTTACCTTTAGAAGTGATTGGGAACTAAAGCTAGCCAGTGCCCCATGGAGAATCAATTTGATCATTTTATATTTGTCTCTGTATGACATTGCTGTTCTACTTAGGGTTTAGGAAGAGGTCTTTTAGAAATTTGTTCTAGACCAGCGGTCCGAAACAGTTTTTAATACATAGGCATAACTCTCTTCAGTATGGTAAGGTTTGAAGAAAACCATCAATTATTCTTAGTGCAAGTTATCCCATTACTCTAACTTTTAAAACAGACATTCTTTTGATTTTGTTTCCTAGTTCAATTTTGTGGGGAAATTGCTTGGACCAAGAGGAAACTCCTTGAAGAGGCTACAGGAAGAAACAGGTGCTAAAATGTCTATCCTGGGCAAAGGATCAATGAGAGATAAAACAAAGGTACCGAACTTTGAAATTGATATTTAACATCCAGGAATTTACCTGTAATAATGATGGCCAAATTTACAAGCTCACCTAAACTGCTCTTTTGCCATTTCTATGATTTTAATCTTCTGGGACCACTACCCTGTTATACTTTCTGATGTCTCTATCTTCATAAAAATCAATTATGGGCCTTTTCCAAGAACAAATAATTTCCTATTTTTACTCTCTTCAGTCTTTTGTGTAGGTTGCTTTCAAATATTTTTGCTATTTCTGTGTCCTCTGCAGGATGTTTTTATATATCTATGTTCATTTTCTTTAATTCCTTAGAAAGATACCGCTTCTCTCTTCAATCATATCACCTATTCCATTGTATCGTTCTCTCATTTTATATCTCTGCTCTATTTCACATAGATCCTCTTACCTAAAGTAATTTCAAATACTTATCTGCGAACCTAAGAGAATCCTGCTTATTTCTTGAAATGTTTCAGTGATATTAAACAACACACCTGACCCCTAAAAGAACAATAAGCTAAGAAATATATCGGTGCTGATATTTGAAATGATGTATTTCTCATCTGAACTACATCATTCCCATTTGATAAAGTCATGGCAATTTTCTGTTAGAATTCAGTGCTTGCAAGAAATAAGTATTTGTAGAGATTTATTCATAAAGGACCTTTTAAAACTCACTGGGAAAGGGTTGATGTGTTATGGTAGTATCATTTGACCAGGCTATACCTTTATGATTTTCTATGATATGTTACCGCAGAAAAAATTGCTCAAACATTTATTTCTCACCACTGGAATATTTGGAAATTGCTTAGGAATTCTGTCTTTGAACTATTAATGAGACATCTTGAATGAAGAAATTTATCGCTATATCATGCAGAAAATATTTGATATTTATTGTAATAATTCTATATTTGAAGTTTGACCAAGACCTTTTACATGAGCGTTTTTTTAATGTGTCAAAAGTAAACTCTATAAATTACAAAAGCATATATTACTAGTCCTCTATTTTTGGTAATTATTGATTACTTTATGCTGCGAATATTGTTCAAAATGTCTTTCCTTCTTGCCAATCCTCCTGCCTCTAATTTCTCTTACTAAATTTAGAAGATGTAATATAGATATTTAAGAGGTAGTAACACCAGCATCTAGTCATGAGATAAGTTTTGTTTTCTGTCGTAAATTAGATCTTTTTATATATATAAGGAAAAATTGACACATAATTATCTATATTTGTACTTTAATATTTTTAATATATTCTCCAAATCTTTAATAAACTTAAAATATAAATTTCATATTATGTGCTTTTCTGGTCTTACATATTCTATAAGATTTAGTTCAGGCATTGTCTCCCCTGCAGGGATAGAATAGGCTAAGCCCTCTCTTACCACTTAACATATTTTATTAAAATTGCCTGTCTCTTTCTTTTGTTAAACCATAACCTTCCACAGATTGGAAACATGTCTTAGTCAGCTTTTAGACCCAAAACCAAGTGCATTGCTTCCACACAGTCTCTCCACATCTTTAAAAGCAAATGGATGTACACTTTTCATGCCCATATATTTGAACATGTTTTCCTGTTCGTGAAGTTTTAAATGGATTCCTATTTCCTTGGGAGAATGTTAGGTACCAGCATAAGCATTTGAAAATCTAGTTGGATATAAATTTGCTTCTATTAAGTTTTCATTGGGTTTAATTTATTGATATTGTCTGTTACTTAAAATCCTGTTTCTCATTGATTGCTTTTTGTGTGATCCATCATGTTTGCCTATGCTTTGATGCTTTTCATTTTTTTGTTTACAAAATAAAAGAAAAAATTAACAATAATGATGATAATATATGGCATTATGAAGCACATTTTTTAGAATCCAAGTAGACCTTTAACTACCAAGGTTAAAAGACACACAGTTGAAATAAGACCACAGGCATGGATATAGACATGAAAAAATATTCCTTAGTAAATGCTCAATTAAAATAAAAATAAATCCTTGGTAAGTTATTGATTACAATGCTGCTATTATGTCTATCTCACCAAGACCAGACAGGAAAGATTCCATGTGATTTTATTTTTTTCTAACAAGTAAATAAAACTCAACTGATGAAACAATGAAAGTGTGTATGTGTGTATGTATATGTGCATCCACACAAACACTCATAGGTTCATTAATTTATTGGAGAAGTATTTACTGAGCATACCATGTGCCATTCACAGTTTTAGTTACAGCAATGAACACAGCTGTTCATTTTCCCCTCTTGCAATTCATATTCCAATAAGAGACACAAACCATAAATATAAAATACACTTTATATTTTCAGGCATTGATAATTGTGATATGTTAAATAAAACAGGGAAAGAAAAGAAGCTGAGGGTGGTAGATGCAATATTTTGATATGTTAATCAAGTAGACCACTGGATATTAAGGAGCCAACCAAAGGAAGACAGCGATAAGAGAGTGGATACCAAGTTTAAAGGCCTTGAGGAAAAATATGTAGCTTTATTTAACACCATATCTATATAAATATTGTTACAACTATAACCATATCACTGTTTATAAGTATTTTTCTTCCCACTTCGCTAACACCTGAGTTCTATGCTTTATAGGAAAATCCATTGAAAAAGTTATTTCCAGTCAAGTGCTTGCCTCCATTCTTTATAGTTCTGCTCCACAGTCCCCATGGCTGGATTATCTTTCTTTCCAGACCTCCAAGCCCAGGGCTTATTCCTCAGAAATCTTTCTTCCCTTCATGATTTTATTCTGTTATGTGCTACTAAACCTAAAATTTATATGTCCAGCCCCCATCTTTCTCTTAAGTGTGGATGTCTAATAGGCATTGAAACTGAATATGTACACACACACACACACACACACACACGCAGTTGATCCTCATTATGCACAGACTCTGTATCTGCAAATTTGCCTACATGCTAAAATTTACTTGTAACCCCCAAATCAATACTCACAGCCCTTTTGTGATCATTTGCAGACATGCGCAGAACAGTGAAATATTTGAGTTGCCTCATGCGCACATTCCCGGCTTAAGTTGAATAAGGTGACACCTGCCTTCATATTTAAGGTCTCATAATGTAAACAAATATTTTCTTGTGATATATTTAGTGCCTTGTTTTTCATAGTTTTGTGCTTTTTTTTTTCATTGTGTAAAATGACTCCCAAGCATAGTGCTGAAGTGCCAGTTTAGTGTTCCTAAGTGCAAGAAGGCTGTGATATGCCTTGTGGAGAAAATACTTGTGTTAGATAAACTTTGTTCTGGCATGAGTTAAAGTGCTCTTGGTTGTGAGTTCAATGTTAATTAATCAACAATATACATTGAATAAAGTCTTTACAAATAGACACATAAAACATATATTTAGTTTGGATGACAAAAATGTGACCAGAGGATTGTAGGAACATAACCCTATATTTCCTCAGAAGCAATGCTCAATATCCCCTTATCCATTGTTCAAGGCAACTTTATAGAACATAATTACTGCAACAAATGTGAATTGATGATATATGAATGAAAACATATGGATTATATATTTACCTATATATGTAGTGTTTTTGTATTTGCCTATATATTTATTACATTTAAACACATAGAGAGAGAGAGAGAATAAAGCAAAAAGACTGGAAGAGTAAGAAAATGGAAGATTCAGACACATACATGTCAATTTTCAGGGCCTCAGTGAACAAAATATGGACCATGTGGTCTCAAGATTTAGGGTTACCTCCCCTTTTTATCTTATGTTTGTTCAAAAGCAGCAAATCTCTTTGAAACCGGAAATGAAAAGCAGCACATATTCAATTAAATGATGTTCAGTGCTTAATAGCTCAAGCCTACAAAGGTTAGCTGTGTTTATTTGAAATGCCTATCAGTGTGCATTAAGGAGATCAGCATGTCTCTACAAATGAAAGAAAAGGCAAATCAAAGAAGCATGGCATTCCATATGCACCTGCTGACAAAGCCTCAATTAGCAACCTCTTCTGCAGTCACCTAGTCAGACACCTTTGTAGAAACACTTGTTTAATAAACCTGTTTGTAATTAATGGCTTGCTTTATCTTTATAGAAAATGAGAGTGCAGATAATGATATCTTAAACTTGATCTTTACTTCATGATAAACGCAGATATTTGGATACTTGCCTGACCAAATCAAGACAAAATAACTATTAAACATATTTGTTACACATCTGCTGTAAACTCATGGATTAAATATTATGCTGGATAGAAAATAAGTATTGTATGTGACTTAAACCCTGAAAGGTTTGCAATTTTATTAAACACACTGATATAACCCTGTCTTGAAGAAAATGTTAAAATGGCAATCATTTGGATTAGAAGGTGGTGGGGTGGGCTCATTCATTTAGATTTGTTTTTGTAGGTCTGATCAGAGTTCTTAATTCTTACATAGGAAAATATGAAATTAAGATTTGTTTTAATATCGTAAAATTAACTGCATAATATAGAAAATAGTTTTAGGGGTCTGCAGTAAGAAGATATTAACAAGCTTAGTCTTTTTTTTTAATTTGTGTTATTTTGTTTTTGAAAATGGTGGAGAAGCATTCCCTTTTGTTTAATTATATCTATCCAATAACTCTAAAAAGAAAACAAAAGCAAAACAAAATAAAGAATAGTAATACCCAAGGTAACACCAGTGGCAAATTCCTACCTTAAATTCATTATTTCACTCCTATATGGGCTATATACAAAATTCCCATTCTACCTAAGACCATCCAGGAATGCTTAAACAGAAGCTAAATTTTAAATCAAGTGAGTAAAATGTAGCCTTAGAGAATCCAGAAAGTAGAATATGCGGTTTGTTTATAATATTTCAAAATATCTCAGGAAAATAACTGGCATTTCAGAAATTTCTTTAAAGTCTGTCTTTCCTACACCATATGGCCAGCCTTTCTCATGAACAGGCGGTGCCTGCTTCACCAGCAGTTGCTTCTGAGCAGTTTTCAGGGATAACTTACTGTAGTTTCAGATAGAGTGTTGCTATTTTTAGTGGTGCTGATGACAAAGATTGGTGAGGGAGAGCAGATGAAGCAGTGGTTCTACCGGCTTATCTTTGAAAAGGGTGAGGAACAAACTCACTATCCACAAGATGAAAGGTAAGTGAGGTCAGAGAAAATCAGACAATGACCAAATACACCCAGGCAAGAGTGAGGAAATAGCAAGAGAACACGAGAGCGCATTTCTTACAGTCTTATCCATTGGCCTTAAATGGAAACCACAAAAGCCATGTTGTAAATAAATTATTTTATGATAATGGGTATTTTCGCACTTCTCTTAATAAACTTGATTGATATTAGGGAATGCAGTCTTAAAACATGCTAGTGATTACATGTTAATACTAAAATGCTTTTTGGTGGCATTTCATTTAAAAATGTATAGTGATTCTGAAGGCCAGCTTTTCTCTCTTTGATGTGCTAATATCATGTGTGGTTTCTATTTTATACCATTTTTTCTGTATTTGATGGTGGGTTCTTTAGTAAATCTTTTCTGATTTCATGGCATGATTGATTTTCATCAACAGTAAAATCAACTAAAAACCTTCAAAGTGATGCAGTTGCCGGCTGGACAAGATGGCTGTGACCCCTGCACCAGTCGATCTTTATCATTTGGCTTCTGGCCTCTGCCCATCACCA
Source organism: Tolypeutes matacus (assembly GCA_026826555.1). Taxonomy (NCBI): domain Eukaryota; kingdom Metazoa; phylum Chordata; class Mammalia; order Cingulata; family Chlamyphoridae; genus Tolypeutes; species Tolypeutes matacus. The sequence goes on along the minus strand of JAKSZT010054474.1, from coordinate 4,413,212 downwards.
AACGCATGGGAATCTCTCAAATCCTCAAGGGGCGAAGCCATGCTCATTGTTTGTCAGTCAGGCTGTGGCTAGGCGCATAGACTCTGTTTCAAATGTTTAATATCCTGAATACCAAAGCAGTTTGTAATCCTATAAACTCAAGAGCCCAGACACTCTGACGTTAATTATAGCTGTGCCTCTAATAAACTGCATAGATCAACAATGTAACTTTCTCAACTTCCCTCTTGCAAAAACAAATGCCTAGTCCATCTTGATTTCACAACAGAGATGGAGGAATAAGTACAATCATTTGCTTAACTAACACTTGAATTTGCAAAGGACAAAGATAGGTGTGATTTTTTTGTTTGTTTTATTCCTTGAATTCTTCTGTTTCTCAGATTTAAATTCTAAAAAGGCAGTGTAACAGACTAAATGTCTTTACCTGACCAGTGGTACATGTGATTAGGAACACTGTACTACAAATATGTATTTTGTGAAGACACAGAGAAACATGAGTTTGAACCAATAGAAGATTATTTCACTCATTTATATATATGCATCCTAAGTGACCAAACAATTAAAATACTTATATTTTAGTTAGCAAGTAAAACATATCACATGTGGGAGAAATATTTTAGTTTTTTAAACACTACCATCTTCATCTCTTTTATGAATATAAATAATTTGTCATTCACTGTAGTATACTATGACCTTACAGTAAAATAACCAAAAAGCCATAAATCTATCCAGGCTCAATTTCTCCATGAGCTTCAGTGACAGAGCTTGAGAAGGCAATGTTTTATATGTTGTGAATCAAAGTTGTATATTATCGGAAATCATTTATTTCCTCTAGTCTGATTTTATTCACAGCTAGACACATGTATTTTAATTTTTGTAATTAAGAAAACTTTCAGGAAGTTAATGTTTGAAGCATTAGCTATGGTTTGTATACAAAAACAAAAAGACAGAAAAATATGCTACTAGAATAGTAGCCTTTGCTCTATTATCATTTGTTACTTGTCTTCCTAGGAGAATAAAATGAGGGAATCATAGAATTAGTGTCTCTCTCACAACATTCCAGGAAATTTTATTTATTAAGCAATTAAAGAAATAGAATGTATGAAGTCAGAGAAATTTCTAGACACTTCACATTTTGTTAACCAGAACTACAGTGGTGTGTTTCTTTTCTACCATTAAGGTAGCCCATATTTTTCTTGAGCTTTACAGCCCATTTCAAAATATTACAACCAAAATTTAAATGATATAACCAATATAGAAAGGGACGGGTATGTCCTGAGAATACTTTAAATTCCACAACTGTGGTAGATTAAAGATGGTCACAAATTCTTTGACATTTCTTTTAAAGAGAGATGACCGGGATCTAACTCCCTTCTCCTTGAATATGGTTAGCTTTAGTAACTTGCTTATAAACAATAAAATGCAGAGGAAGAGATGCTTAATGATTTTTGAGACTAGATCAGAAAGAGATGATCTAGCCTCATTTCTAGGAACACAATCTCTTGGAGCCCTGAACTACCTTGTAAGAATCCTGACTATCCTGAAATTGCCACGCTATGTGGCTATATGTAGATATACCAGTTGGAGGTGCCAGCTAAACCCAGCCTTTGGGTCATTCCAGTGTAGGCACTATAAATTTGAGCAAAACTCTCTAGGTGATTCCAGTCCCAGCCACTGGAGTGATTCCTAACTGACTGAGTCCTAAGTACAGCCACAGGCATCAGCAAACAAGTCAACCCCATTGTACTCTGTCTAAATCCCTGACCCTTGGGAAGCTACTCAAATGTTAATTATAAGACAATTGTTCTTTTAGGCTACTAAGTTTGGGGTGGTTAATTGTGCAACAGCAGATAACTGGGATAAGCCCCACTATTTTAAATATGGCAGTAAAAGATTCCCAACATTGTTAGCAATTTTCCAAAGAGTAGGTTTTTTTCTCTTCTTGACTTTCTATTGCCCTGTTATGGCAATCACTACAGACTCTGTTGTTTTTATTTTCTAATTTCAGCTTCTTTTGAATTTGTTCAAGCATATTCTCAAATCGAATGATTAAAACACATGTCAGGGGAAGCGGCTGTGGCTCAATCAGTAGGGCTCCCGTTTACCATATGGGAGGCCCCGGGTTCGGTTCCCGGGGCCTCCTGGTGAAGGCAAGCCCGCCCGCACGGCGTGGTTAGCTGATCCAGCGAGCACAAGCAGCAAGGGGGGTAAATAAATAAAATCTTAAAAAAAAAAAACAAAAAAAAACAAAAAAAAAAAACAAAAAAACACATGTCAGAGTTTATTTCAAACTTGCCAGGAAGGGAAAAGTCTCCTAAGAAAGGCAACACAAAGATTTCTTCTTGGTAGAGACATTTGATGGGAGACCAGACTTCAAAAATAGAAAGCTCTAGCTAAAATGTACTACTCTAGTCATAAAAGTAGTTTAAGATCTTTACACCTTTGAATGTCTTGTTTAATGTAACAGGATTCAAGTTTAATTGGGTAGGTAATTCTAATTTCACTGTAAGGCTTGGTAATTGTATCACAGCCTGACGCAAAAAGTGCTCCAGATTTTTTTAGGAATGCTAGATGGATCCCAGAGAGAAGTAAATTGCACCAAACAGTAAGGACTGCCCCTAACCAAGATTGGGACAGACCCTCCTTTTGACCAGTTTGGATTGTTGAGCACTTTTTGCGTCAGGCTGTGATACAATTACCAAGCCTTACAGTGAAATTAGAATTACCTACCCAATTAAACTTGAATCCTGTTACATTAAACAAGACATTCAAAGCTGTACTCTTATAGCTGGTGGAATTTAGATATGTATCAATATACACAATGCATGCATCAATAAGATTATGACAATATACAGTATTTTCCCAATGACATTATTTCTTTTTAACAGCTTCCCATATTGGGGAACACTTTCCAAGCAGAACACTAAGGTAAATCATTTCAGTGATAGATATTTATGGATTAATTAATATACTTTATATTAGGTAATACTATATATTATATCTTTAATGATCTATCTCTCTTTTACCATATGTGTGAGTACTGTATGTTCTGTTTTATTTAATTCAAAAGCAAGCATTGATTAACACATAAAAATCCTCCTCATTGTATGGTAAGCAAATCTAGACCATATGTAATTTCTTCCACATGTCCTATTGTGCATATTTTATCCTTTAAAATATTATGATTTGCTTTATATTTTTCAAATATTGGATCCTGCCTTTGCTTTGGCCCCAACCCCAGTAACTAAAGCAAGAGATCTATATGAATGAACCATGGCTGGAATAGGAGAATTGGATGTTAGAATGAAAAACTTGCCAACGAGCTTTATTCTGCTCACTGTTTTTTTTTAGGAATGCTAGATGGATCCCAGAAGGAGAAGTAAATTGCACCAAACAGTAAGGATTGCCCCTGACCAAGATTGGGACAGATCCTCCTTTTGACCAGTTTGGATTTTTGAAAAATTTTCTTGGTCAAAGCAAAGAATGTCCATTGTGTAGCATTTTTTGTACTGAGGACATTAATTGAATTTGTGCTGATCACATTAACTGAGTCAATAACCCCCAGTAACTAAAGCAAGAGATCTATATGAATGAACCATGGCTGGAATAGGAGAATTGGATATTAGAATGAAAAACTTGCCAACGAGCTTTATTCTGCTCACTGTGAAATGCAATTCATTTTTAATTTTATGGGTAATTTTAATGTCAAACTAGATTGGAGTGATTATCTAAAATGTTAAATAATAATATTTAATCTCTTAGAAAAGACTAATGAAAGGGTTGTTGTCATTTGTATGTTTTGTGTGTGTTTTCAGAAAGATGGTGTAAGAGTTTGTTTTAAATAGCTGAAATTTGACCCCAAGATAGCCATGTTCTTTAAAGAAAAACTTGGACAACTTGTTCTAGCACAGCTTGGGGAATTTGGAGGTAATGTTATAAGGTTAATGGGTCAGAGTGGGAATGCTAAAGTGAAAAACCCTGCAGGTAACTCAAGATTACCATCAACACTAATTTACATTCTGAATTTCATTAGTTGCAGTGATGTTTATTTGACTTAGTATTCTGTTTTCTCCTTAATGGTTTTTAACTTCACAAGTCATTCACAAATTTATTGGTAATATAGTTTTATCATCATAAATATCTGAATCTTTCCTTAGTGAGTAGAGTTGTCATGAATATTGAATATTTGTTTGGGATCTTGACAAACCTTGATAAAAAGTAGAGAACTCTGTTTTCTGGCTATAGTTAATGATGCTTTATACAGCCCAGGGAAAAAGAAGTTGCCAGCAGCTCAAAGTAATGGTTAACAACATTACTGAGTTCATGTTTAATTGTTTTATGTACGGATGGGTTCACCAAGAGTGAAGTCAAAAGCACCAAGGAAAATAAAAGACCCAGGTTACAAATGAAAATTTATATATTTTTCTATAAACACATTTGATTGCACCATTTGACTTTCTGCAGCCAATACAGTGTTTCATATGCTTTCAGGGATGCCATTCTCAAGGCATTTTATGTGAGTCGTTACCCAGAGCTGTCCAATACATTGAAACTTAAAGGTTATCACAAGAGCAAACGTACCAAATGCCAACAAAGGAAACAAGTTTGTGTTTGTATTTTCTTAATATGTACATATTGGAAATAACTAGGAATCTTTATGCATGTGTTTCTTTTTTACATGTTACCTGCAAAGAATTTGACTGTTACGTATACTTTGGTGCGCAACCTTAGCATTTTGTTTAAATTTTGAAAATAATAACATTTAATTCTCCTTGCTTTTTGAGGCTCATTGTTTTGAGATGGACTGTAAACTGCTATGCCAATATTTTTGTGTGTAGTTTTTCTCAGATAAGGCGTCCCTAGGCTGCAGGTATATAATTACTAACATCTACAATTCTAGCACTGTGGGGGAAAAAATCAAGCAAAACAGGCCCTTGTTTAGGGAAATTGGAAAGCCTACAGAAGCTTTAATGTTCACGTTTCTAAGCTGATAATGCCCTCTATTTGCTGCTTTCTCTTTCTCAAGAATGAGCTTAATGGTTTTTTTCTCTTCCTTTTGTATTTCTGCATGTTTTCAATATTTTATTTCTATCATTAGGCCCTTTTTTTTCCTTTAATAGAGAAGCTGTGGGTTTATAGAACAGTCACGTGTGAAATACAGGATTTCCATATACCACCCTGTTATTAACACTTTGCATTGGTGTGAAACATTTTTATAATTGATGTTATATGATATAATAGCATATTTTTATAATTGTACTATTATTTGAAGTCCATGGTTTAACTTAGGCTTCATTGTTTGTGTAGTGTAGTTCCATGGATTTTATTTAAAATTTTATTCTGTTACCATGTATACAACCTAACATTTCCCCTTTCAACCACATTCAGTTATATATTTCAGTGCTGTTAATTATGTTTAAAATGTTGTGCTACCATCACCACCATTCATTACCAAAACATTTCCATCGTTCCATTCCTATCCTACCCCATCCCCTGGTAAACTATATTCTAGATTCTGGCTCTAAGAGATGGCTTATTCTAATTATTTAATATGTGTTAGATGATAAAATATTAGTCTTTTGTGCCTGGCTTATTTCACTCAACATGATTTGTTCAAGGTTCATCTATGTTGTTGCATGAATCAGAATTTCATTACTTTTTGATGCTTAATCATATTCCATTGTCTATATATACCACATTTTGGGTATCTTTCATTGGTTAATGGACACTTGGGTTGCTTCTATCTTTTGGCAATTGTAAATAATGCTGCTATGGACATTGGTGTATAAATATCTGTTCGAGTCCCTACTTTCCATATTTTATATATGTATCAAGCAGTGGAATTGCCAGGTAATGCGATTATAATCCTATACTTCCTGAGGAAGCACCACAGTGGCTGCATCATTTTACATTGCCACCAGCAATGAATGAGTGTTCCTGTTTTTCTGCATTCTCTCCAATACTTGTTACTTCCCCCTTTTTTAATAGCAGCCATTCTAATGGGTGTGAAATGGTTTCTCATTGTGGTTTTGATTTGCATTTTCTGCATCAGTTGAGATGATCATGTGGGTTTTTTTCCTTCTTTCTGTTAATGTGGTGTATTACTTTAATTGATTTTGTTATGTTGAACTACCCTGTATACCAGAAATAAATCCCAAATGATCATGATGTATAATTCTTTTAATATGCTATTGGATTCAGTTTGCTAGTATTTTGGAGGGTTTTGTTTGTTTGTTTGTTTGTTTGTTTCTATTTCATTTATTTCCACTCTAATATTTGTTTATTTCTTTCCTTCGGCTCGTGTTAGCTGAAGTTTGCTCTTCTTTATCTAATTCTTCCAGTTTTGAGGTTAGGTCTCTGATTTTAAATTCTTTCTTGTTTTTTAATTTAAGCATCTAGAGATACAAATTTCCCTGTCAGCACTGACTTCACTACATCCCATAAGTTTTGGTATATTGTATTTTCATTGTCATTTGCCTCAAGATACTTCCTAATTTTGCTTGTGATTTCCTCTTTAACCCATTGGTTGTTTAAGAGTATGTTGTTTAATTTTGAATATTTGTGAATTTTCTTTTTCTCTCTCTATTATTGATTTCTAACTTCACTCCGTTATGGTCAGAGAATGTACATTGTGTGATTTCAATATTTTTTTAATTTATTGAGATTTGTTTTGTGACCTAACATATGATCTATCCTGGAGAATGATATATTTGCACTCAAGAAAAATGTGTATTCTGTTTTTCTTGAGTGAAGTGTTAGGTCTAGTTGGTTTGGAGTATTATTCAAGTCTTCTTTTCCTTATTGATCTTCTGGCTATATGTTCTAACCATTATTGAAATTGGTATAATAAATCTCCTACTATTATTGTAGAGCTGAACATTTTTCCCTTCAAATCTTCAATAATTGCTTTATATGTTTTGTGACGATGCTGTTAGGTGCATATATATTTACAATTGTTACATCATCTCATTGAATTGTCCCCTTTATCAGTATTCAAATGGCTGTCTTTGTTCTTTGGCCCTGTTGTTGACTTAAAATTGATTTAATTCTATTACTATGGCTACCCAGCTCTCTTTTGATTGCTACTTGCATGGTGTATCTTTTTTCCATCCTTTCACTTTCAACCTATTTAATCTTTGAATTTAAGGTGACCCTCTTACAGATAGCATATAGTTGGGTCATTTTTTTTTTTCTTTTTAAAAATATCTTATTGAGATATATTCACATACTATATAATCCTTTGAAAGTGTACAATCAATGGCTGCTTTTAATGTATTCACAGACATGTACATTCATCACCACAGTCAATTTTAGAAGATTTTCATTATTACAAAAAGAAAAAGGTCCATACCCCTTAGCAGTCACCTCTAAATCCCTCTATTCTTCTCCAGTCTTGCATAACCACTAATCTATTTCTGTCTCTATATATTTACATTTTATATAAATGGAATCCTACCATATGTAGCACTTTGTGTCTAGTTTCTTTCACTTAGCATAATGTTTTTAAAAAAATTTTTTTTTTTTTTCATTGAAGAAGTTGTAGGTTTTACAGAAGTCATGTAAAAAATACAGCAATCTCATATACCCTTCCTATTGTGGATCTTTACATTGATGTGGTACCTATGTTTCAATTAATGAAAGAATATTAAAATATATTTTTCCCATATACAACACTATTATTAAAATTTTGTAAAGATGTCGTACATTTGTTATAATTCATGAAAGAACATTCTTACATTTGTACTATTAACTCCAGTCCATCATCCACAGCAGTGTTCACTGTGCTATTATACAGTTCCATGTTTTATCATATAAATTTCTTTCTGGTAACATACATGACCCAATATCCACCTTTCAACAATATTCACATACCTAATTCAGTGCTGTTAATTATACTCATAAAAACATGTTGATCTCCACCAACCATTTCCAAACTTTTACAATCAGCCTATATAAAAATTCTATACAAATTAAGCATCAACTCCCTATTCAATACCCCCAATCCATCCTCTGGTAACTTGTAGTCTACATTCGAACTCCATCAGTTTGACCTTTTGCGTTTGGAATATTTCAGTCCTGTAATGTCCTCAAGTTTCATCATGTTGTCACATGCATCAGGACTTCATTCCTTTTTACAGCAGAATAATATTCCATTGTATGGATATACCACATTTTGTTTATCCATTCATCAGTTGATGGATACTTGGGTTGCTTGCATCTTTGGGCTATTGTGAATAATGCTGCTATGAATATCAGTGAGCAAATATCTGTCAAGTCTCTACTTTCAGTTCTTCTGGGTATACACCTAGAAGCTGCATTGCCAGGTTATATGGTAATACTATATTTAGAAGAACTGCCTAATGGTCTTCCACAGTGGCTGCACCATTTTACATTCCCACCAGCAATGAAAGAGTGTTTCTATTTTACCACATACTCTCTAATTTTCTGTTTGTGTGTGTGTGTGTTTAAATAATAGCCATTCTAGTGATTGTGAAGTGATACCTCATTGTGGTTTTGATTTACAGTGCCCTAATAGCTAGTGATATTGAGCATCTTTTCATGTGCTTTTCAGCCATTTTTAGATCCTATTTGGAGAAATGTCTATTCAAGTCTTTTGGCCCATTTTTTAATTGGGTTGTATTTTTATTGTTGAGTTGTAGGATTTCTTTATGTATTCTAGATATTAAATCCTTAACGGATATGTGGTTTCCAATAATTTCTCCTATTGAGTAGATTGTCTTTTCATTTTCAAGATAAAGTCCTTTGATGTACAAAAATTTTTAATTTTGAGGAGGTCTCATTTATTTTTCTTTTATTGCTTGTGCTTTGAATATAAGATTAAGAAACCATTGTCCAACAAACAATCTTGAAGATGTTTCCCTACATTTTCTTCCAAGAATTTTATAGTCCTGGCTCTTATATTTAGGTCTTTTTCCATTTTGAGTTAATTTTTATATATGGGTGGGATAAGAGTCCTCTTTCATTCTTTTGCATATGGATATCCAGTTCTCCCAGTACCATTTGTTGCAGAGATTATTCTTTCCCAATTAAGTGGCCTTGGTAGCCTTGTCAAAAATCAATTCGCCATCAATGTGAGGGTCTATTTCTGAAATAGCAATTCCATTCCATTGATCACTATATCTTTTCTTTTGCCAGTACCATGCTGTTTTGAACCCTGTAGCTTTGTAATGTGCTTTAAAGTCAGGACATGTGGGCGTCAAAATTTATTCTTTGTCAAGACTTTTTTTGGCTCTTTGGAGCCCTTTGCCCTTCCATATAGATTTGGTAATTGACTTTTCAATTTCTGTAAAGTAGGCCGTTAGAATTTTGATTGGGCTTGCATTGAATCTGTAAATTACAGGGAGAATTGACATTTTAATGATACTTGGACTTCCAATCCATGAACATGGAATGTTGTCTCATTTATTTAGGTCTTCATTGATTTCTTTTCACAATGTTTTTTTTTTTTTTTTTTTTTTTTTATTTTATTATGGGTAAAAATCAAAATTCTCACAATACATACAAACATTTGTAAAATGATATATAAATATATATGCATATATGTGTATTCGCTCACAAAAATGTTATTTATATATATATATATACACATATATTTTAAGAGGTGCTTAGATTACCCAAAATATTACACGGAACCCACTGGGATTCCCATGTTGCCCACCTCCCACACCTCCCACCACATCCCACACAAACATTTCCCACAATGTTTTATACTTTTCTGTGTACAATCTCTTTACATCCTTGGTTACAATTATTCCCAGGCATTTGGGTCTTTTAGTTGCTACTGTAAAGGAATTTTTTTTTCTTCATTCCCTCCTCAGCTTGCTCATTACTAGTGCATAGAAACACTACTGATTTTTGTATGTTGATCTTGTACCCCACTACTTTGCTAAAGTTGTTTATTAGCTCTAGTATCTTTGTTGTTGGTTTTCAGGACTTACTTTATATAGGATCATGTCATATGCAAATAGTGAAATTTTACTTTTTCCTTTCCAATATGGACCCTTCAACAGCCTGCCATAAGAATAGGGTCTGGGCATCAGGAGCTGCAGCATGGAGAGAGCAATTTATAGTTCTTTACCATAATTTATCAGCCTCTTCCTCTCATTCTTCCCTGGATACTATACAGTGTTCTGGCCTCTGGAGTTTGAAAATAATTGTTCCAGACAGTTTCTGCTCACTTAATAGTTGTTCCAGTTGAAGGACTGAGTCCTGGAGCTCCCTACTCCACTACCTTCTCTTCTTAGGTACTTTTATGAAATGTATTGTCCTGTCTTCAATTTTTCCTTTCACTTATTTACCTTGTTTTTTGTTTGTTTGTTTTTTTAAAGAAAGAAACCAGATTGTTCCCCAGAGTTAGAAATCCTGAATTACTCTCATTTTTATTTTATTGAATACTACTAGAATGTGTAAGGGATGTGCATTTTCTCAATAGGATCGCCAATATCATATTTACTTAAGTCAAACTCACCTATGGCAACAGTCATTCCTACCAGTCAGGGAGCATATGTGGTAAAAAAAAAAATAAATAAATAAATAAGAAGGTAAGACATAAACTGAACAGGACTTCCTACTTGTACTTAGTAAATATTTTCAGGGTTACAATTCTTTAAAATATTGATTAGAAGGTTTTATCCACTTTTTATTTAATTATCATTATCAAAATGAAAATATGTGTTTGGAAACTTTTATTATGTCTTATATTCTTTCTTAAGGAAGATTTTATATTATGAGTAAGGTAAAACTATATTTTGGCAACTCTATACCTTTAACATAATGATGATAATTAAACTCTGACTTGTTTCAGAATATTAAGTTAATGTTCATTCATTTGATAGGTGGTATAACATATGTTCTTCTATATTATCATACGCATAGTACTTGGGCTTACCCAATCTTAGAGAAAGTAAAACTTAGTTTAATTCATTCATTTTATGGCAATAATATATTGTTGCCCAAGAGACAGTACTTTGCCTACTTTTACTGGCTTTAGTGAAACATATTTAATTATTAGTTGTAAAAGAAAAAAAAATAAACATAAGGGCCAATTCAATGAAATTATCTTACTTTAACCAGCAGATTAGAATCAAATAACTCTAAAAATTAAAAGAAATAGACTGTGCCAAGTTTTCTCTTGATGTTCCCTAAACTGTTACAACCCAAGAAGAATTTGGACACAGAATACTTGATATAATTAGCCATAAAGTTACCTAAAGGATATAGAAGATTGAATTGATCATGGTTCTTCTTTATGATCTGGCCTCTATAAAAAGTAAGTCATTTAGATTTAACTTATTTAAGAAGATGTTGTAAACCATGTTTCTCTTTTGTCTGTCACAAGCATTGTTTACCTGGAAAAGGGGAGCAGACACTCTGGGCTTGGATGGCTGAGTCAGTAGTCTATGCATTGGTCTGACAGCTCTATACATGTGTATAGAGAAATGAGATAACCACTTCTCTGCAACATTAACCCCATCCTCAGGCAAACACTGGGAACAATGTGTACTCTTCTGAGAATCTTCCTTTTTCTAGATCCCAGAGTTGCCTTTTTAGGAGAAGAAAGTATATTTAACCTCTTCATCCCTATGTAGGTTAACAGGTTAGAAAAATTAATGACAGTATACTTAATTGCACATCTAGTAGAGAATTTTTTTCATATTGATATAAATTATTGTATCAATTATAAGCTTGACTGCCCTTTTAGTATAGTTTTTTGCCTCTAATCATTGGTTTTCTTAAAACCACCAGGAGCCAGATCATTACATTTTAAAATTCATTTTTATTAGGGTATAACTTATGTGTAATAAAATCTACCACTTTTAAATGTGTCAATGTATAAAATTATGTTTGTATCACCACAATCAAGATAAAGAACAATTCCATCACCTCAAAATGTTCCTTCAGGCCTCCCTTCACTCCTGACTTCTTGTGATCACTGATATGCTCACTCTTGAAATTGTTTTGTTTATTCTTCTAGACTTTCTTAATGGAACTATGCAGTATGGAGGTTTGTGCCTTGATTCTTTCATTTAGAATAACACTTTTAAGGGCCATACCTCTTGTTGTGTGTGTCAGTATTTGGTTCTTTTATATTCCTGAGTATCTTTCTGATGTGTGTTCCATCACAATTTGTTTATCCATTCTTCTGTTGATGGTACTTTAGGTTGTTTCTAGTTTGGACTATTACAAATAAAGGTGCTAAGAATATCCATGTATAAGTCTTCATACAAACACAGGTTTTCACAATAGAGAATTTAGGAATTATTCACCAAAAACTAAAGCACAGGTACAATTGTATTTTTTTCATTAATACAATCCATTTTGCAGAGGACTGTAAATTTTTCAGAAAGTTAGAAAGAAAGGTATGGTTTACTTATGTATTGATTGTTTGTTTATTCCCTTCTTTTTGTACAGTTTACTTGCTAACCAGCACGTGATAAGTCTTTTCATATAGAAAGTGCTAAATATATGTAATAATGAAAATTAAATAGAGAATGGCCTAGCACATCAGATACCACAGAAAGGTTTAGCATACTGGAGCTTAAGATGATAGTAACATCTACTAACTTTAGGAAATACTTTTTCATTAGTTATTCATTTGTTCATTCAGCAAATAATCATTTCCAAATTAAAGTTTGAAAGAATAGTTTTCCAGTAACGCCCTAAATGAGGATACAATAGTTTAGAAATAAACTAAAGGTTCTGATTCCCTAGTCAGAGAGACTGGATTTGTTAGATAAATGAAGCCATCTGCATCAATTTAAATAGATCTACTAAATGGATTCATGAAGTGTCTAGTATTTCCATGTAATTAGCAGTGGCATTTTCAAAACTCTATAACCAAGAGGAAAATGTAACCTTCTCTGAAGAATTGCACACTCTAGAGTTGATACTTTAGAAAATTATATTGTTCTAAGGGAATTCTCACCAAAGAATTACATCAGACTTTGAACAGATGCTGCAAGATCCCTGTTTTATTACTGGTACACCCGAGTGGTGATATTAAAAGTCTTCATCTCCTCCCCCACATCTGATGTTAAAGCAGATTTCCCATTTCTCAGCTCTGACAGTTTAGTGGTGATTCTCTTGTGGTTGTTACAAAAAAAAAAAAAAAAAAAAAATTGCTTTCTCTCTTCTTTTCTCTTTTACTCTAAAATTAAATTCTAGTCATAAAGTTCAAAGCATGTGTTTTTATTGGGACCCTAAGGAGTCTTTTCCTCTAATGGAAGGTGAGGGGTTATTCCAGATAATAGTATCTGTTTTTCTCCCACTCAGAATTTTGTTAGTAAAGGAGTTTATGTCTACCATGCATATTCCTTTAAAAATATATAATGTAGTATCTGTGTATAATATTAATAAAATTTTATCTATGCCATTGTATTCCATGAGTTTCATATCTCACACTCTCCCTTACTTAGGGAAATATTGGAGATGGATTTATTATGAAAATCCACAACTGTAAATGTGCCATACACATTTCTGTTTTATCTTTGTTGCTTAGATATCTGATCTTTTTCTCCTTTGTGCTGTATTAGTGGTTGAATGAAGATTAACTACTCGGCTATTATATGTAATGGAGTATAAACAAGTTTACATAATTAATAATAATTAAAAACTAATGTTTGTTTTCCATGGCCTATTGCATGGGAGTTACATGCTAATTCTTAAACCTAGGGATGATTTTGATCTTGGTAATTATTCACAGATTTATTGGATATAAAAATAGATGATAGGCTCCAGGTATGATGTTATGCATGTTTGCTTTGTAAGTTCACAACCTTTACTATACACTTATTGTTTATGTATGTTCGTGTATAAATAATATAGTAATTATAATAATAATAATTATAATAATAATAATAGGGTGAGTTAGAGGGGAAAATTCACCAAATGTAAGATACTTTGTTAGTAGTAATATTTTGAGGATGCTCTTTAATCATTAGTTAAAAATGTTTCACAACATTGCAAGGTATTGGTGGAAGAGTGAGGTGCAAGAGCCCTGTATGATGTTATGTATGTTTGTTTTATAAGTTCACAACTATTACTATACATTATTGTTTTATGTACATTTATATATGTTATATACTTTGACAGTTCTGAGATAGATATTAGATAAATTGGACATATCTTAAACGTTGTTTGAAAGTTTTGTACGGTTCAGTATATCATCCATGTTAAAAAAAAAAATCAACTCCTTTCCCACAAATGTCAAGCAATACAAGCCAGTTGATTGTATTAATATATACAAATAAGTTTGATTGCTATCACTAATATTTTTGCACCAATTACTAAAAATTCTGGTTATGAATTTTTCATACGTTTAACACTATCAAAGTACATGCTATCAAAAATTATGTGTTGGTAATTATTATATTAAATCCCTAAAATATAAGTGACTATTCCCATATTTAGATGAATTATAAGGTGACTTGTGACCACAGTTAGCATTTTTGCAGTTTATCTAACTCATTGGTTCAGAATGTAATTTTCCAGATCCATCAGCACATGATAATTTCACCATTGTTATTGTTTCCCTGAATAATTTAGAAGAATTCAAGTTGGAGGTTAATTTCCTTGGCTGTTCAAGCAAATACCATGAAATGAGTCAGGTTAAACAATGAGAATTTATTAGCTAATGGTTTTGCGACTAAACGAAAGCCCTAATCAAGGTGTCATCAAGACAATGCTTTCTTTGCAAAGACTATGGCATTCAGGGGCTGGCTGTCAGTGACTCTATGCCCATGGCAAGACATGAGGTGGCCACTTCTGTCCTCTGCCTTCTCTTCCAGGTTCCATTGATACTTGGCATCTGGCTGCTCCCTCTGTGTCTTTCTCTCTTGTACTCTGAGTTCCATTCTGCTTATAAAGGACTTCAGAAATAGGATTAAGACTCATACTGATTGAGGTGGGCCACAACTTAACTGAAGTAACCTCATTAGAAAGCCCTACTTACAATGGATTCATACCCATAGGAATGGGTTAAGTTTAAGAACATGTTTTTCTGGGGTACATACAGCTCCATATCACCACAGATGTCATAGAAAGGCACCTCAAGACATAAGAAAAAATATCAAAGCTTATCATTTTTCAATCCCAGTTATCTTGAAGCTATATCACTTTTATACACTAAGGCAAGGGGTCTTATAATATCCCATGTGTTGACAGGTGAATTTTCAGATTCTGCCAATTTGATTAGCTGCCAGTGGAATATTAAGTTATTTAAGCAGGAACTTTGTTAATGTCTTTCAGAAAACAATTTGCCAGTGAATGTTACTGTTTTAGTCAAGTTTCCCCATATATAAATGTATATATATGTGACCATGGGGATTGGCAAGTCTGATTTCTACGGAAATTGAGAACTCTGATGAAGGTTTCTATAAATTCCCCAGGAAGAGTTAGCTGAAGGAAAGATAAAAATTCTTTATTCTAACTGCTGCAATCATCAGTTCTTCCTTTTAGGCCTTCAAATGATTTGATGAAACTTTTCTCACTTCTGAAGTCAATTTCCTTTATTGATTATAGATGTAAGCAGCCATACATGCAATCAACTGACTGATGATTTAAATCCATTAATTACCTTCATGGAAACAATCAGGCCAGTCCTTGTTTGCCCAAATAACTGGGCACCATAACCTAGCCAAGTTGTTACAAGAATTTAATGTTCAAAGTTACAAATTATGATATTGCCTGTGACACACACACACACACACACAAGCATAGTCTGATATAAAGAAAAATATGATAAAAATGTATGATTGGCGCAGGTGCGCCACCAGGCCCTGTGCGTGGTTGAGCCGCCAGGCCCCACGAGCCATGCAGCAAGATGATGACGTAACAGAAGAGTGACACAAGGGAGAGCCAAGACAAGATGTGCCAAAAAAAAACAAAAACAAAAAAACAGGAACTAAGGTGGCGCAGGTGGTAGGAAACCTCTCTCCCACATCAGAGGTTCCAAGGATCAAATCCCAGTGAAGACAGGAGAAGGGTGAGAAGAGAGGGCAGGAAACAGGCACAGCAAATGGACACAAAAACAGCAAAAACAGGGGTGGTGCTGGTAAAAATGGATAAAAGTAAATAAATAAATCCTTTAAAAAATGTATAGAAGAATAAGATATGGACTATCATTAGTAGTAATACTTTGACGATGCTCTTTCATAATTTGTTAACAAATGTTTCACAACAATGCAAAGTATTTGTGGTGGGGTGATATGTGGGAGCCCTATATGATGTTATGCATGTTTGTTTTGTAAGTTCACAATGTTTACTGAACACTTATAGTTCAGGTATGCTCATGTATGAATGATATACTTCAATAAATTGTTTTAAAAAAAATGTATGACTGGAGTGTTTGACCAAAAGTATATGGTGAATGTAAGCATATATGTAAATGAAAGTCTTCAGAGTACATATGGACTTTACATTGCATAACTAACCATATACAACCCAGAAGAACATTATAGTTACTCTAAGTAAACAGAAGTTCACATGAAAATGTTATTTTCATGTTTAACAGACAATCAGTTAAGAATCAAAACTGTCCACATACATACAGATGACATTTTAAGGTACTGGATTCTCAAATATTTCATTGAAATGCTGTCTACAGCCTCAGCTCTTATCCAGATTTTGCCCTGTGCAGCTTAGTATTCTTTGAAATCTACAGTTTTGCATAAGGCATTAAAATTAATTATATTGCATTCACTTTAATATTTCTTTGATTGCTTAATTTTTAAATAGTTACTTATTAAATAAAATTGGCCCTAAGAAATGCTTGTTATACTTTTCCTATGATTTTATCAACTTATAACGATCTTCTACACAGTCTGTCTCCTTACTCAAATGATTGCAAGCCAGCTTTGATCCCTCACTCCTTTAAAATTGGAATACAAAAAGGTGTTCAGTGTATTACTTATATTTAAAGTGAGTGGTTATTTCTTAAGCTCCCATGTACTAGAACTTCCTGTGGTATCTGATATGCTAAGCCATGTCCTATTTCATTTTCATTTTTACAAATATTTATTTAGTACTTTATGAAAAGATTTATTATATGTACTGATTATACTGCAGTTAATTTTTAAGAAAACAAAAATCTATACTTGCTTAGAGTTGACATTTCCTTTGAGATATGTGAGCATCAAAAGAGATAAATAAGTTATATATGCAGATAGAGTATATAAAATAGACAAAATAATGAAACCAAAAACACAAACAAATCAATATCTATATCAAACCTAAGTGACAATTTTTCCCCAGAAACTCAAAATACAAATGGTTAGGTGTAAACTTTGACAACTATAAGATCCATGTGCTATATGCATCTGGAGGGGGGGGAAAGCAGAAGAAAGGCAAGATGGTGTCTGATGGCCCAAGGACAAAAGAATCCCCAAATAGCAAACAGATATTTACAAGGTATTGTGGCAGGATAATCTAAGAATGAAATCCAAAATGACAAGATGTTCTTCAGACTCAAATCAAAGGTGAAGTCAATGGGTTTGCTTCAAGTTCTGAAGATAACGGGAGATGTCTTGGTCCTATGATCTCTTTAAGCTTCCAGGGTGAAGCAACATAGTAGGAGAAACTGGTGTGAGAAGCTTCACACTGAGTAAGGAAGAGAAACAGGAGAAATGAAAAGGGGGGTTTAAATGGAAGGAATAGTTGAGCAGAGGAGACAGATCTCAGAAAGCAAGAAGCCATATTTTTATCCCTTTGGGAAAGCAACTAAAGTAGGAGTGCTATGTTTCATTTCCTAAAAAGAATAGGAAATCACATCTCACTTAAAAATTAGCAACACATATGCATTGCTGTTAAATTTCATAGGAAATTATTTTAAGAAAATGATGAAGGAACAAAATGAAAACATAGACATGCACACAAAACAAATAAAATATAATCTAATATTTAATAAAATGCTAAAAATAAAAAATAGAAATATTGAATGAACATCAGAAATAAAAAAAACTCAGAAATGATGTAACTTAAGAAAAATGAGTTTTATAGAGAGGACTAATAAAAGAATTCGAAATAAAAAAAGAATTATTTCAGAAATAAAGAGTAAATTAGGAGGAACGAAAGAGTAATTAAACACAAATACTAACATCTTAAAATAGAAGATGAACAAATTTTGAAATTTGAAAATTCAAATATAAATGGAGAATGAGAGAATAGGATTTGGAAGAAAGGGATAGATATATAAGACAGGCAAAGGAAATCCACCATATGTATAATAGGAGTTCTCAAAATAGAAAACCAAAACAAGGGAACAGAATAAACATTAAAACCCATTATGGAATAAATTTTCCTGGAACTAAAGGAAGACATGAAACTACACATAGAAAGTTCTCACCATGTAGCAAGGAAAATTGACCAAAATGTATTGGACCTATTCCATTGAAACAATTGGATTTAATAAACTGTTTGGGCATGTAGGCAAAAATACCATGTATTTTATGACAGGAAAAAAATCAGACTATCTTAACAATGGTATTTGACAAAAGACAATGGAGTAACACATAAGACACTGAAGAAAAGATAATGTGAACCAGGAAATTTATATTCAGCTATATTAACCTTTATACATAAAAGCCTCAAATGGACATTAACATGAGTAAGAACTCAGGTAATATTGTTCCCATGAGTCCTTTCTGAGGAATTTGCTGCAGAATGAGATTCAGACAACTCAAATGCCTGGAGAGAAATCACCATAATGATCTGGTAGTGAACATCAAATATACATTTGCCTATACATCTAAGAATAATTTATGGTAATAAAGCTGACAGTTTGCATGTAGTGACTATGTTCTGATAATGGCAATACAATTCAACTAGCAAAAATGATGGTGGGGTAAAGTAGAGTGTAGATGAAAAGCAAGATAAGTTTACTGATTGTCTTTTAAGCACTAATTGGTTTTAACATTAAATATTGCTTCATAATAAGAAAGAAGATGGAAGAAGTGAATAATTACTAATTTCACTCTTGATCATAGTAGGGATACAATAAACTATATCCACAAAATGTACAAATAAATTTTAAAAAGAGGCAAAGGATTATTACACAAATGTAAATGGATAAAAATGATTATCAGAACAAAAGTAGAAACTTCTCTAAATACCAAAATAATCTATAATAAAATGACAGGACAAATAAAATATATGACATATTATAAGACTGTTTATAGAAAGGACTATATTTATATAGCCTAAATGCATTGCAATATGACAGAACTGAAACAAAAGCAATGGCCTCATGGAATTATCCCTATGGTATTTTGCTAAATGATTAATGCATGATAGAAAAAAATATGTATAGTATCCTCTAATTTATATAAAAACAGGGAAGTATAAATATAAATAAATAAATGTACTCTTTGATCTTGAAACATCTGTCATAATAGAAGTTAAGAAAGCTAGTCAAGACGACTAGGGTCAAATCCCAAGTTCTCAAGGGCCAACTTGAAGTGGCTCTTTCTGTTCAAAGAGAGACCATTTGATCATCAATAAGGACAATAGTTCCAAAGAATTGAAACATATTATATTTTCAATTTCTAACAGAAGCATACAATACCACTTAAAAAATTACTTGCTAGAAACTTGAAAATGATTTCTTTCAAAACTTTAGATGTAATTAAAATTTTATAGAAAATACCAAGAGGAAAGAAAATATCTTTTACATGAAAAAAAAGTGAGAAGATAATAAAAGTGATGAAGGCCAACTTAGAAATTAAAAGAGACATAGGAAACATATAAGCCAATCACAATGAATGCCTGTAATTTCATTCCTGATAATAAGAAGCAAAGTGTAAAAAATCATAATTGGAGAAATCAACACTAACATTTTATTTTTGAAAATGAAAGGATTAGTGATAAACTTTATATGTGATAATGGTATTGGGGCTATGTTTTTGAAATGTTACTGGCCATTAAATCACATACTGAAGTGGCGATACACTTTAAAAAATACTTATATAGGGAGAAACCATTTTTTTATCCAAAGATAAGGTAATAAAGCAATTTGCAATGTAAAATAATAATAATAATTACCTTCCATAGATGGATAATTAAATATTTAAAGTTGCCTCTCATGGAATCTAAAGGTTAAGAAGAGGAAGCTAGTAAACAAATGATAGAATTAAATTTGAGAAAATAGTGACTGAGAGAAACATGAACAAGTGAAAACCAATGTTCTCAGGCAATAAATTTTAAATCACGATTATCACAGTATTTTTAGAAGAATGGTATGCCATTGCTAGATTTTCTCCTTGTATGTAAAACTGGGAACAAGCACCCATCAAAATTAAATTTCATTAGGGATATGAATTTGACAACATTAGCACATTTAGAGAAATTGACTATTCATTAGAGTGATTTTCTTTTGATTTTTATATGTAGTAATTGTAATACTTTATTGACTCATGTAAAAGTAACTTTTTATTTTATCCTTTAGTTTAATTGCTATTATTCTGGCTGTCTTACACATAGACAGATGGAGATTGTTCTTAATTATATGTACCAATTAAGTAGCTCAGTTTTCTATTTGTTGTGTTATTGGTACACATGAGGATCATAATAAATACTTTTAATATTCTTTTTTTTTTTTTTTACCGGGAGGTACTGGGGATCGAATCCCGGTCTCTCCATATGGTAGACGGATGCCGAACCTCTTGAGCCACATCCGTTTCCCCTTTAATATTCTTTAATGGGTTACTGATACAAGAAATTTTTTTGCATTGCCACAATACAGATAACATTTACATTAAACTAAATTACAGTGCATACAATTTAATAGAATAATGAAAAAAAAAAAAAAGCTCAAGCAACAATTCTTTAAAGCTCAGAGAAATTAGATTCTTTGATTAAAAATGAAGTAGACAACAAACATAACTCAGGTAACTAAACAAAATCACTTTATCTGTGATATCACTATCAAAGATTAATGATCTCTCATTTAGAGAGATTGATAAGTCTATTAATTGTATGTTTTGATAAATTGCTCTAATGTATTTTGCCTTAAACATGTATCTAAGATAAATCATTTTAACTTTAAAATTATGACATTAAATAAGTTCAGACATGGCAAAAAATGAAGCAATTTGTGGTGTCCTATAAAATTAAACGAATTTTTACTGTGTGTTCTTCAACTACCATGCATGCTCTTGAAAATAGAAAGGAAAACAATACTACAAAAGCCTGAAATAGTTATGTTCCAAGTATGTATTTTAACAGTAGTATTAATAAATCATTAGGAAATATTGATTTTGTTATCCTGCTTTTATTTCTACATTAATATTTAGTTCTTTTGTGTTTTACAACCAAAACTCACGATTTGTTTATTTCAGTAATATTTAATGTAGCTGTAAAGACCTTCACAGTTACACCAATCAGTGGGTGGAGTGGAAATTAAATATTCTAAAATCTATTTTTAATTGATATGTGAAAGACATTAATATTTATTAAAATAATATATGAATTTTACAGTGTATATATATATATATATATGTAACATACATGTATTTTTTATACCTGGAGTGCATGATTAACATGATCAAAAAACTTTAGAAAACAATGGACCTTGAAGGCGCAAAAAACTATAAAAATGCTAAAAAAGCAATCATAGAGATTTATAGCATAATTAAATATTAAATGAAAAAATCCTGTTCTTCCATTGTTTTTATGCAATATTTATATTTTACATGGTAAATTTGTTACATTTTCTAAGTAATTTTAAGAGTAATGATTCTATAAAATATACTCAAATTCATTATATTTATATTACTCCAACTTCATTTATAGTGTAGATAAATAGCTGATTGAAAATTAGTTCACATATTGGTGGTAAATGTTGTGAAACCATACAATTTGTTTCCTTTGATGGTTTCCTTTGGTGGCTTTTGTTGATACTTTACTTTAGAGACAAATGTATTATAACAAACCTTAATGAATATCATTAACAACAGTTATTTCTTGCTCTCTAAGGACCTCAGACTTCACCTATTTAGACTCTTCAAAAGGAATAGTCACAAAATTAATAGTTTTTGAATAAAAATATAATATAACATAGGAGAAATTCTCCCTGCAATAAGCTAATTAAACCCTTTTTTACTTCATGAAGAGAAATTTTCTTCCCAACCTCAATGGGCAATCTACTTCCAAAGTGAAACCCTGTGATTGAGAGCTATTAAAAACATTTAAAAAACGTGAATTTGCCTTTGGTTGATAAGTAAATGCTGCTATTGGTCATGACATTGTACTGTCAGAGACATGCTATTTCAATAGATTGAGAACCACATGCCTTCCATAGTGCAAATCATATACCTTCTGTGCTGCATTTTATTGATTCTGATACGTTTTATGATGTTCTTTTCCACAATTAAATTAGGATTTGTGCCTAAAATGCTCCATAGTTCTTTCCCTTCAAGTGTTGGTGACATACCTTATTTTTTTTCAAGTTAGATTATTTTAAAGTAGTGAGTAGTATTCAGTGAATTTTATACTTTTCTACAATTCTTGTGCTCCTGAATACTTCTCATAAGGTATATTTATTCTTAGACACTCTTTTAATTTTTAAAAGGACAATAACTTTCTTTACATGATAATGTGAAGTTTATCATTTTTAAAGAAGAGTTTGCAAAAATGAAAGATTACCCTTAAATGCACATTACTGTATTCCTAAGTCTAAATTTTGAAATGCAAGCAAAAGAGCTTTGATTTTCTTGGGCCAATTAGAATAGGGAATCTCATCTTAAGTATGATTAAGAATAACCAGTAGACAACATAAAAAGAAGCAGTTTTCTAAATTAGACATTAAAATAAGCCCATGGGTTTCATTACTCTCCAGGAAGAGATAATGTAAGTTCTGCAGTCTCCTGTGCATAGCCTCTGGCAGTTCTGCCATAAGAACTTATAAGTGTATAAAGAGGACTAAAGGAATTATAAAGTTATACATAACCACTTAGGCTTATACAGTGAATAATCAACAAATTTGATTTAAATAAAAGTAAATTTATCCTCATATACTAGATTACCCAATCTTTTGATTGTGTCCTGCATTTCAATAGACTTCTATGAAAATGAACAGTTCTATCTTTATTTGAAGTCACAGTACATTTATATACACTTTTGAAATAAGTAAAAAATGTATATAGATATAGATATGTTCCTTCAGTAAAGTTTTTCATTTATATGGTCAGAAGTTATGAAGAAAGAAGATGCTTTTGCCAAGGCAAGATATATTACTATGCTTAGTCTATCATTACATCAATTTGATATGATATTTTGTTTTTTTGTGTGTGTGTGGAATTTTTCTTCTGATTATGAACACAGATAATGACATCCAGCTAATGAGTAAAAATTTAAACAAATTTACAAATTATTTCATGGAAAGCTTGTATTAAATGATTTAATTGACAGATGGCATAGAGTTTATGATATATTGGTGTGCCATGCTTAGCAAGGAAATGTCAACATCAGTAAGTATTAATCATCCACTCCTATGATCCCTAAACTGAACTTCTTGCTACACAATTTAATTGATATGGTACTAAAACACTGAGTCTGAATTCAGTTGACTTAATCAAAATTGTATTTGGAAGAGACAACTGTCAAATTTATAATATCAAACACAGCTATTTATATGCTCAGACTGGCAATGCTCTTAAAAAATTGAGATCAACTCAGTTTGATGTTCACTTATACAACATTAATATGCCTTCATCATTTTAAAAATGAGTCCTAAAATATGATGGTGTAATTTTAAATTAATTGAGAAAAAAAGTTATTCATTAGATGAGAAGGTTTTAATATGCTGTCTGTAATAATGAAACATTCTTTTAAACCATTACAAAGTAAAATTAACCAATTTGGGGGTTCTGAGCCCTAATTTTGGCTTTAACATTAAATTGCTATGTGTTATTAGGTCATTTAATATCATTGGGCTATAGTTTCCTAAATTGTAGAATAAGAGAATAGTGTTGGAAGATCCCTAATTTTTTTTTGTTGTTGTTGTTAATTAGTGATTCTCATTTGAAGAGTAAGAAAATGGAAACAGAGTTAACCTTGCTAATCTTATCTGCTTGTTACAACAAAAGAAAACAAAGACCAGCCAATGTACTTAACACCCCTTTATGCCCGGGAGTTTATTAATAGTCTAGGCAACTAAGTTGTAGAGATAATAAATAGTGCATAATGTCTTAATTATTTCTTAAAGGCACATAAATATCTTCATATAAGTAGAGCTTCTGTGGATGTATATTTAGAAGGTTTGAATTCAGTGACCTGAATTTGTTATATCTATTTCAAATATATACAATTACAAATCCCATCCCTTTTTTTGAAATCCTTTGGCTATTTACTTTATATGTGCCATTTCATACATCACTAAATTTTCTCAATTACTCAGGATTACCTTAAATCTTATTTTGGTACAAATATACATGCCAAACTTTCTCAGATATTGTTAGCTTGATATAGTATAAAACATTTCTGGTAGAAAAAAGGAAAAGAGACTGATATTGGCAGCCCCTCTCTTTTTAATCCTAACATTAAATGCTGTATTGTATTCTATTTTTAGCACATATATATAGTAATCTCTTTATATATAAAAGGTATGTTGATAAAAGTTTATTTTCAGGATATAACATAATGCTAATTTTATCTCCTGCTATCTCTTTAAAATTTATTCAGCAGGGAAAGCATTTGTCTAATTACTGGGTGGAAACTTCTGCAAATTTTAGGTAATAAAACATCTAAAACACTGTCTTGATTTAGGCATTAAACACATCTCATCCAATATATTGATAATTTTAATCTCCATTTAGAGGTACAATTTGCTCCTTCCCACTCCTCTGCAGGGCCTATATTCAGTGTGGTCCCTTCCTTCAGGTATGGAGCATTATCACTTTTTTTTTCAGTCATTCTCCTTTCCTTAGGTAGAGCACTGGGTAAAGTACTCAGGAAGGACTTGCCTCAGTAGGGAACATTAATTAGCTCTAGACTAGCACCTCACTGATCCTACCTAACAAACCATAAAAAGAAGGTATAAAGAGTATCAAACTGTTTCCAAGTAACTTAACTGCATCTCAATGCAGGCTTCAAGAATATATACATATATGTAAAAATAAAAATATTCCTGGGACATGACATACTAAAATAACAAAGGCTGGTAGCCAATCAAAACTTAGCAGGCATGCAAAAAAAAAAAAGAAAGAAAGAAATCCCACAATGAAGAGAAAAATCAGTCAGTGAAACTGAGCTATAACTTACACAGATGTTAAAAGTAGAAGACAAAGATATTAGAACAGTTATTATGACTGTTTTCCATGTGACTGTTTTTATATTCCATATGAAAACCTAAGAAGAGACATTGAACATATAAAAAAGTTTCAAGTAAAAGTTGCTGAAATGAATACTAACATGCCAGAGATGCAAAATACACAGTATGGGTTTAATGGCAGATTAGACATTACAAAGAAAATGCATAAGTGAACTTAAAGGCATTGCAAGATGAATTATCTAAAATGAAACTCATAGTGAAAACAGAATTTTAAAAATTAATGGAAAGAACATCAATGAGCTGTGCAACAACTTTAAGATAACTAACATATATGTAATTGGAGTTCCCAAAGGAAAAGACACAGAAGGGGTAAAGGACAGAAAAAAATATTTGAAAAATATAATAGCCCCCAAATTTAATAAAGTGATAAACCCAAAGATCCAAAGAGCTCAAAGAACCCCTATAGCACCAGAAACATGAAGAAAATGACAAGAAGGCACATTATAATCAAAGTACTAGAAACCAGTATAAAGAAAAAATTGTCTAAAAAACAGACAGAAAAATAAAATGCTTTATGTACAGGGGAGCATATATAAAGTTGCCTATAGATTTCTTTTCAGAAACAATGCAAACAAATTGATAGTGAAACAAAATTTTAAAAATACTGAAAAATGTTAAGTGTCAACTTAGATATCTATACCCAGAAAAATAGCATTTAAAAATTAAGGTAAAATAAGATTTTTTTTTAGCTTTATTAAAACAGAAAGAGTTTATCACCAGCAGTCTCACACTATAAGAAATGTTTATGGAAATGTTTCAGGCAGGTAAAAAGATAGAAATGATGACTTAGATAAAAGAATGTCAAGCCTTGGAAAAGATAACTACATGGATAAATAAATTTTATTTTCATATTATGTCAGTATCTTTAAAGATAATTAATTCTTTAAACATAATAACAATATAGTGTGGGATTTATAACAAATGAAGAAGTAAATTATATGAAAAATGTATGACAACAATAGCACAAAAGTCGTGATGGGAGAAATAGAAGTATACTGTGCTAAGGCTCTTATACTCTTCATTAAGTCATATTATATCACTCAGAAGTAGATTTTGATAAGTTAAAGATGTGTTACTTAAAGATTTGTACTGTAAACACTAAATCAACAAATAAAATAACAAAACAGAGTTAGTGCCAATAAGGCATCCAAGGAGATAAAATAGAATCATAAAAAAAAATTAGTTAATGGAAATGAAGGGGAAAAAAAAGACACAATATGGGACAAATAATAGATGGGGCAAATAGAAAGCACTTAGATTAAATATATAAACCTATCCATATTCATATCAATATTCACATTAAATGTAAATTGTCTGGACACCCCAATTAAAAGGCAGACACTATCAGAATGAATAAAAACACATAATCTAAGTGTATTTTGCCTAGAGGAAACAAACTTTAAATATGAAGACACACATAGTTTAAAAGTAAAAGGATGGGGAAGTGGCTGTGGCTCAATCAGTAGGGCTCCCGCTTACCATATGGGAGGCCCCGGGTTCAGTTCCCGGGGCCTCCTGGTGAAGGCAGGCCCGCCCGCACGGCGTGGTTGGCTGACCCAGCGAGCACAAGCAGCAAGGGGGGGATAAATGAATAAATAAATAAAATCTAAAAAAAAAAAAAAAAAGTAAAAGGATGGAAAAAGATATACCATACCAGCACTAATTAAAAGAAGCTGGAGTGACTATATTAATATCCCATAAAGTAGATTTCAGATTAAAGAATATTACTATTGGTAACGGCAGACACTTTTTTAATGATAAAGAAGCCAATTTATCAAGAGGACATAGCAGTTCTAAAGTTGATGCACATAATAACTGAACTTCAAAATACATAAAGCAAAAACTATCAGAATTGCAAAGGGAAATAGACAAATCCACACTTATAGTTGATACATGCCTTCTATCAATAGTTTAAAGAACACACAGATAGTAAAGGTTGAATATAATGACCAAATTTTTATATTTTTATTAATATATATAACTTACATTTATAGATGCCACACCTCCATCCTGCAACATCAGCAGTATATACATTCTTTTCATATTCACACAGAATATGTACCCAGATGCACCATATACTGGATCATAACAAGTATGAATATATTGATATGGATTCAAGTATTGAAAGTATGTTCTTAAACCACCATGGAATTAAGGTCGGAATCATAATGAATAATGTTTCAGAAAAAATCCCCAAATATTAGGCAGTTAAATAACACAGTTCTAAATAACTCATGTGTTAGAGAAGAAATCAAAAGAAGCTTTTGAAAGCATTTTGAACCAAGTGAAAATGCACTTGCAATATATACAAATTTATGTAATGCCACTAAATCAATACTTAAATGGAAATGTGCAGCATGAACACCTATATTAGAAAAGAAGAAAGGTCAGATAAATTACCTCAGCTTCCACCTTAAAAACTATAAAAAGAAGAGCAAATTAAGTAAAATAAAGAGAAGAAAAGAAATAATAAAGATCAGAGAGAAAAATCAATGAAATACGAAACAAAAAATAGAGAAGAAAATAAATGTCTTTGAGAAAATCAATAAAATTGATAAACCTCTAACCAGATTGATCAAGATAAACAAGAGAAGAAACACATTATCATTATCAGGAAGAAAAGATGTTCTATTACTATGGATTCAACAGATGTTAAAAGGAAAATAAGGAAATATTGTGAGCAACTTTATGTCACTAAATTCTAAAACTTACATGAAATAGACAATTTTATTATGAAGATACAAACTGCAAAAATTCATTCAAGAGGAAAAGATAACCTGACAGCTCTTTAGCTATGAAAGAAATTGACTTTGTAGTGAAGAAGCTTCCCAAAGAAAACCAGTCCCAGATGACTTCTCTAGTGAATTTTACCAATCAAATAAGGGAGTATTAATATTAATTCTATGCAAAGTGTTCTAGAATATTGAAGAGGGGTTAATATTTCCCAGTTCTTTTTATGAGGTTAGCATTACCTTGATACCAAACCAGAAAAAAAACATTACAGCACATGTACAGAAAAAAATGAGAAAGCTTTATTATAATCTCAGTAGATGCATAAAAAATATTTGATGAAATCCAATATCAGTCCCTAAAAGATGAAAAAAATCTCTCAACCATTCTATTGCAACTAGGAATAGAAGCAAACTTCTTCAACCTTTTAATGGCCATTTATGGAAAACCTCCAGTTAATATAATAAACACTTAACTCTGAAAGACTGCATGTTTTTCACCAAGTTTAGGAGCAAAATAGGATGTCTGTTCTCACCATTTCTATTCAACAATTCACAGGACTTTCTAGCCAGTGCAATAAAACAACTATTAAATAAAATACATCAAGATTGGAAAAGTTCTAGGGTTAGGGAGAGGGAAAAAACAAGTATAATAGGGGGGCATTTTAGGGACTTCAGAATCATCTGAATGACGTTAACAATGACAGATACAGGCCATTATATATCCAGCCATAATCTACAGAGTTGAATGGGAGAGAGTGTAAACTACAATGCAAACTATAATCCATGCTTAGTGGCAATGCTCCAAATGTGTTTATCAGTTGCAATGAATGTACCACACTGATGAAAGATGTTGCTAATGTGGGAAAATGTGGGAGGTATGGAGAGTGGGGCATATGGGAATCCCCTATATATTCTCTGTAACATTTATGTAATCAAAGTATCTTTTAAAAAAATTTTTTAAATGGAAAAAAATAGGTTGAAAAAGAAGAAATAAAATTTTCTTTTTTTGCAGACAATATAATTTGGTATGTAGAAAATCAATTGGAATTTTCAAACAAGAAAAAGGAACAACTAAAACTAATAAATGAATTCATCAAGGTTGCAAGATCCAAGATCAATAAAAAAGGTTTTTTTTATATTCTTGCAAGAAAAAAATCAGATATTTAAATTAGAAAATCATACTACTTTCAATAGCATCATAAATGAGAAATACTTAAGAGCTAAATCTGACCCCAAATTTTAAAGACAAGTTTTCTCAGTTTCCAAGGCTGCTATGACAAATATTACACACTGTGTGGTGGATTGAACTATGTACCTCCATTTAGACTTGGTCTTAATGTTAATCTTCGTTCCTTTGGTTATTAACCCATTGTAAATAGGACTGCTTGAAGATGTTAAGGTGTGGCTCAGCTGATTGAGTGTCGGTCTTTAATCTGTACTATTGGCCTTATAAAGAGAAGAAATCAGCAGCCAAAAGTTAGAAAAGCCCACACAAGAAGTCAGAACTCAGCAGAAACCAAAAGAACCAAAGAAAGGAGAAGCCATCACTATATGCTGGGAGGCAGAGAGGGAAGTCAGTGAACTCCAAGTATTGCCAGCAGCCAGCACTAAAACGTAGACCCTAAGAAAGCAAATTTTCCTGATATCTTGATTTTGAACTTCATCTAGCCCTAAACTGTGAGCGAGTAAATCCCTGTTTTTAAGTCCAAACCAGTTTGCAATATTTCAGGCAAACTAAGAAAACTAAGACACACTAGTTGGCTTAAGCAACAGGAATTTGTCTCATGGTTTTGGAGGCTAGAGATCCAAAATCAAGATCTCAGCTGACCATATCTTTTCCGGGTGTCTGAAGCATTCTGGTTCTGGCTTGCAGCAATTTTTAGGGTTCCTTGGCTTACATCTCTATCTCCATTACCTGGCAATCTGCCACTCCGTGTGTCTGCTCCTGTTGTCTCTGTTGATTATTGGCTTTTACCTTTCCTTATAAGGACTCCAGGGATAGGGATTAAGGCCCACCATGATTCATTTAGCTACATCTAAATAGGATCTTTGAAGATTCTATTCACTAATGAGTCCACACCCAGAGTCATCTTAATATTTTCAAAGATAGTATTTACAAATGGGTTTATATCCAAAGGAACATGGATTAAGACTTAAACATATCTTTTATGGAGTACATGGTTCAATACCCAACACACTTACCCTGAATTTTTTCAAAATCCTGAATGTAGTTAAAATCTAAACAAATTAAGAGAGAGATTATATTAGTTGGTAGGAAGACTAAATATCATTAAGATTTCAATTCTCCCCAAAATTGATTTGTAAATTCAACACAATCCCAAATCCCCAGAAGTCTTTCATTGTAGAAAATGACAAGCTGATTTTGAAATTCATATGGAAATGCACAGGACCAAGAATAGGCAAAACATTTTGAAAAAGAATAAAGTTGGAAGACTAACAATACCTGATTTCAATATATAGAAACACAATAATTAAGACAGTATAGTATAGGTGTAAAGATTAGACAAATAGGTCATTTTTATCATGCAATGCCAAGAAGATTCAAGTCCGTATTTTAAACTTAACTTAAAAGATATAAAAATCTTAACTAAATTCTGGGTCACTGATAGCAAAGTTAAGAGCACACACTCTGGAACTAGACTGTCTGACCTCCTATTCTAGATCTCTCACTGATGGGCTTTATGAACTTGGGCAGATCATCAAGCTTTCTATAACTCAGTATCCCAATCTGTAAAATGGTTATAATAATAGTGCCAACCTGTAATTGAAAATATCAAATGAGTTAATGTATGTAAACCATTTGGAAAAATTCCTAGCCTATAGTAACCTCTATGTAAGTGTTAGCTATTATTGTTTTTATTACTTCTATTTCAATTACTATTACTCTTATATTCATGAAGAAGTAAACCAAACTCTCTCAAGACACCAACAAGAGATTGAGAAACGTAAGATAAAGTACACAGGAGAGAACCAATGATTAATTTAATTTGGGATTACTTTTAAACTTTCTCATTATTAAAATATCTTTATATCATTTACTAATACCTATAAAATATTAGAAATTGAAAGGCATGTGTTAAAATTCATTAAATTGTTATGATCGAATGATTACTTGTTAATATACTTTGCTGAATTTTTTGCATTATTTTTCTAATATTACTAGTCTACCATATATGACATTTTTTCTAAAATCGCAAAGAACCTTTTGTCTCTGACACTATTGAACTCCAAAGCAAAGACACAATAGGCTAATTTATATTTAATAGGCAATAACAATTATTCTGCTTTAATGTAAATCACATTTGGTTACTGAAGATGTTGATTCATAGTGGCGTTTATTTTCAGTTGTTATAACTGTAATGTTTCCAGCACATTTTTCCTTTATTTGTAAGAAATTATGAAAAAGCAAAGTAAATATAATTGATTCTTATGAAGCGTATATGAAACTAGTATATTAAAGACTGGGAAACAATATACAGGAACTCATTAAGAGTAAAGATATCAGCTAAGAACTAATTGGAAAAACAACTAATACTTATTTTCTTAATGTATGTTTGCAATTAGTGCACCTACCATGCACTTAATCTCATGTTTCTACAATATTTCATTAGAAATATTAAGAATTAGTATCAATTGTAACAATACACTTAGTGTTTCAGACTGTTCAACTAAAACTCTATAGTGAGACTCTGGGCAATGTTACAACTGGGTAACCTTGGAAATGAGCATGCTGCAGAAGCAGAATTGGGGAGTAAGAACTATTCTCTTTTTCTGATGGTTACTAGCACCTCTCTGGCCTGTCCTGGTTTTGAAACCCTGCTCTGCTATTTACTACATCAGTGATCTAATGTTAGGCATCTCATATCTTTGTGCTCATAAAGATTGGAGGTATGAACAGTATGGTGATTCTATGTGAATGGTTCCCTGGTGTTAGGCAGTGCACTGCCAGAAGATACTACCAACCTCATCAAGTTATTGTTAGGTTTAAACAAGATAAAACTCATACAAGTACATTTATCAGGGTTTATCTGAGAGTAAGTTCATAATGAAAGCTGGGCCATTGTTGTTGTTATAATTCTGATAAGTATGGACAGTGGAATAAGCAAGGGCAGGACTCAATGACATCCTTACACAGAGACATGGGTGAAAATTATTTCAAGCAGCAACTTGGGGTGGCAAATTTTAACAAAGAGAAAGGTCTTGTTATAAATGTGGAACTCTCAGAAATATTTTGGTGAGAAAGGAGAAAGACAGATTTTATAGAAGGGGCCTCAAACCCTTAGACCCATGAGTGTAAGTGTATGCAAAACCTAGAGATGAGTTTGTTGCTGTTAATGGGAAGATTTATTTTTTAAAACACAAATTGGGAAGATATACAGACAGTGTGTGTTGGCTCACTCTACACCCTTTTCAAGTCTCTTCTACTCTGGAGGCTGGGAAGGCCTTTTACAGATACCCTGGCCCCATGGGTAGGAGCATGTGAACCCGGTTGTTTCCATCAATCAGAGGCATTCCCAAGGGCTGTGAGTGAGAGTGGCTGAGTGCTAGCAGGCTGGATATTTTGACAAACATGTTGGGGGCAGATCTGATTTGGGGAGGGAGGGTGGCGGTTGGCCAAAGAACTTCTGGCAACCCATCCTGATTGTTGGGAGGTAGTAACAGTTTCCCCAGAGCAGTCTCATGTCTGCTGGGCATTGTCCCCTGGCTGCTGTCTCCACACCGGTTCTTTAGTCCTGTTAGAGAACCATTGAGCTACCTAACAAATGCTTAGGAATCCTTTTGTCCACTGGGAGCCCTGATAACAGTCTGGTGACATTTGTCGTATGTGTGTATATGTGTGTGTGTGTGTGTGTGTGTGCGCGCGCGCTTTATATATGCTTGTGTTGTCAATTTAAAATTAAGGCACATCTGTGATGAAAGTAATTTTCAGCAAAAACTAACATGATTTCATTAGGGTTTCAATTTTTTTGAATTTAGTATTAATATTCACTCAATGTGGCAATGGCTTTTCAATTAAATTCAAAATAAAATCCTCCCCCAAACAATCTTAATGTGATATGTTGGGAAAAATAAATTCAACCGATGAATGTCTGCATGGTATTTTTGTTTGTTTTTCATTTAAATATATCTATTAAGGAATTAATTTTTTAAACCTGATTTGTTGATATTATGCCTATAGTACCCTTGCCGTTCAAAATTAGCTGATATATCTTTAAATTAAAATAATTATTTTTTACCATATTGCTTTCTGAGATGCTACATTTTTCTTTCTCTTATTACTTCCCTGATATGGTCCCAGCCTCTCTACCCACCTTAAGCAACAGCCCTGATCCATCTTTTACTACATTCTTTTCTTTGGTTATCTTTGTATCTACTTAAATCTGTTTGCTATTTAGTCCTTGAAGGTTCATCAAATGTTACATATGTAACATTGAATGAAATCATTCTAACTCTATATTAATATGTTACATCTCACCAAAAAATCTACCATGTAATCTTTAATTAAAACTATTTTACTAAGTAATATAATAATGCTAAATAACATTTATTAAGTAATTATTATATGATGGGTAATATGATAATAAATTTGTATGTGTAATTTAGTTTAATCCTCACAAACCTCTGTGCAGGGTCCCCATTTTACAGATGTGAAAACAGCCTTAGAAATTATAAAAATGCTAACCGTGGCCACCAACTAATTAATGGTAGAACAGGTATGGGTAACCACGCAGTAGGCTTTAGAACTTTTATTCCACACTGCCTCATTTTTTACAATATAATAAAACAACAAATATAATAAAAATTGAAAATTCGGTAAAATTGGTTTGCTATGTTTTAAAATTGTACTGAACACATCATTTTGGGATAATAATATAGTATTTATTACAATTTTGATCAAATTTAACTCAGTTATTTTAAGTTTTATAAACCTTTGTGAATGTAAAATAAAATTCTGTCTCAATTGCAGCTTAAATTGTATCATGATTAATGCATTTAAATCTAATATATTTTAAATAATTTAACTGAATTATCTATTATTTTTTAAACGTACTCCTAAAATTAAGATAATTCTTTCTATAAATTCTATTCAATGACTAGGTAGACTTAATTTTGGTTTGTGCCATATAGCTTTCCCTTCTGGTTGTGGAGAGATATGAATAGGATGCTTATAATTTTACAGCCATTGGAAGCATCCTTAGAAAACTTATCAGTTAAATTTACTACATAAGTTTTCATTTAAATGTCAAAAAGATTAAAGCCCCCTTTCTATTCACCAAACTATTTTCTTAAATGAAGAAGCAATTAAACCTCAGAGCACAGTTCATACATAATTCTCCCTCTCAGTGTCATTGTTGTTCCCAACCCTTCTTCCACAGCAGCATCCATTCATTTCTTCAGCCAGTATTTATTGAGAACATACTGTGTTCCATCAATATTCTAGAATATAGACCTGTAGATATCACCCAAACAAGACGAATAGCTTCCCTGCTTTCACTGAACTTAAAATCCAGTTTGGCAGAGGAATGAAAGAGAACGAAAACAGACAAGCAAGCAAACACACCAGGAAAATGTATCAGGATGTGATAAGTCCTATGTAGGAAGCTGAAATAGGGTGATGTGACAGGCATGCATGGTTGACTCATCTCTGAATAGTGGCTTTGAAGCTGGGATAATAAAGTGAAAAATAGGAAAGAGTCAGACACAAGAGGGTCAGGGGAAGAGCATTCCTGAGAGGGAAGAACTACTACAAAAATCAAAAGGAGCACATTTGCTCAGTGTGTTTGAGACACGGTTTTCCTCGAAGATAGTGGGTAAGGAGAGAAGTGTCACAAGATGAGGGCACGCATGTTAGCAAATAGAATGTTTAATCCCAAAAGAAGAATGTATAAAATGGAAAGAACTTGAAATGAATCTGCTTTATATCTTAAAAACAAAACTCACTCTGTTTAGTGTTTAGTGAAAATAGATTGTGGGTTAAGAAGAGTAGAAACTGTATAACTAGGTAAGCAGCTGCTAGAATGGTCAAGCAATATGTGGTGCTGACTTGGACACAGATGTAGATGGATTTAGAGTGCGTTTTGCAAACAGAATCTGCAGGACTTATTAGACTCAGGGTGGTTAGTGAGGGAGAAAGAACAATCAAGATAACTCCTGGGTTCTGGGAGGAATGTGAACAATTGCTCTCTGCTAGTGCTGTCCTCAAAAGTTTAGTTTTCTGCCTTGTAGATATTCACATGGACATTTCAAGAAGGTAGTTGTATATATGAGTATAGAGATCTGGAGAGAAGTCAGTCCCTTGGCTCAAATCAAGAAACATTTATCAGATGCTATTATGCATTTGTATACTTTGTGTGACTACTTCTTGCCTCCTTTTTCCTTGTTTATATACACATGTCCCTAAATCTATTTCTAGGGCATTAAATGTGTGTTACTTTTAGAAATAGTTTTAAGAACTTTGATTTTGCTTATTTTTTTCATAGTACTAGTACATTTAAGATGCTTTATAATAAAAGTAATGCAAATAATAATTTAAAACAAATAATAATGATACTAACTATTGAGCATTTAGTATGTGTCAGGAATTGTTACAAGTGCTTTGAGATATCTGTTATCACATTTAATCATCACATAGTCCTAAAAAGTAATTACCAATTAAAATAATAAATCAAGATCATGGAGAGAAGGAAGATGCAAGTATGATAGACAAGAGTATTCATGTTCCCATTATCATTGAACCCAATGTGAAACTAAGTTTCCTGGAATGCACTTGGCAAATTTCTTGTGGTCCAAAAGGAGAAAATGTACTGGTAATTCAAGGGAGACAAATATTTTCCTTGTACTATTTCTTCTTTCAGAATTGTCACACAGGATATTATTTGGGGAGTATTGACTTACAAGATCTACCCATATTGCCATATTTCATTGGCTTTTCACATGCACATTTTTCACATTTTCACATCAGTGGAATTGGGATGGATATTACAATGATGAACAATCAAGCAGCAGTGATGATACAGTTGTCCTTGGCTGTCCATTGGCTTCAAAACTTACAGAAAATGTGTCAGCAGCTTGGAAAAGCCTCTGAAGAAAATAGCGAAACACTCTTTTTCAGAAATGCTGATTCATCAGATTAGTGTGGAGATTATTGTAGTGGGGTAGACCACACTTATGACCTTGGTTCCTCATCCTTCTTTGTATTCACTCCCTTTGTGATATAACTTTGCAGTGTACGCCCACTGCAGGTGTGTATCTGCCCCACATTGTGGCCCCGGGCCCAGCCATGTAACTTGCTTGAAATGGAGCAATGTGGCTTCAAATGGAACTTGATCTATTGCAAATATGCATCAACGTGAAAATCTTACTTGGTTAGCCTGTGGAAGATGAAACACATGTGGAGATGAGACCCACAGCTGAAGGCAGTTTATCAGCTAAAAGCCAACTGGCCCCCAGACATGAGAGTGAATCCAGTATTAGCAAAGTCATATAGCTCACCCCCAGTGGATTACAGATGTGTAAGCCATAAGTGTTCATTGTTCTATGCCACTGAGTATTTGGGCAGTTTGTTACTCAGCAAAAACTAACTGAAACTTACGTGAAAAAAATGTATGTTGATGACTCTGAGTTGAATAGTGATTCAGAAGATTCATTCTCTGAATGGGGAGTAATTTTAGTAATACCTAAACAAATGTATTTTTCTAATATTTTTATTTTTATGTATGTACAAGAAGAATTTATTATTAAAAATGTAAGTCTAAAAGGGCTCGGTCATTAATATAAAAGAAAAGTTATGAAGAAGAACAAAGCAATATTTTGTAGTTAAATGGCAACTTTCTTTTCTTTCTTGGTGGCACATTACAATTGACAGTGCCTTTAGATTATAAATGAATACAAAACTTTTTCATTTTAAAAATTCCGTTGTAATTTGTATGTTTCCATGTTCATTTCTTTTCCCTGAAAGGCAAGGACCACCTCATATATATCATTGGATTAACTAGACCTAGACTTAGCCCTGTGACTTGCACATAATTAAGTCAATAAATATTGAACAATCTGTGTCGATAGGTCAAAACATTAAATATTAATTATTTAATTAGCATGCCCTCCTCGCTGTCACCATCCCTTTTCAATGGACTTCAGTGTTAAAGTAAAAAGCAATCGATTATTTCATCTGATTTTAATTAATATAGCTGAATGTTTTGAGGAGTCAGAAGAGGATATTGGAGGTTGGCTGAGAAATTTATTTTAATTAGTTCAAGATTCTATTTATTGAACAAGCAGTTAAATGCCAATAGAAATATATTTACATAACATCTGAAAAACTATTAGTTAAAAATGTAGTCTCTTTATCATTAAGTGTTTATCATTGGTTGACTCTCACTAAGAGGAAAATTGTTTACTTAAGATTTTTATTTTCAAGTGTATAATGTTATTGATTTGTAATTCTGGTTCTTAAATTGTTCGTGTTTGTAAATAATGTCACTTGTTACAGGCTTTGTAAGCATTATAGGAGGACCCATAGAGCCCATTTCTTTATTGATTGATTCTGCATTCTAGGTGCTTCTTGAGTTCAGCATTTGTGATTCTGAACAGATGGCAGAATCCTCTTAAGATCAATTCTAAAAATTTCCTTCACAACAGCCTGGTTGTACATATTTAGAAGGAAGTGAAAGTTATCAAAATGTTACCATCACTGTATGCCTGCTTATTATTTAATAATGAGCTTCTGATTAGAAACCACAAAGTGAAGACCTGTGTGGGTAAATTAAAAAAACACGGCACCTTAAGTGAGAATCTGATCCAACAGGGACGGATGTGTTTATTTTATTTTATTGAAAAACAAGAGGTAGAGTATCTAGTACTCAATTTTCTTGTCTTATAATTAGGTTTCTATTCTTTATTTTTAAAAAGGTGAATATCAAAAAGGCCAACATTTTGGATATGTACTATGTAATCAATAGGTTAATAAACATTATTAATATTTTACTGAAAACTAGTAAGAATTATTGATCATCTTTGTCATATCTTCCTATGTGTTTTATGTTCTTTTACAATTATTGATTAAATTTTAATATACATTATTGTTGAGGTTTTTCCACAAAACATTTCCACTTTGCAAAAGCCTGAGTATCAACTATATTAGAAATAGTGTTTAGTTTCCAAGAAAGAATTTGTATTATGTTTTATAAGAGGTCAAGGTATTGCTAAATCTGATTGCTATAGTTAATTAAATATCACTTTTTAACAACTCTACTTTCTTATTATATAAAACCATAGCTTTTATCTTAATGAAGAATGATCTAAACCATTATCTGGATTACTTGTGAGGATAAAATTTTGTGGAATCTGAAGTCTCCACAATGACAAG
The DNA here is from genome assembly GCA_026826555.1 of Tolypeutes matacus. Taxonomy (NCBI): domain Eukaryota; kingdom Metazoa; phylum Chordata; class Mammalia; order Cingulata; family Chlamyphoridae; genus Tolypeutes; species Tolypeutes matacus. The sequence continues at coordinate 4,374,754 of JAKSZT010054474.1, read as the reverse complement.
TTAGCAGGTGACTGTTTAGGAATTGACATTTCTTTGCCTTTGTGGCCATTACCTCTGTCCCATTCAACACCTTACCAGTCCTTATGAGTCACAGAAAGTACTAATGCTCCATGATGCCTTGTCCAATATTCTATTCTCTTTGGTTTTTACCTTCTGTAAATGTCCCGTCGCATATAGGCAATGTCACATAGCAGTTTCCATGTTACAATTATGTTTTGTCACTCAATTGTTCCACACAGCGTTTTAAGAAAAGCTATAAACTCTTTTGCTGACAAAGGTTATATTTTAAACTTGTATGTTCTATAGCCAATAGCCCAAAACAAAATTTAAAGAGAAAGATAGTCCCTATTTCAGGCTTGGCATCATGGGATAGGTGGGTGTTAAAGAATGTTAAGTCTTCATTTTTATTACAGATGCCTACCATTTTTATCTGTTTTCCCAGGATGAAAATAATATGTAAATAATAATATTAATTATTGAACTAATACTACTATCAAGTGTTCAGTCACATTTATTTTCTTAATTCTTTTATTTGTTCTGGATTGGGAAGTTTCTTTTTAATGGTGGTTTTGTTTTGTTGTTTTGTTTTTCACAGTTTAGTATGTTAGATACATTTTTAAAACTCATTTCACAAATATTTGGAGAAATGCACCATATGGAGACAGTCTACTAAGACAGACAAAGATTGTTGTCTTCAATAGTTGTAAGTGTGCCTAATTGCAAAAATAAGGTAGAAAAATACATGCAATTTAGCAAAAAAGAGAAGAGACAGTATTTTATATACACTAGATTTTAATTCTGAAAATTGTTACACTCAGGTAAATAGTGAGAAGAAGCAAATATAAATTCTCAAAATAGTATGATCAAAAAATGGTTTTGTAAAAATAGAGGAGTTATGATTTTTATATTGCCTCAGTTTTCCAAATTGCATGAGTTATCTTTAAATTATCTCATATTTTAGTTTAATAAAATATAGTATAAAAATAATGAACAGAAATTAAAATATAAAAAAAATTCTAAAGGATATTTTGTCTTTGGGTTATTACATTTAATGAGACTAAAATATAATTATAGAAAAAGAACAAAGTTCAAATGAAACTTTGATAATAATTCCCATTTTTAGTACTTTCTTTGTAATTTTTATGGACTCATTGAATAAAAAAATAATTTTAGTGTTTTTTATATTGCTCTATTATATATTATTTATTTTTTCAGATTATTTTAAAACAAAATGATAGATGTAGGATTTTCAAGGATAGCACAGAGAAATGTTTATATAAAAAAAGGAAATTAAATAAAGCCATTATTTTGTAACTATTACTAATAAAATAATGGTAGAAAACTCATCACACAAAAGTAGTAAAGGTAATGGGATTTAACAAATTGGATTTGAGGATACATTTTTATTAGAAAATTTCCCTAAGGCCAGCTGACTAGAAGATATATAAGAAAGAAGAAATCTCAGTCTTTATTTTCTTCAGTTTTCTAGCAATAAAGAAAGTACTCATATTTAGTATGGTCATCTCACTGCACACATGATCCATCTTTAATAGGAGAAAATTCTGGAGACCCATAAAGAAAAATATAAAACACCTTCAGTTGAATTAAATAAAATATTGCATTGATGCTTAATACCCATAACGGAAGCTTAAAGTGTCAAAAGTGAGTGGTTTCATAGCATCACTTTCTGATTATTCAAATAAAGTGTTCAATCAACTTGGTAAAAGCTCTACAGAGGTCAGGGAACATTACACCCTCTATGATTCATCTGAAGAGAGTACAGTATAATAACTTACAAAATTTTAATTTTCCCTTTGATCTACTTTGTAAGTTCACTTGCTTCTTTCAAATAATTTCTCGAATAGCCTTCTTTCAGTAAAAGCTCTGCAAGATAATCCTCCTTTCTTCCACCTAAAGATGAAATAGATGTGTCAATAGAAAGCACAATGAAAATTGAAACAAAATTCCAATAAATTTCACCTCTGAGATTTGTTCGCCCAGCATTATTTTATTTCATCTTCTGTGTAAAGCATTAATGTTTGCACAGATCCTGACGGTTGTACTTTACGAAAAGATCAAATTGTTCCATTGGTTTTCAACTAAGTCAAAAAGTAATGCTAGCAGAATCTCTGAACGACTTGCATTAACATTCAGAAGTGCATATATTTACAGAATGTCAAAAATTAATCTTGGGGAACAGATGTGGCTCAAGCGATTGAGCGCCTGCTTCCCACATGGGAGGTGGGAGGAACTGGGTTCAGTTCCTGGTGCCTTCTTAACAAAACAAAACAAAAAAAACAAGCAAACAAACGAAAAAAACAACTCAGGGGAGCCATTGTGGCTCTGTGATTGAGCGTCAGCTTCCCACATGCGAAGTCCCAGGTTCAATCCCCGGCCCCAGTACCCCCCTCAAAAAAAACAAAAAATCAATCTTATTAAGACAATGGTCCATGTGAAGTTTGCTTTTTCTTTACTGTTGTAGATAATAAATTTCTGTATTTTTTTTCCACACTGGGCAGTTTAAAATTATCATTTTTATACTACTCTTTTGAACAATTATCTGTTATTTGAAATATTCGTTTCTAATATATTCGGTGTTTTTAACAGAGTATCACAATAAGAAGAGCCTCTATATGTTAAAAGCAGATGATTGTAAGGCTTCAAACACATGTTTGATGAAACTGTGGATATGTTTAATGGCTTTTAAACGTTAAACCAGTTATTATTGACCCATTAACTCAACTAATTAAACTGAAACCTAATTTACATGTTCCTTAAGGACTTTGCCCTTGGGTTTCTCATCTACTTGTACATTTCACTAATGATTTAAATTGTCCTTTTCAAGTAAGGTGACCAAACACAGCAAGCTACTCAGTGATGTTCCTAGTGATGCCAAATGTAAGGGCTGCTTCTTAGACACCACACACCACCTCACTCTTGACTCAGAAGGGTGGTGTTTGTCAAAGCGACTTTGTGTTACTTTTGCAGTCTATATCTGTCCTGGAAATTTTGATTTTTTAATTTCGGTTTATTTGTCAGTATGTCAATGGGTCTTGCTTCTGTGAATTTTAGACTGATTTAACAGTACCAGGTTTTTGTAATGGTCAAGTTCATTTTGAGCTTTCTCTTTCTCTCTCTCTTTTTGTCTATTGAAGGGCCATATTTTCCCAATTTTGAATCATTTGAGAATTGTTAAACCTATACTTGTGAAGAGGGGTTGAGGCAGTCCTCGATGGGTTAGTTGGTGGCAGAATAGACTGACACACCAAACTAGGGTGAAAAGGAAAAGTGGCTTTATTCGCCAACCAGAGTCCAGAGATGTACAATCCCAAATCAGTCTGTTAAGGATTTTTCTCACAGCTTTTATACCAATGAAGCAAAGAAAGTTAATCACCAGGGTGACATTTCTAAGAAGGACCTGGAAAATTGGTTTTTTTTGCTTCATCAGTTAATCTTAAAGCATGCATGGTAGCTGGGGCCTGGCCATGTTGCGGTGATAAGGGTGGGAGAGTGGTATAGATGTGAAGCTGCAGATAAAGACTGATTTGAGTAAAGATAACGAGTGAGAGAGTGCATAGTTATATATTCTTTGGTGGAGTTAAATCTGGTTAATGTTAACTCTGTAGCTCTGTGTGCCTCCTGACATGTAAGCAAGAGTTACACTGATTTTTTCCAACAACATAAAGTACAGTGCAATGTCTTAATATTTAAGGTATAGTGGATTTTTCTAGTACTTCTCTTGATCATCTATAAGGACAATGATTGATTCTCACAAATCTGTATGGTGCTGGATTTGATACTTTCTCTTTCCTATCTTTCTATCTGTCATTCCATTGATAAATACCAAGCTTGTAATAAGTAGTCTTTCAGTTTAATTCTGGAGCCCATTGTTGTTTATTCTTTTAACAATAATGTGATAATGAGGGATGGAAAACGTTTTTCACTTACATTACATAATTAATTCTGCTAATATTTAGTTGGGATCCATGTTGAGAAGGTTTCTGAGTTTGTATTTGAACTTAGCAGAAAATAAAATTGAGAACAATTAGTAATGTATATCATGGCCATGTAACTGGGGAAATGATAGCACTTTTGCTGCATATCTGCCTATTATGGGTCCAAATAAGTGTTTCTGGTTTTCTTTTTAACCACAATTGACAGTTAGAAGCACATTTTATATCATGAGCAAACATGTGTGGTCCTCAGAGTTGACCACAGCTTAATCCCTGGAACCTGTGAATATGTTACCTTACAAGGTGAAAGAGACTTTGCAGATGGCATTAAATAAGGATGTTGAAATCTTGAAATGACAAGATTATGTCAGAATATCCAGGTGGGCCCAGTATAATCACAAGTGTCTTTATAAAAGGGAGGCAGGAGGAGGAGAGTCAGAAAAAGGAGAGGTGAAGATGAATTGAAGGTTGGAGTAATGTGCTTTGATGAAAAAAGGGCCAAAAGCCAAGGAATGTAGGCAACCTCTAGAAACTGGAAATGGCTTTGTGAAAAAGAAAAGAAAGTGGCTTTCTCCCCTGAAGTCTCCAGAATTAATGCAGCCCTGCTAACGCCTTGATTTTAGTGTTCTTATCTCTGAAACTATAAGAGAATAAACTTGTGTTATTTTAAGCCACTGAGTGTGTGGTAATGTGTTATAACAGAAAGAGGAAGCTAATACAAAAATATATAATTGAAATAAAAGCTTTATAAAACAATATTTAACCATATTATAAGACTTGCTCTTTGCTATTTTTATTCTACTGTATTTCATGTTCTTTCACTATTTTAAGTGCCAGTTGAAACTCACTGAATTGATTTCACTTATCTGCAGTAGGTCTTGACCTGCAGTTTGACAAACTAATGAATTGAGATCTGTAGTTTCAAAACAAGTTTAACTTTTTTTTTTCATTTTTTTGTTAAAAAAATGAAAATGTTAGGTAAATTGCTACACGTGCTATTTTTTATGGCTATTTTAATCTGCAGTTTGACTGCATATCAGTGCTAGGTTTCTCAGAATTTTATCTTAGATCTGTGATCTCTATCAATATTTTAAGATGGCATAGGTTTTTTTTTTTTCCTCACTGTCCAATTCTTAGTATTAGATTAAGTATTTCTGTTTTTAAGTGTTAAACTTGCATATTTCATTTTGCAAGTAAATCTATAAATGTCAATATTCTGAATTGCATCTTTAGGTCCAAATGATGCATTTATTTATTCAAAAATAATTTTAAAACATTACTTTATGCAGAAACCATGCTGCACAGTACTACACAGTGCTGAATAAAATAATCATGAATCCTGTAATCATAGATCATATATTCTAGTGAAAATTAACACTATTTCCTTTCTAGGTACTTTTATTGTTCTACCTTTTATTTGTATTTTCAACTTTATTATGTAACCTAGAGTTAAAAATTAACAAATAATGATTACTAAGTCACTATATATAGATGTGTTTTTACCATCTAATATATTGTAATATAGCCAAAAGTAAGTACCTGAAATTATTGAAACTTACCGGACTAGACCCCAGATACCTTGATCATTGATAATGATTGTAAAACTAAAAAACATTTATCTTGTGATTGTAAAAACCTCCTGACTGCAAACAACCAGCAAGATGGTGGCAGAGTAAAGAGCTCCAAGAATCAGCTCCTGCTATGTGGCAGTTGGTGATCACCCACAACTAACTAGAGCACTTATTTGGGGGCTGCAGGAGACCAGAAGTACATCCTGCAACATCCTTGAAAGAATGGAAGGAGGAGACTGCCCATCTGCAGAGAAGATTCATAAGTAGAGCACTCCACACCACAGAGGCCGGTGCCCATCCTCTACTGGAGGCACAGGCCGCCTCAGGAGCTGTTCCATGGCTGGAATTGAAAGCTATTGGGCACCAACTTCAGCTACTGATTAGTAAATTCCACGGGCTAAAGTATAATCCTAAGAACAGTTAAAGTGTGAACCTGTCCAAGAAAGAAAGAGGTCAGTGGCTGCCATCTTAACTCCACGACTGACATAAGGGGAAGCGGGGCTAACTGAAAATCACACTTCTAGTAGGGACCGACTTTTTCCATCTAGATCAGATTGCCACTCTAGCGAAAGCCCCGGGCCCACCTCTGGCAGGGAGGAACCTGGGGGAAGCTGTGCCCGCCTCTCCGGGAAATTGCAGGCCACACAGCAGACACTAGTGATCATCCTTCTTTAGCAGCGAAAGCTACCCCAGGAGCTATTCTGTGGCAGGAATTGGAAGCTCCATTTCCCAAAACAGGGGAAGAAGAGACAGTTGGCCATCGATTTCAACTACTGATTAGTCAATTCGGCTGGCTAAAGTATAACCCTAAGAACAGCTAAAGTTTGAGCATTTCCAAGTCAGAAGGAGGCTGGTACCCGCCATTTTGACTCCACTCCCAGCATGAGGGGAAGCCAAGCTGACTGAAAGTCACAGTGATGGTAGAGACCGGTTTCTTTCACCCAGATTGACCTGCAGCCCTAGCCTAGGCTTCAACCCTGCTTCTAGCAGGGAGGAAGCTGAGACAGGCCCTGCACCAGCCTATCCAGGTAACTGCAGGTACATTTAGCTGTAACAGACTGAATAATTGGAAATCTACCGGGGCAACTGTGGTCATCTTGGACCTGCACTGCATAGATTGCTGTCCACAGCCTGAAGCTCCATCCCTGCCCAAGGCAGGGGAGACAGGGGTGTGAAGCTTCTTCAGTCTCTCTGGGCAACTACAGTCTAGGCCTGCATGACTTGGATTATTCCATACAGCTGTGACTCTGTCCCTACCCCTAGCAAAGGCGAAAATGGGGAGAAGCTTCATTGGTCCTTGGGGCAATGAGGGTAGCTTGAACCTCCACAGCTTATAGCACCAACTATAACTACATCCTTGACTCCTACTACACAACCAGCAAAGGAGAAAGGGCAGGAAGCCATAAACTAAAGAGAAAAACTGCACCCAGAATAAATACTCTAGTAAGCCAGATGCCAAGACACCAACAAAAAATTACAATCAACACCCAAAAAACAGAAAGATATGACCCAGTTAAAGGAACAAGATAAGCCTCCAGAGGACATAAACTGGTTGAGACAACTAATCATAGATGTTCAAACAAATCTCCTTAATAAATTCAATGAGATGGCTAAAGAAATTAAGGATATTAAGAAAACATTGGATGAACACAAAGAAGAATTTAAAAGCATACATAGAAAAATAGCAGATCTTATGGGAATGAAAGGTGCAATAAATGAAATTAAAAATACACTGAAATTATATAATAGCCAATTTGAGGAGGCAGAAGAAAGGATTGGTGAACTTGAAGAAATGGCCTCTGAAAATGAACATACAAAAGAACAGATGAAGAAAAGATTGGAAAAACTTGAACAAGGTCTGAGGGAACTAAACGACAGCAAGAGACAAGCAAACATACCTGTCAGGAGTATCCCAGAAGGAGAAGAGAAGGGAAAAGGGGCAGAAGGAATATTTGAAGAAATAATGGTAGAAAATTTCCCAACCCTATTGAAGGACATAGATATCATGTCCAAGAAGCATGACTTACTCCCATCTGAAAAAATCTGAATAGACCAACTCCGAGAGACATACTAATCATACTAATGTCTTTGCCAAAGACAAAGAGAGAATTCTGAGAGCAGCAAGAGAAAAGCAATACATAACATATAAGGGATACCCCATAAGATTAAGTTCTTATCTCTCTTCAGAAACAATGGAGGCAAGAAGTCTGGTATGATATATTTAAGATACTGCAAGAGAAAAACTTCCAGCCAAGAATCTTATATCTGGCAAGATTATCTTTCAAAAATGAAGGCAAGTTTAGAATATTCACAGATAAACAGAAACTGAGAGAGTTTGTAACCAAGAGACCTGCTTTGCAGGAAATACTAAAGGGTGTGCTACAGCCTGAAAAGAGAAGACAGAAGAGAGAGGTCTGGAAGAGAGTCTAGAAATGAAGATTATATCAATAAAAGTAACTAAAAGTGTCAAAAGAGTGGTGAAAATAAAATATGACAGATAAAACCCAAATATTCAGGAATAAACCTAACCAATGATGTAAAGCACTTGTACTCAGAAAACTATAACTCATTGTTAAAAGAAATTTTAAAAAGGCCTAAATAATTGGAAGAACATTCCATGCTCATGGATTGAAAGACTAAATATCATTAAGATGTCAATTCTACTCAAATTGATATACAGATACAATGCAATCCCGATAAAAACTCCACCAGCATCTTTTAAATAAATGGAAAACATGATTATCAAATTTATTTGGAAGGGTAAGGTGTCCTGAATAGCCAGAAACATCTTAAAAAGGAAAAGAGAAGTTGGAGGACTCTCATATCTGGACTTTAAGTTGTATTACTTAACTACAGTGGTAAAAACAAACAAACAAAAAAAACAAAACCAGCATGGTACTGGCATAAAGACAGACACATAGACCAATGGCACCAAATTGATGGTTAAAAAACAGACTCTTACATCTATGGTCAAGTGATTTTTGACTAGCCTGTCAAACCCACCCAGCTCGGGCAGAACAGTCCATTCAGCAAACGGTGCTGAGAAAATTCGATATCCATAGCAAAAGAAGGAAAGAGGACCCCTATACAAAAATTAACTCAAAATGAATAAAAAATATAAATATAAAAACAAGAATCATAAAGCTTCTAGAAGAAAATGTAGGAAAATATCTTCAATACCTGGTGGTAGGTGGTGGATTCTTAAAGGAGATAAGAGGAGGACTAAGATGGACCACTGATATTTAATATATGTAGAAGTTTTAATTAGCTTTACTGTAAAAGTGTGGGAATACACAGAGTTGATGGTAACACATTATAGTGAGTAACAGCTGGTTCATAAATGGGGATGTGACTGAAAATGTTAGTCTGGGGATGTAAATGCCAATTGACAGAAAGCTAGAGAATAATCTAGGGACTGAATAGCACAGTAAACCATGAGGTGGATGAGAATAGTGGTTGATGGTACAGCTGCAAGAGTGTCCTTTGTGAGCTAGAGCAGATGTACATCATCACTATTGCAGGGTGGTGGGAATGTGTTGAAGCACAGGAAAAATACAACTGGAGTGACCTATGCAGTGTGGTTAACAGTAATAATGTAATATTCTTGCATCTATGCCAGAAATGTACTGTGTTGATAATGGGGGAGTATGGAAAATGTGTGCCAAATATATGCTGTGGACCTAGTAATAATCAGATGATATTATCTCATAATCTGTAACAAATGTTCCACCACGTTGTGTTGTGTTGATAGAGGGCTGTTGTTTGGGAATTCTGCACATGTGCATGATTGTTTTGTAAGTTTACAACTTTTGTCATAAAAATATATTTAAAAAAAAAATAATAGAGTGGGTTGGGGGAAAAACACACCAAATGTAAGATAAGGACTATAATTAGTAGTGAGATTTTGACAATGTTCTTTCATAATTTGAACAAATGTCTCATGACAACGCAAGGTGTTGGTGGAGGGTTGATGTATGGGACCCCTGTATGATGTTATGAATGTTTGCTTTGTAAGTTCACAAGTTTTACTATACACTTATTGTTTATGTATGTTCATGTATAAATGATATAAATAATAATAATAATAGGGTGGGTTGGGGGAAAATACTTTGGTTAGTAGTAATGTTTTGAGGATGCTCTTTAATCATTAGTTAAAAATGTTTCACAACAATGCAAGGTAATGGTGGTGGGGTGAGGTATGAGAGCCCTGTGTGATGTTATGTATGTTTGTTTTGTAAGTTCAAAACTATTAGTATACACTTATTGTTTATGTATGTTCATGTATGAGTGATATATTCCATGAAATTAAAAAAAAAAGATTAGGCCTTTGATTTGACTGAGTTTGATTCCCACTCCCTTTGTGGGCTATTTATATACAGACACTCAATCAAGCAGACACACAGAAGTAGATACACAGGAGAAGATACACAGAGGGAAAAAAAAAACCCGAAAAACTCCTGACTGCCCCTCCTTATACCCACTTATCCTGTTTTTCTACTTTGGAATCTTATGATCACTAGACAGCCCTCCTAATGTTTATTAATGAAGGAACTTAGCCCAGAACTAATCCACCCCAATTCCTAAACTATCTTACTAGATGAAACTAGATCTAACCAAACACATGCAGTAGCTTAAACTTTAACTGTAATTAACCTATACCTCATTATAATATTAAAAATCACTCCCATTGTCATATTAAGGCCTTCATTTCCTTACATCCCTTCTGTGACTAGACATGTACTCAATCAGCACATGTTCAATAATGAGATTAACTCTACCTTCCTCATCTCAAAGCACTATACTCCTGAGCATAACTGTTGCTCTTGCTTTGTTGGAGAAATAAGCAATAGAAATTGGTGGCCAAACTTTACCTGAATGCAAATGATTCAGTATAATAAGTTTATATTTTGTTTCTTAGTTAACGAATCCTTTCAAATTGGTCTTTAATTTTCCTTAGTCCAAGAAAGAATTTTAGTCAGTTTGCAAATGTACAAATGTAAGAAAAATTAGAAACAAAATAAATGAGAAAATATTAAATAGATGCAGATAAAATATTCAAACATATGTATATGAATTTATATGTGCTTATATATGTAGATGTGTTAAAGTTATACTTAGATAAACATATGGCACTGTGTATAAATTTGAAGTGAATGCTGGGAGTGGGGAAAGGTGGAGAGGAGGAGAAGGCAGGCCATAGATCACTTTCAAATGGACATAAAGTTTTCTTTCCTTTAGAACCGAGGTAGCCAGTGTAATAGGCTGAATTGTGTAGCCCCCCAAACACATGTTCTTAACCTTAATCCATGCCCCTGTGGGTTTGAACCCATTATCAACAGCACCTTTTGAAAATGTTATTTTCAGCTCAGGTGTGCCTACTTGAAGCAGGGTGGTCCTGGATGACTGGATGCTTTATAAAAAGATGACCACATGGAGAAGCAGGAAGTCAGAGGAAGCCAGAAGACGAGACAGAGAAAGGAGAGGACATCGCCAAGGAACAGGAGAGCCAGGGAACCTCCACGATTGCCGGCAGCGAGCCCAGAATGTCACAGACTCCTGGGAGAAAGCAGAGCCTCACTGATGCCTTGATTTTGGATTCTAGCTTCTGAAACCACGGGGCAATAAATGATTCTTGCATGGTACTTGTGATAGCAACTCTGTCAAACTAAAATAGCCTGTTTAATTCTTGGGGTGAATTTGAAAAGTATAAGACAAAAGAGAAGACACACAGACAAAAATATGATAAGCCAGAAGGAAGACTGCAACAGTGTTTCCTGGAACTTCTACATATGTAGTTTGGTTTAATACCATGGTTTCAAAAAATAGATGCCAATTAAGATGTTATTTTCCCATTCTGGGAAAGAAATACCCTGTCAAAGTTGGCATATTTGACCCTCTTGTTCTTTGTTCATTAGAGAGGAGATTAATTATTATGCAAGGAAAATATGTGATCTCTAAAGCAAAATTTTGATTTTTTTTTGACAGAATTGGAAGCTTTCCAAAAACTTTAGTGTAATAATTTTCAGGACAGTAAGAAACAATAACTTAATATACTATGGTAAAATGTAGTCAATAAAGTATGATTACATTTGGTTGATTGAAATGCTTGTTCAGTGAATTAATCAAATTGCTTTTCATTCTTTAAAATCGCCTGAATTAAACTGCCTTAATGATTTTTCATTTCACTCATGACTTTTAGAATGCATTAAAGTTTGCAATAAGTCTCCCTCATTCATGTTTTTAATTTAACTAAATATACCAAAGAGAAAATATATATTCATTTCTAGTTCCACTGTATGCACAATAATTAAACTATTTGATGTTAATTTATATCTGTAATTCAAGTTTTAGAATTTAATATGATTACTGTATTTCCAAACTATTTGAGTTACTTTGTCAAACATTAGTAAACCAAATACATTAATTCCAGTTGATACTAGATTCTGATTTCTGTGTCCAAAGCATTTTTCTTTGATGTTTCTTAGAATACTTAGTATTTTCTGCATATGCTGTAGTAATTTCTCTCCTCTATAATACTGTGCATTTTGTGGAAGGCATCATTCATCTCTGAAGCATAGCAACAGTGTGTCATTGGAGTTTAGAAAACAATGCACATAACCAGGGTTGGAACTTGGGAAGATGGCCATGAGGGAAAATCCTTCAGTCAGTGATATATAATACCTTCATTATATCCGAAAGGGCTTTGTTGAAGATTAGAAGGATTCATAGCTGGATGAACTCTCAAAGCGCTAATTTAATGGATTAACGTTAAATTGTAAGGGGTCCTAAACTGAGGCAAGATTATCTTATCAATGGATTTAGATGGGAATGTCAATAACATGTTCATCAAATTTGCAAGAGAGAAAACTTGTAGAAAGGTTATTTGAGACAAACAGTTGAGACAAACAAATAGATGAATAATGGGCTACATTTAAACTGGTTTTTCCAATTAAAAATTTTAACAGCTGATTTCCAAATGTCAATGATGTTATTTATGTAGCACTCAGCAATACATGTGAGATAAACGTAGAGGTCTTCATTTACTATAAGTCAAAGAGGAATCAAGGATGGGATACCCTAAAATAGCTATTATTAATCTAGTTTTTCACGTTAAGAGTCAATAGGGTGATAATTATTTTCTCTCCTGTGATAAAAATAATACTAAGAAATTATAGTCAGTTTTAAAAGTTATACTTTATGAAAAATATTAGTAAACTGGAGTTCATCAGATAAGAGAGTCCAGGATGGTGACAGGTGCAAAAACATGGTTTAACCTAGAAAAAAAATATCATGAAAAATGTTTTAGCTTAGAAATATGTGTGTGCATGTATGTGTTGGTTTGTTTAATATTTAAGACTGAAATAATAAAAGGATACTAAAATTCTATGTGATTAAAGAGAGCAAAAAGAGCAATAATTGAAATTAAAAGTTCTAGATTTCAACTACATTTAGAAAACCTTGTAAAACAATTAGGGGTGCCCTCAATTGGAATAAGTTACTTTTTCAAAGAAGCAGTATCTCCATTTTGCCTTCTACCAATCATTCCCTGATATAATGTAATATGAAACATAAAGTAAGTACCTCGTTTTCTCATGAAAGGTCCAAAAAAAAAGTTTCTAGCAAACTATACTTGCTCTGTGTGTGTGTGTGTGTGTGTGTGTGTGTATATAAAATGACCAAATGTTCACTTACAATATTAACCAATTTATATACATGGAAGTATTGAGGTAGTGCTTTTTCCTGCTCATTTAATATATTCAGTGTCTTCCTCAGAATCTTCACATATCTTTATCATCATCATCAACCAATCTTTGGATCATCTAAAAGCTTCCCATAGCCCATCATTTCATTTTCATGTAAGCTACTTGTGATACGGCATTCTTTGAGTCTCTATATGATTCTCTAACTGGAAACTTCATTTCAAGTTACAGGTACCCATCAAGGATACCTTCATTTCAAGTTACAGGTACTCATTTATTAAAAAACAGTTTAAACATTTTCCCTGTATCTTAACAACAATAGTATTGCTTTTAAAAATTATCTTTATGCAAATATTCTGACTGTCCTGATTTTGTGATAATCAGGGTAGGCTAAACATTCACTATATTAGAAACCATGCATGTGTCCCCAGACCTAGTTTTTCTCCCTAGGTCTGGTTCTTAGAATGCTGGTGATAAACTAAGCCTGATTTATTCTATGACCATCCTGTATGGGAAATGACTGTAACTCTAGATATCTTTAGTCAACCTGAAGAGATATAGCAGGGGGATGGATGTGGCTCTATCCATATCGGATGAAAAGTCCCCTGATCCCAGTTTCTCTTCTTGTCGTATTCTTTCTTTCTCATCCGCGGCACCGTTTTCACGGACCCAGGTCCTGACTGACACCTGACCGGCAACATATGGCATGTGGGCCGCCAGGCCCCATGCACGGGTGCACCATCAGGCCCCGCAAGTGGGTGAGCCCCCAGGTCCTGTGTGCAGGTGCGCCGCCAGGCCCCATGAGCCACGCAGCAAGATGATGACGTAACAAGAGATTGACACAAGGGAGAGCCAAGACGAGACATGCCAAAAAACCAGGAACTAAGGTGGTGCAGGTGGTAGGATGCCTCTCTCCCACATTGGAGGTTCTGAGGATCGAATCCCAGTGAAGACAGGAGAAGAAGGATGAGAAGAGAGGGCAGGAAATGGACACAGAGAGTTGCCCAGTGAATGGACACAAAAACAACAAAAGGAACAAAAACGGGGGGGGGGAGAGTAAAAATGGTTAAAAATAAATAAATAAATCATTTTTTAAAACAGTATAGGGAAGTAAGATACAGCTTATAGTTAATAGTAATACTTTGATGATGCGCTTTCATAATTTGTTAACAAATGTTTCACAACAATGCAAAGTATTTGTGGGGGGGTGATGTGTGGGAGCCCTGTATGATGTTATTCATGTTTGTTTGGTAAGTTCACAATGTTTACTGAACACTTATTGTTTATGTATGTTCATGTATGAATGATATACTTCAATAAGTTGTTTTTAAAAATATAAAAATGAAAGGGACCTTTAAAAGACTGTAGACATAGCCAAAAATGAGGAATTATCCCCAGAAATAATTATGATGCTATTATGATTGAATCTGCCTCCTTTTTAAAATCAATATCTTTAGATGCTTTATAAGCTCCCCAAACTAGCATGCATTTATGGAAGGAAGAATTTCTAAATTAATGTGTTCCAAAACCAGTATTTTATTATTTAAAATTAAGAAATTGACAATATCCTTTATAATCTGATACCTTGACAGTCAAGAATTTAAGGTATCTCTCTATTTACAGATAACTAATTAGAGAAGAGAGGCAGTGAGTCCAGATACAACCAAACAGATGCAGGATTTCATTTTCCTCCTGAATCATGCTGTTAATTAACATCACCCTCATTACATATCCACAATATTCCCCGCTAAGTTAGAGAATTAAAATCCAATCCCTAGTGATGACTTCAGGACCTCCACTCTCAGACTCATCCACATTAGATCACATTGCACCCCTTGCACATCTGCTGCACAGACCTTATCAGAAGCCTTTGCTCTTCCTGATACAAGTCTTTGGTTTCCTTCTTCCATGCCTTTGCTTATGATTAAGGCTGACTATCTAATTTAGAGTCCAAATCTAAACACTTTTGAGATTTAAACAAGGTACCATTGATTTGGGGGCCAAGACAAGTGCAAAGCTGGACTCTCCCAGGCAAACAAGTAGGTGAGATTACATTGATGACATTCCTTCTTCCTGATTCACTCTTTTCTTATTTTCCAATACCAGCCATATTTCAAAGCCCCAGTGAAGCATTATCTCATCTATAATACTTTGTGCATTAGGAAAGTAGATATTAAATGTATTGAAAAGGAGGGAAAAAATAGTCACTTCTAGCCTGAAGTATTCATTTTCTGATCTTTTGAAATGTTTTAGCAATGGTATTATTTGAAAACTGAACAGTTATTACCATCCTACTACTCAAAATCAATTGCTTCTTTTGCAACATATCCTGCTACTTTTGCAAAATTCAGGAACAAGGCCCTCTCCCCCAAATAGACAACATCTACATGTCTATTTTAAAAACATCTGTCCTATTTTTAAACTCTTTACTATGGCCTACATAGCCCTGTATTAGTTGCTTACATCTTCTACATCAGGCCTCATGCCTCACCATCTACTTTATGCTGTGTGCTCAAGCCACACTAGCCTTCTTTCTGTCCCTGAAACATTCCAAACTTTTCCTTGCCTTCAGACATTTTCCCTTTTTCTTCTTTTTGCCTGCAGTTCTTCTCCCCAAGGCTCTCTGCAGGCAAGCCCCTTCTCATTACTCAGCACTCAGCTCAGAGAAGCCCCCCTTGCCACCCTATCGAAATAACACTGTCCCTCCTGGACCCTTCCACCCTCTCTTTTGTTTATTTTATTGTTCTTACAATGATGTTAAAATATATTTCATTATTTTATTTTATTAGTTTATTATTCTCCTTCGATTAGAATATAATCTCAGTGGGCAGAGAGACCTTGGTTACTGCTGAACCTCCATGTTGGACCAATGATCCTACATGGAAGAGGTTCAATAAATATTTTCTGGATGAATAACTAAGCCCATAAATAAACTCTCATAGCATTTCTTCTGAGTCATATCACTTACTAGAATTTATGTGTTGATGCTTTATCTCTCCAGGTAGAAAATGAGCTCTTAGAGGTCAGGATCCACCCCCAAAACTCACAGCACAGTCTTCATATGAATTTTGATTTAAATGTTTATTATATGAATAAATTAACATATACATTAGTGATTCTTTAGAGCAGAACAATCAGTGCCAACTTTCCACATACTTATTTTTCAGACAGAATTAGGGAGTCCCAAAAGGGAATGATAAAGGAGCGGATGTGGCTCAAGCAGTTGAGCACCTGCTTCCCACATGGGAGGTCCCAGGGTCGGTTCCCCATGCCTCCCAAAAACACACACACAAAAATAAACAAAAAGCAAACAAACGAGAAAATCCACTCAGGGGAGCCAATGTGGCTCAGTGTTTGAGTGCCGGCTTACCACATACAAGATCCCGGGTTCAATACCCAGCCCCAGTACCTGAAAAAAAGAAAGGGAATGATAAAAGTCTTCTTTATAAAGTTTTTAGATTTCCTCCTATGAGAATCTGCTTCTGTAATAAAACTAATCTAATCCACTGTCAATCCCTCCTGGGCCCAAAAGGCATTTTTTTTTAAAGATATGAGCTCTATCACAATGCCTACTCCTTTGCAACTGGGGTCTTTAAGATTAAGGTAGCTATACTTTTGGATTACTCCTTTTTGCAGAAATCCTCCCTTGAGAATTAAGACCTTATTAGTGTTCTTGTGACCATTGCATGGGGGAATTTGTAATATGTAATTGGCATTAATCTCACTAAGGAGAGTTTCCTGTGCGCTAAAAGCCATTGTATTCATGCCAGCCAGTTACTCCAAAGCTGGCAGGGAGGTTAAACAGCATAATACCTTGCAGTTCAGAATCCAGTCTCACCTTGGGCCTGACTTTGTTCTCTTTTTTGGTGATATGGGTTAAGATATGATTATTAATTGTGGGCTTCACAGTTATCTTTGAGCCAAACATCTGCCAGCCTATCTCCTAACATTGTGTCTGGCATATTCAAAGAATCATTAGTTCTTAATAGTCAAAATGAGGAAATATTGTTAGGTATTGTGAAGTTTAAACAAGATCATATGTAAGAAAATTCTTAGTATCGTTCTAGCACTTTGTGGCTAGTCAATATATGTTAATTTTTCTACTCAGAGTCTTAAATAGTAATGTTAGCACCAGGACCAAGGAGCTAAACACAAGCCATAACATCAAAATACACACACACGCACACACGCACAGTCAATTCTCATCATTCACAGCAGTTATGTTCTATAAAGGTGGCACAGATACTAAATTAAGGAATACTGAACCATTGTTCCTAAGGGAAATACAGGACTCTGGTAAAAACGTTTTCATTAACTGATCAATACATGGTATCGTTTTAGGTAGTTTCTGTTTAAAGACGACATTTAATATACATTGTTGATTCATTAGCATTTAACTCATAGCTAACAGTACTATAACTCATTCCTGAACAAAGTTTATCTGTGACACATATTTTCTCCGTAAGGCACATTACAGACTTCTTGGCCTTAGGAACACTAGAGAGCACTTCACCTTATGCTTGAGGGTCATTTAAACCAGAAAAATCAACAAGAAAAAGCACAAAAATGCCAACAACAACAAAAAAATGGCACTAAATATACTATAAAAAGGACACTTGTTTACATCATGAGAGCTGAAACAAGAAGGCACAATGTTGCCTTGTTCGACCACAACTGTGAGCATGCACGTCAGGCAAATCACATTTTTTTACCACTCTGTGAATGTCTGCAAATGACCTCTAAAGCTCCATGAGTATTGATTTTGTGGTTACAAATAAATTTTAGCATGTCGGTGAATTCGCAAACACAAAATCCATGAATAATGAGGATTGACTCTATTTGTCACTGGTGAATGCAGAAAGCTGCCCACTCCATTAAAAGTTTTATAGTCCCTAGTCATCAGTGCTGTGGGACAAAACACCTCTTATTTTAAACTATTATGATTATTCTTTTCCCTTCTATTTATATAGTTCCCAAAGATGCTTGCTGCCCTGGGATAAAGCAAAGAACACTTGTCAGGGTTAGTCAGAGAAATTGTTTTTTACTGGAAAAGACATTTTCTGGGCCATATGTAAGCAATAGATGTGACCAAGTATTAGGTGCCATGAGGAACTCAAGCCCAGGTCCTGATCCCTTCCTCCCATACTCCACCTTACACTTTCCCCAAAAAGATCTATTTCAACAGACTTTAAGAAAAATTTCTGCAAAAAGGCTTTTCATGCTCATGAGAAATTTTGTAGCTCCTTTAGTGTCATATGCCCACATTCAGTTTCCTGCTAAGAATGACTCTTGAAACTTAGTTGCAGAAAGGCACAAGTAAACTCTTCCTCTGACTTTGCTCTAAAATTCTTAGATGCCCTCAGACATCTCTGCTTCTGGACTTGTATTTTCTTGCATCAATAAAGCATATATAGTAAGACTATAAAAACAAAACAGGGATAAACTCATCAGAAAAATATATCTATAAAATTAACATTCAGTCATTACCACTATGGTCCTTCCAAATAGTTGATTTCTTTGAAAATGTAAAAGTGTCTATACTGCCCCCCATCAGTTTGTCAATGTATAAGAGCAACTTTCCTTTTAGACATTAGCAAATACATTTTCGCTAAAATGGTGGGGGACGGAAAGTGAAAAAGACATGTGACAAGACATTACAATATCTGAAAGATCAATGTCCCACCTCCCCCATTCCTCCTGGAAAGTGCTTGTTTCAACAGAAATCTTACTGTTTCTTAGGTTAAACAAGTAGTACAAATTGTGTTTAGAGATTATACATCTTATTAACTGTTTAGTTACAATCTAAGAAGCATCACTTAACATACTTTGTCCTAATCCACCCTCCACCCACCCACTCACCCAAATACACAGAGTATAAGTCAGGTACTTACAGGAAAACATACTCCATGCTTAAAAGGAGTCGTGGAGCTAAATGTCCTGATAACAGGAGTCAACATTTGTATTATAATGTTAACCACTTTTGATATACTATCATTTAGAAGCTGTTAACGTTTAAGATTTTATGGAGCAGTCATTTCTGCATTGTTGGCTGTGTGGAATCTAGGTGATATATTTGACCTGAGCCTTGTAAGAAGAACAAAGGTCCACAGGAGATGGAAAGAGGATGGTGACTTCAGAGAAAGGTGAGAACTTTCTTGTGATTGGAAGATGCTGTCTAAAAAGAAGACAGCAGAAACTGAGGAAGTAAACAAGTGTCAGATTAAAAAGCTCTTGAATGCCATGTTGAAATTGTTGAATTTTAGTCAAAAAGGGTGCAAGTAGAGGCCTTCTAACAGGAACTAATATCATCAAGTTTGGTTTTCAGAAAGCTAAATGTGGCAGCTGTTATTGACCTTGAGTCCAGGCTGTAACTTCAGATGCTGTTTGTAACTTCAGATACTGTTTGACACTGATACTAGGTATATTCTGGTCAGTGGTTAGCCACTTTATAGGTCCTAATGGTGTTTGCTTCTCAATCTGGTTGCCTGATGAACAGGGTAATGCATTTGTTCAAAATAAAGCACTCCATATCACATTGTCAAGGGTTAATTTGATCTTCCTGCTGCTGTCGCAGTCCCAGTGAGCAGCACCTGTACAACTCTGTGAGAACTTCAGCAGCCTTTGTGGCCTTTTTTTGTCCTTGTTTTTCCCTCTCTAGCTATAGTCACTCCACTTAGGCAACCTGAGTCACAGCTGTTTTGGTATCCTTTTGCTGTCCCCTCTACAGACAATTCTCGTTGCACAAAATGTCTTCCTCCCAATTGATATTCCTCCTCTAAATTTTCTTTCAGAACCTGGCATCTGGCCTGTTGCTCCCTGCCAACTGGGATTCACTACTGTTTACCTTTCCATTATTGGTTGTCAGTGAAGACTTGCCCTTTCAGCAGTATGAAGCTCAGAAGTTATTCTAGCAATATCTATCGGGTTAAAGATTACTGAGATCCCTTCACCCAGTTCACTAGCTGTCTTCACTTCTTAATTGGGTGATAGGTTTCTTTTCATCACACCTTTCTTCCTAATCCATATTCCAAACTCAAAGATGCCTGTCTCAGGCTTCATTAAGCATTGTCTTTCCTGAGACTGCTCTTCTTGAAATGGAAAACTTGATCCAGGTACCCTAAGAACCAGCATCCTAAGAAGAGTCATCTATAAAATACTTTTCAACTTTACCCATGTTCTTGCTAGACATCTTTTGTTTTGCTCATTACTTTAGTTAACATAAACCCAGAACATTTTAAATCCTTATTCTAGGCTTTCCTGGAATTAAGCCTTGTCTTTCTGCATTAGTGAAAATTTTCAACAGTCTTTATTCCATGTGATCTAAAAATTATATTTATTAGAAGAGCATAATAAATGCTATAATCTACAGTTGAATAGTTAAAATAATAAAATATCACCTTATTATATTATGGGCATCTAGTGCAGTAGGAACTCTGGTGTCATGCAGTTCTCACTGCTTGAGGACATTTTTCGGAAGCTCAGTGCCATTGCTGGAGTAGGAAATATAATTTTACATGTAAACTACTCAACACAGGGCCGAGTAAGTATTTAGTACATGCTATTTACTATCTTTATTTCTTAATTCTAAATTCTGTTGATTAAAAGTCAATGCCGATCAGATTGTTTCCCTTTGTAGATCTAATTCTTTCTGTGTATAAGCTTATGAGATTTTCCTTTGTTTTTTGATTTAATTAAAGTTCAGGGATTTTGCTGAGACATACCCCAGTGTGTGGGTCTTTTCTCTTCGGTCGAGGATGGAACTAGTTGAGTCCTTTCAATTTGCAAAGTAGGCAAAGTTCTGTTCTATTTTTCTGTTTCATTGTGTTCTTCCTTCTATTCTGCTTCCTCCTTGTGAAATTCCTGTTATTTACATGTTAACTTTCCTGAATCTATCTTTTAAGCCTCTCATTTTCCTTTAAAATTCCATATATTCATATTTTTTTATTTGCATTCAATCTTCTGGTAAAAAAAAAGTTCTGATTTCAATCATCATCTCCTTTTAATTTTATATACTGAGTTGGTTTATATTTCCTCAGAAAAACTGTGGCAAGACCAAGTTTTCAGAGGATTATTTATTTGGAAGCAGATATCTGGAAGCCACATTAGAGAAGTGAGGAAGTAAAATAAGATTATGAAGGAAACCATTCAAAGGTGTATTCTAGAGCATGTTAAAACTGTGGGAAATGGGAGCTTAATCCCACTGGGGAACTTTGAAAAAGAACATGAAAATTAGCCCATACAGTGTTCAGGGTATTGATACACCAACTCCCTATAGTCACTTGTTCAGAGCTGCTCCTAATGGCTGCTAGTTCCCTGGCATTCCCTGCCTTCTCTATGCATGGGCAGGGCTATTTCCCATGGCCAGAGCAAGTCCTCTGACAAAAACATAAAGTGCTGGTTGCAACAAGATAGTATGACAAAGGGACATGGGCATGATATCAACAGTATCTGTCACCATTTATTTAAATGGAAAACCATGATTTTGAAAACCATAACATTTTTGTGCTTGTGTTTTATCTCCTCAACTGTTTCCTAAAATGCTTTTAGGAAACATCTTTCTCTTCCTGCAATTCAATTTGACTGGCCATGTGTTCAGATGTTCTCCTGATTTTCCTATACTTGGCTGTGGGTATTGGTTATTATTTTTATTTGGTAGATGAGATATGGTTGTGAATGTTAAGGGTGATGAAATTCTTTAAATGGAAGTCAGGAGAGAGTCTCACCCTTGTGTGCCTGTGGTGGTTCTCTTGACACCTCTTCTCTCTGGTTTCCCTGATTTATCCCCTCCTCAAGGCCAGAAATGATCCGCTTGCTTCTTGGTTTCTTCTCAGCTTTTAAGGTTAGGGAGAACAAGTATACTTGCATGTCCCTCTCCCAAGAAGTCCACAGATTTCTGAGCGTCATGTAGTTCTCAGGATCCACTCCTCTCTTTCTTACCCCTAGGCTCCAACTCTATTCTCCAAATGCTTTCCCAGACCCATACTGGTTCCTTCTACTGAACCCATAGCTCCATTTAAATCCATTTAGAACTTGAAAAGGTTAGAAAACCACATTCAGATAAATATGTTTCTGGATTACTCTGCTTCCCAAAATAAATGTTCATAATATCCTAATCATTTATAATGTATCCTAATTACTAAGCAACTGACTTTTCAATAAAATGTGGAAAAACAATTCTTCCCTATATTAATTAAGTGGAATGACATATTAACCTTTCTGCAGATTCTATTTGTTCAAAATTGATTACTTTTTTCCCTTGAATACTGATTTAGCCTTTTTACTATATCAAGACACACTTTTCATTGTATCAGACAACATTCTTTTATAGTTTTAGGAGTTAATCCATCCTTGATATAACCTAACATGAATGATTCAATTGTCCTGAATTGAGTTTCACACCCTCAGCCTCACTGTTCATATATAAATATGTATAAATAATCTTTTTTTTTTTTTGACACTATCCACTTCTCTGTTTTCTAACTGTAAGCTACTTTTTTAGTATCCTCCCTTGGCTCCAGATGTTTCAGATACTATGCTCTTCATGAACTAGCGAGTTAGAGTGTTAGAATGGATATGTAGCTTTGAAAAAAATTCTTCTCACGTTATTGGCCATTCTGCTTCTGGGTGGCCATAATCTGAAAGGAGTGTTGCCGCATTCATTTTAAGAGAGCAAGAGAGTGGGGATTTGGAAGTGAAGGGAACAAGACCAGATCCTGAAACACTTTAGGGTCAAGCCACTACATTTCTCTCATGCATTTATGTACATCCATTTGTACAATAAGCCCTTAGCGTGGATAAATTTTGTGCAAATAATTTATACTGACTTAAAATAATTTCCACATATGCTTATTTGAAAATGTTTTTAAATTGGGAATTCGGAAAAATCCCATTCAGGCCAAAGTATACATAATAAATGTGTGTTTATTTGAATTTCTTGATGGTGAAAGCTTTGCAGACAATAGACATATTTATTTCTGAAGATTTATATTAAAAGAAAGTTCCCTGGGGAATTAGGAAGAAACAGCCAGCAAAAAGCACTCTAGTAAATTATAACTCTGGGTATAAACTATGACAATAATAATTGCTAAAGTAAAAACCATAGAATAAAACTTGCATATTCCATGTCATGATTTTTCAGTTTTACTTAGTTTGTTTATTCCTGTCACTGGAAGACCTATTTCTGGGTGATAAATTGGCATCTTTTACTGCATTAGCTCTCTTTCAGTTCATATGTAATTTAGTATATTGTTTTGAATCTAAGATATTTACTATAATAATATTTGATAATGGTAATATTTGGTCTGTGCTTACTATGTTATACTTTTATCACTATCATCATTTTACCAGTGAGGAATTAGAATCCCAAAATAGCAAGATAACTTGCCCAAGTTTACATACTGTAAGAGCTGGGATTTTAACCCTAGCCAACTACCATAATAGTTATGTGGCCTTTCAATGTTATATGGTCCATATGACATACTATAAACAATAATCTTATGATTCATTTGAAAGTTACAAATTTAAGAAAATACAAGTGGCAATATTAATTTTTCCTTATCTTTCTCAAACACCTTAGCTTTTTGGTTTAGAATAGTTTTGAAGACTATGATCCCTTACTGTAAAGTTATACATTTAAGTTAATTTAATAATCACTAAACCAGCGTTGAACTGATGCATTCTTGGTCACATTAAAGCTGCACTTAATTTGAAACTTTTGTAATTATGTTCTTTCAAGTGAATTTAATGTGCATAGTAAACCTCTATTAATAGAAAAGTGTGGCTTTGGAGTCAGGTAGACTGAATTCAAATCCCTCACCACCAGAATAACGGCAACCACCTCACTTTAGCTCCTCCGCAAGAAAACCTCCAGCTTTTCCTGAGTGCTTGTGATTTATATACATTATCTTATGAGTCTTTGCAGGAGAGATCTAGAGTTTCTTATTTTCTAGATTAAGAAATGAAAACTCAACAAAATTAACTAACTTGCTTCAAATACTATAGAAATAACTATCAGAGCTGTTAAATCAAATCTAGATTTCTCTAACTCAAAATCCATTATCTGATAAAAAGGAAAAAAAAAAGAAATTTTTAAAAATCCATTTATCCTTCCATTTCACTCTGCTGCTTTCACAGCCTACAGTCTTTGCCAGGGCTGTTATATAAAAAAGTTATATATTCATTTGAGACTAATTGTCTCAAGCAAGAGAAATTATTGGCTCAAGGTTCTGGATGCTCAAAGACTGAAATCAAGGTGTTGGTAGGACTTTGCTTCCTCTTAAAGGGGAGAATCCATTCCACATGTCTTCCCTGGCTTCTGGCGGGTCGTGAGCAATCCCTGGTGTTCCTTGGCTCATGGCTGCGTAACTCAATCCCTGCCTCCATCACATGGGCCTCTCACTGTCTCTGTCTCTATTCCTGTGTCAAAATTTCCTTTCCTTGTAATGACACCAGTCATATTGGACTAGGGCCCACCCTAACCCAGTTTTGCCTCCAGTTAGTTAATAATATCTTCAAAGATCCTATTTACAAGTAAGTTCATAGTCATAGGACTGGGGGTTAAGACTTGAACATGTCTTTTGGGACAACACAATTAAATCCATGACATCCACCTAAGGGTTCTATGAAGATTAAATGACATAATGTCAGTAAAATATGATATATTCTAAATAATTCCAAAAAAAATTGCCCAAAGCAGGTGACTACTATTCTTAAACATTTTCCTTCACTAGAGTCCTAATATAAAGAGCAGTTAGTGTTTATACGTGTGCATGTGTGTACGTGTGTGTGTATACACAAAAGTATTAGACAAACTGCTTAATGAAGAGGATATGATTCCAAAGGGTCATTCCAAGTAGCAAGTGTGAGTTCTAAGGCTAGTCGGCGCTATTAACCAGTGTTCTCTTTATTTTGTTAAGCTTCATAATGAACTGATCGTGTGAGCCTGGGAATTACAACTGAATAAATAACTCTGTAATAGAGGTGAAATTTTTTTTTAATTCTCTAGGAAATTCCCAGTGGGAGGAGATAATAACACAAAAATTAGAGACAGAAGAGAAAATAATTTAAATGTGGTCTTGAGTCAGGGAAGGGGCTTGGGAAATAAGAATGAGGACTTTTTTTTAAGTTGCATGCATTGAGATTTTAAGTATAACCTCATTGCTCTGGGCCACTCTTAGATTTTAAATGAAGTCAGTCTCACTCATAAATGATTTTGTGTGTTGGATCTTTTAGGTTATTTTAAGAAGTTCTGGGTTTTAAATCCAGGTTGACAATTGGCAAATCCAGAGACCAAATGGCTGGTCTTGGGAGCCTGAGCACAACTGGACATCTGGTCCTGTGTATCATTTTAGGAGGATTGTCCTGAATTATGTGAACTAAAGTTAAGTGCCCATGTGTGAGCTGACTTGAATCCCCACCCCAGAACAGAGTTAAGGGGGAATCCTAACATTAACTGCCCCACTGTTGGACAAACTATGAGGGAAATAGAAAATACCTGTGCATGAAGCGTAATTGTTTTAGGACAACAACTTGAGCATCTGAAACAAATTGTATAAACTACTCAGTTCAAACTTTAAAACTCTGGAGAAATGCCCTTTTTGGAACTGAATATTGCAAACAGACAACTAAGCATAAATAGTGTGACGTGAACTCACTAACATGTTTAGGTCCCAGTAAGTTGTTCATGACATAGGAGGTGATTGAGAACTTTTGAAAAGGACAGCTTCACCTAGCACAGATGGACACACAGCTATTTAAGATTAAGATCTTTTGGAAGAAAAGAAAGGGAACTTCTTGGTAAGTATGCTTGGTGAATAAGGACCAGCAGTCTGCTGCAGGTTATCCTAGAGATCACACTGCTACATGGGACTGGATACCAGGAAATTACTGGGAAACCACTGGCCAATGTCTTCCAGTAACTAGAAATATACTTGGAGAATTCTAGCTATGTAGAAAGTTTACTTTCACTTAATTACCTGTACCAGCAACATATCCATAGTGACTAAGAGTTTGTCCTATATGATAAGTTTACCTGGAGCTTAATCCAACTCCAATTTAGAGTCGGTGTTAACTCTAGACAGTATTCTTTCTCTGTGCTTCAGTTCCTTCATCTGTAACATTATCTGGCATAAAGTGTACTTGTGCAGAGAAAATGAGATAATCCATGAGAAATACTTTACATAGCTGTCACCTAAGAAGCAATACCAAAAATACGGCTTCTATTCCGTTACTATTTTATTGTAAAATAAATTTACAATTTAAATTTTTTATGGTTTTCTTGAATTGTTTGCTTATGTGTCTTTTTTTCTTAATGTTTGTATTCCTTGGGGTTTTTTTCAAGTTTTCTTTATTGAACATGCTATTTTTGAGTTAAGGAGGAAATTCCCTAATTGACAAATTATTTCCAAATCAGAAACATGCTTTTGTAGAAGACAAAATACAAGTGATAATTCCATAGAAGAAGATTTCTAAAAAATCCCTTTAACAATCAAATACACTAATGCAATTCAAATTAGACTCTAGTGACTGCCATTCTATTCTCTATAAAATGAAATAACTGATAAAAACAAATGTGTTTCACTTATATTATTAAGATAGTGTATAACACTGGGCTTGAGTGTTTGGGTATCGATATGTACAACTAGACTTGAAATGCCCTAATAACTTCTTTTAGAATCAATTATGTTTACAATTAATAATTCTACTTAAAATAAAGTAATTAGCCTATGATTCCTTTCACACTGTAATACCAGAATACCATAAAATCCATTTTATGAAGGTCAGTGGTTAAAGTAAATAGCCCCCATGGAATAAGTGTACCTTTTGCATTTCAGGTAAAATAATATCAACTGTCTGTGCAGCCTAAACAGATTTTTGTATTATGTCAAGTAGATTCAACTTCTAGTGTGTGCATCTTATATTCTTTTGATTTACTACCTGTTCCCTTTTCTGTGCCTTCTGTAGGATTACCTTTGGAAGAATTCATTTCAATTTGTGCACAAGATTTCTCTGACATCTCTAATTTTGTGAATTATTTTCTTTACTGTTGTTTCTATTATGTCCTTTTGTCTCTCTATTGTATCCTCCCAAGGAGCTATGCCCTTTGTTATAAAGCATGCAGAAAGATCATTGGACAGATTTTTATTCTAAATGCCAAGCATAAGCATTACAACACTACCACCCTGTTCAAAGTCAACTTAATACACAATGTGCTTATTGCAAAAAGAAACATTTATCCCAAAATGTATTTGGGATTTTTGAGAGATTTTATTCAATTAGTTTAATTACACTTACTGATGTCCAGACGCTTTTGTGTTTTCAGAATGGCCATGATGTCTGGATATATTCAAATGAAATTTGGAGTTTACAATAATAAATACAACTGGAGAGTATAGTATTACTTTTAAAAATAAAATTTGGATATTCTGGCAGACACTGACTAGCTATTCAACAAAATTAGATTTAATAATCAAGTGTCATTTTAGCTAGCCCTAAATGAGGGCTGAATAGCAAAGACGGCTCATTGTCACCCAATATCCATTCTCCCTTTTCCTGTCAATAAAAGAAGCTCCCACATTTTAGATACACTTATGACCACTCGGCTTGAGATCACATTCACAGCCACTATCACATCCCAGGGTGGCCATGTGACTTCTTGCCAAATGCATCTGAGCAGTAAAGATAGATGCAAACGTCCTTGATAAAAAGCTTTTTTCTGTTCAATTTTTTCCTTTCTCCTTTCCTTGGAGTTGTATTTGGAGGTGATTATAAACAGTGTCCTTCATCAACAGGGATGAGAGCAACCTCTTTGGGGTTGCTTGGGCTTAAAGAGAGAAGGAACCTGGATCCTTGGATGAGGGTGTAGAGAAGTGCCACCTGCCCCTCTAGTTACCTACAGCTTGGACTTTCCTTTAAAGAGAAATAACTTTTCTACTTGTTTGAGACATGCTTATTTTGGTCTCTGTTGAAACAAGTGAACAATATCTTAAGGGCCTCAGTTTCTTCATCTGAGTATGAGATGCTTGAACCATTTCTAAAAAAATAATTTCTCAGATTTTCTGTTTCCTCCTTTTCCCATTTGTGATAGAAACAGAAAGTCTACTTATCCTTTTAAATACTTTCTATGTGTTGGTTGCATCACCACAGACTAACTGTAAGTTCCTAAAGGCCAGGAATTCTGTCATATTTTTCCCTGTTTCCCCTGAAAAATCTAGAAATATGCTGTTCAACATGGTAAATCCTACCCATCTATGACTACTGAGCAGTTGAAATGTGATTAGCCTTAATTGAGATTTGCTATAATTACAAACTATACACTGGATTTTAAATACTTATTATGAGGAAAAAGTAATATAAAATATCTCACTGATAATTTTATATTGATTGCATTGTTAAAATAATAATATTTCAGATGCATTGTTCAATAAATTTATCATTAAAATTAATTTCACTTTTTCCTTGTACATTTTTAATGTAACTACTAAAAAAATTAAAATTACATATTACTTCATATTATATTTGTATTGGACTGTACTGTTCTAGAGCATTGCAGGGAATGGAGTGTGTGTTCATTGGACAGATTGTCTAGCCATACACCGGACCCATGTCATCTTCCTCTTGAGTACACAACTAGGCCACATTTATCAGTCTCACGACCAGGGGAATGTAGGCAGAACAGTTATATGCAACTTTTAGGTCTGGCTCATGAAATTCTCACAGTTTGTCTGCCATGTTCTCTATTCTCTGTCAATGGCCTTGGTAGGAGCTCAGTGAAGATGGAGGAGCAAAAGGATGCAAGAGTGTGGATAATTAAATTGCCTTCTGGAGGAGAGATGTGGAGACTTCACCTGGGCAAAAAGAAACAACAGACTTCTAAGATAATGAGGCACTGAGATTGAGTGGTTCATCTGCTAGGGCAGCTAGTACTACCTAATTATTAGAACTCACCGAGTATCCCAAAGCAAGCAGCTTTATTCTTTGGATGATAGCAATGCAATAGTTATGTGAACGTTTACGTTAAATCTCTCAGCTTTCCAAGTGTTAGAGATGAGAACATTTCTCCCCAACAATCCAGTCTCTGCATTCTCTACCACATCAATTACAGTGATCTTTTGGCTTTTTAAAAACCTTCACCTTAGATCAGAGGCTTTCAATGTAAACTACATCAATGCAACATACTGTATAAGGTTTTGTTGTTGTTATAAAAGCACATGAAACATGCTGGTGTTAAGTTAAAGTCTATCATCTTGAGATAATTTTTTAAAGAAAGGATTTATAAAATATAATGTAAGCATCTTTCCTTTAGCTAAGGCTCCCACCATGGAGGCAGAACTGCTTATTTAAAGAATGATGGGATGGGGGAGAGGTAAAGGTATCTTAAAATGGCAAAGTACATTTACTCATGAACATTAGTCCATTGGTGCAACTCCAGAGATGTCTAATTAGGCTCTTTCCTTTGAGAGCATTTAAAATAAGTGTTTGCAATATTTAATTGAACAATAGTCATCATAGTATGCGGACCTTAAAAAAATTGGCTAGCTAGTGGCCCTGAATGACCAGCTGGAAATCAGCTTAGGAAGAACTAGAAAGAAAGGAGGCAGTATCAGGAAACTTCTGATTTAACTACCCCAGCACTTATGCTCAAACAAAGCTGGCCCCAGAATTAACAAGCAGCTTGCATCCCAGCAGGATCCAAAGGGGAAAGGAATGTTTACTATACCTCAGGGGTACATTTTAGTTCACTTAAATGCTGCTTCTCCTCTCAAACTGAGGATCAGGCACTAGGAAAAGCCCCTTTAAGTAAAAAGTCCTAGTTAGAAATAAAAAGTTCTCTTAGGGAAGTGGAGAGTGAATTCCTAGGCTGAAAAGTCCTACTACTAGAGAGATCAGAGTAGCTAAGGGATGTACAGGGACATCTTCCGTCTCTTACTTTCTTGGACCCTTCATGTTTTGAAATGCTGGGCGTTTTTTAAAATCAATTTTATTGATATGTATTTAATAATGCATATAATCCATCCAAAGTATACCATCCATCCAAAGTGTACAATCAATGGTATTTTATATAATCACATAGTTGTGCATTCATCACTTCAATTACTATTAGAGCATTTTTATTGTTCCAATAATCATACTAATAATAAAAAACAAAAAACAGATGAACAAAAAAGCTCTGCTCCTTAATAATCACCTCTCAATCTCTTTATGCTTCTCCTGTCGTACATAGGAAATGCTGTGCATTTCTAATAAGTAAAGCACAAACATTAGCATGGTTCATCAAGTTGACCCATATGAATTTTTTTTTTCCATATGAAGTTAATCGCCAATTTGTTTTGGTTTATCCAGTTTAGGGCTATTCATGTGACTTCTTCCTTTAATCACTGCCTAAAACTACGAATTACTTGTTTACTTTTATCCTTTGGAATTCAGTGAAATAACTACTGGTTTATTTGGGGGAGATCAAGAGAAATAAAACATAATTAATATGGTTTATGTTAAATTTTAAACACATTTTCCTTTCTTGAAATCCTGTAAAATGCGAATATGGTTAAATGAGAAGGGTGCCAGCTTTGGAATCAGAATGAGCTGGGTTTTATGTCGAAGCTACTTAAACTCTTTTAATCTCAGTTTCTTCATCTGAAATATGTGAATAATTTGCATGATTACTGTGATATTGGAGATGATATGTGTAAAATACCTAGCATATAGTAACATAGTATATGTATCATATACTGATATGCTCTGTATGTACTGAATTAATTAGGCTGCTGTAATAGCTTCGGCACAGATGAAAAATCTGATCCAATATAAGTATTGATTAAGCAGAAGATGTGTACCTCATGAATAATCAATGCCAGCATAACGTTTACCTGTCATCCCTTTAATACAACCCTATTAAACAAAGATATGGGTATGCGTTTTGATAATCTGAGCCCATGAAAACACAGGCTGGGAGGTTAAACCTTGGTTTTGCATACTTAGCTCTCTTTTTATCATGGCCAAGTAACCATTCCACACCTTCTGAAAAAGTAGCTAGAAAGTTCTGGAATTCTTAAGAAACACACACACACACACACACACAGTGACAATCTTTGGTTTGGTATCTGCAAAGTACTACTCATCAGACACAGAAACAATCCTTTTCTTCCAGAAGGTATTGTTGTGCTCCAAAGAGTTAATGACATTTCTGTAACTTCTGTTCAGGGATTTAGCATTTTCATATTGCTGATTAAAACCTGTTGTAGATGATAAGTATGTCAGTCTTTTAATCATTCAAACACTGAAAATTATTTTAAAAGCTCTAAGTGGTTTGTACCAGAATTTTATTTCTCAAAGGGTTTCTACTTATGGAAAATTTGCTTAGATTATGCCCTTTTGTCATATTCTTGGTAAATGTTAAATCAATGCAAAATGAGTGGATTTGTACGTCTAAAAATAACCTCTTTCACAGGAAGAAGAATTAAGGAAGAGTGGGGAAGCCAAATATGCCCACTTGAGTGATGAACTTCACGTATTAATTGAAGTGTTTGCTCCACCTGGGGAAGCTTATTCACGTATGAGTCATGCATTGGAAGAGATTAAAAAATTCCTGGTTCCTGTAAGTGTTTTACACTTTTACAAAGATGTTTCTCATCAGTTTCTATTAAAAAATGTGCCTTTGATCTTCACTGGCTTTTTAGAAGGAAATTCTTATTGCAAGCTAAGTATCTATCCACAGGATTGTTTCTGAAGTTAAAATAAAATGGGATAGAAAAAACCACTTAGCATGGGATCCAGCGTGTTGTCAACAGTGATGGTTTGCAGCAATACTTGACTTCAGTACATTACATGACATGCACCAGTTTATAGCCATGAAGAATAAGACAACTAAAAATTCTTCTTTCTTGTGTTTTAATAAGCACTTGATATTTCACACATATTATTGACAATTTATAATTAATAGGGAAAACGTGAAAGTATAGAGGGAGGGTAAAGAGCTTAGGTTTGCAATATTTGTAATAAGACAATGATATTATTATTATTATTATTATTATTATTATTATTATTATTTTAGGAGGTCCTAGGGATTGAACCCAGGACTTCACACTTGGGAAGCAGGCACTCAACCAGTGAGCTTATTATGATATTATTTTAAAATACCAAATGTATTTTATGTGATGGTATGCCAAGTGGTGTTAAAAATTTTTAGTATGGAATAATTAATATTAATAAACCCAGATATTGGATGACATTAAGCAAAGATTGGGGGTGAAATGAACTCATTGCACTATACAAGAGTGACAGAGAATGTTTGTTTTGTAAGGCAACAAATTCAGGGTTTCATATTGAGCAGAATTCTCTACTTCTCTACTGATTTTCTTAGAAACATTGGAAAGTTAAATGAATGAAGCTTTCCTAAAAGTTGGCAATTTAGCATTCCAGGATGAGGTCATTCAAGTAGAAATCTTGGCACAAGACTTAGAGCTGGGAAAAAGATAATTAGAAAAGAATGCTAAATAAAGTTTTCTGGAATGCCTGGGCAGAAGTCTTGAGCAGAGAGAGAGATAGTAGCTAAGATTAATCTAATAAATACAAAAAAATTTAGATTCCTAAACTGAGCAATAAACTCAGAGGAAATAGATGGTAAAACACTTTGGAAAAAGAAAAACAAACCTAGAGAATTTTCAGAATATAAAAACATCAGGTTCTGGCCACCTAATCTATTGACATGACCAATTTAAAATTAATTTCTGTCAAGCAAGGTTGTAGAATAATCCCATGACACTCTGACTATTCCCTTATTTCATATGCATGTAGAATTTCTGCACAATTTATTATCTGGTGCTTATCTGAACACCTCCTTAAATAGATCCCATATTTCTTAAAAATAGGGATGCTATGTTCTCTCTTCCTTCTGTCTCCAAACTAAATGCTTAGTGTTATTAGGTAAAGAGTTTTACTATATTTAACTCAGACCAGACCTCTGGTGATATACATAGTACAGAATAAGGCTAGAACTGCCTAAATTACCAACTCATTTCATGACTGTAGACAAGTCATTTAAATTCTCCAAACTTCAGCTTATTCATCTTTAAAATGAATATAGTGATAACTGACCAATATTTATCAGAGTTGTGAATATGAATGGAGTAAGACATATAAAAGCACTTAGAAAATTAAAAATCACTATATAAATGGGTGTTTTGATTGATTTTATTCTTACAGTAGGTAGAAAGAATCTTGGAATGACTTTTAGAGGAAAAATATGTAAGACAAAATAATATTTCATTGTTGTATATATATACTGTAGGACCATCATTTAGCATGATACCTGGATACCTGGTGCAAAGCTTATTTGTTTGACAGTCTGACTGATGGAATAACTGACTAAAAGTCACTAGCAGTGTTGCAAAGAGATGAAATACCTATGGAGTGTAGGTTTGGGAGATGGTACTACATGCACTATATATACAGGTATGCACTATATGCACCATACATACGTGTCCAGGTGAAGATGGAAACTCCTACCGTGGTCCATATGACCTGTCCCTGCAAATCTCATGATTTCACTGCTTCCCTTTCAACTGCTCACTCGCTGTACTCCCGGCATGCAGGCTTTTGCTCATCTTACCCTCCAGGCTCACTCCTTCCTAAGGGCTTTTGAAAGTTCTTCTCCAACATATCAAAATGGCTATCTCTTTGTCTTTCAGGTGTCATATTATATGTCAGATCCAGAGGAAATCTTCCCCCACCACGCAGTCCTAAGTAGCTCCTCATTATCTTCTCTCATACAATCCTGTTAAATTTTCACACAGTATCACTGACCACTCTATTTAATTCATTGCCCCACCATACCCTAACCTGCTTCACTGCTTTATTTTCCCCATAACTTTTATTACCCTCAGATATACTATTATATAACACATATTGATACATATACATATGTATTTATATATATATATATATATATATATATTTGTTTATTTTCAATTTCTCTGCCATAATCAACAAGAGGACTGGGACCATTGTCCATTTCAACCACTTTATCTCCTCATTTAGAACAAAGCCAGACACATAGGAGGTACTTAGTAAATATTTTTTTCTATGATTGAATTAAATGATTTGAATGACTAAGGTGTTTTAAAAATAAATAACTATTCAGATACCTCTCAAGGTCAAATTAATAAGCTTTATAACCACTGGAAGTCCTTCTTGATATGTGTTTTCCATTTGCCTTACTTGTCCAAGCACCAAGCAAAGGATGGTCTCTTTCCACTTCAACCATCACCAGAATTTCAAGAAGCAAACAAATGGACTGCCAAATTTTTGTTGTATGAAATCACTTGATGTAATAAATTATAATTTTACACTAGTGAATATAATTTTAATTAGGGGAAATATGCTTCCACACTGATTCTTTGTTCCTTGACCATGCTGAGTGCACCCCTATTTGAAGCATTTGTGTGGCTGTTCTCTGCACCTCTATGCCTGCTTGACTGGCTTCCCCACTTCCTTTAACCTTTATTCACTTGTTGCCTTTTGATGGCACTTCCTCTGGCAATCCTATCCATGAAATTAACCCCTTATCCTGTTTAATTGGTTTTTATTATTTTATTTATACTGTTTACCATGTATTACATCTTAACTATTTATCCTGTATATTGTCCATCTCCCCTAAATATATATATATATATATATATATATATATATATATATATATATATATGGACATGAGAATTGGGGATTGGTTCTGTCCTATTCATTATTATATCCCCTGCAGCTAGGGCCTTGTATATAGTAGGTGTTTAATGACTATGTATTAAATGAATGAATGCAGATAGTTTTATTTTACTATGTTTGAAAAATAATTAGTATAGACTTTAGGTATGGCTGCATTTTATATAAATATTACTGTGGCTTTGCAAAAAAAAGCTTTATAAACATTCAAATAAATTTAAGCCATTTTTTGGTGGCCAGAGAACACAGCAAGGCCTCTCCAGGTGAGCTGACACACAGCAACCAGCCAGGTTATCCTGTCTACTATGAATGGTTATTTCCCTTATGTCAAGAATTAAAAATGTCTAACACCCTAAATTGAAGGGA
This sequence comes from Tolypeutes matacus, assembly GCA_026826555.1. Classification (NCBI taxonomy): domain Eukaryota; kingdom Metazoa; phylum Chordata; class Mammalia; order Cingulata; family Chlamyphoridae; genus Tolypeutes; species Tolypeutes matacus. The sequence goes on along the minus strand of JAKSZT010054474.1, from coordinate 4,339,453 downwards.
ATGGTTTTTAAATACAAGTTTCTTTTGACATTTGATATTAGAATCTACCAGAAATGCTAAAATATTTGGACATTAACATTTATAAACATTATAGAGTGAAAATTCTAACCAGTAAGATTCATGCTAGAAAAATGCAGAAGTGGTATTCTGAAGTGCCACTGGCATCTCATTTTCAACAAAATGAAGAGTCTGTCTATGGTTAGAACATTTTACCGCCTTCTTCATCCGGTATGTTACCAACACTACCCAGCTTGCCCTGTGTCCAGGAAGGGTTTGTGTCTAAGACTGTAGACTTTAGAACATACAACTCTTCATTAAATGTCTGAATTTTATAGAATGTGGGAAAACAACACCGTTCCAGCACTTTGAATGAATTGTTGAAGACAACAAAGAATTATTGCTCTGGGAAATTTTCAGCATGTTGGTCTCCATTCTGTCACTACAGTCTTATCAAAGCAAGTACTCTAAGGTCAGACACACATAGAGTGTCAGGTCAATAAAATATTAATTTGAACATTGCTTTGGTCAGATGCTATATTAAGAATTTCCTTATCTTTTCTAATTATTTAACACATATGACATAGGATATAAAATCATAATTTAATACATACCTCAAAAATGTTACTGTCCTTTCCTTTCATTTATAAACTGTAAAGAGGTAAATAAATACTGACATTATTATTATTTCTTTTATAGTTCAGACAAAAGGACTGCCACATATGGTTGTACAGATTGTGCCCTGCACAATGCTAAGGGGAGACATTACATTATAATTTGTGGATGGGACCCCCTAGGTAACCCTGATAAAACTTCTCTTTTTCCTACCCTAGTTAGTAGAGTACCTGAAAATGATGATCCAACATTTATTTTCCTAAATTTAACTGAATTTTATCTACAATTAAGTTGAATTAAGTTTAATGCCTAATTATTAATTCATGATTGAAAGCATAATAAATTGTCTCATAATCATAAATTATGAAACATTCAACAAAATTCTACTCCTTGAATATATGTCTATACATCCTTTCATAAAAAAAGTTGAAAAGAAGGGTTTCCCCCAAATAGCAAATTAGCTTTAGGTCACAAATAAAAACTATATTACTTAAAGTTACCTCCTCAAGAGTTAGTGGTTGATACAGTTAAGAGATCATAATATTCCTTTCTACTGAGCTCTCTCATGGCCTAACAATCTTTCCCAACACATACCCTAGGCAGCACTATATAATTATCAGAGTTGATAGAATGTAAAAAGCCTGTGACTGGCTTAGGTCTCTATTGTGCCATTTAAAGAAAAATGTGTGTGTATATTTCTGATATATACAGATATAGATGATAAAGATACACATAGTCTCACATATATTATTTTTTAGTCACATATATAAGATTTTAAATCACTTCAACACAGGAAAAAAAAGGATTATTCCAATTGTTTCTTTCTTATATTAAATTACATGTATATCTTGATGACAGACTTGATGCTTAAAATAGGGATAATTAGGGCATATTTTATCATTTCAAGTTTGAAGTATTGGAAATAAATATAGGAAGGCTACCAAGAGTCTGATTATGGGGGGAAAGTAAACCATTTTCCTCTTTATAGTAAAAGCAAATGGAGGGCATTCTTACTTTCTGTTCTTCAAAGACTATAATCCTAGCTCTGAAATGGGAAAATGACACTGATTACTAAAAGACTCACAGAGGAAATTAAGTAGATGTAAGGAAAAGAAAAAAGAAAAGCAAGATATTTTTAGTCTAGGACATAGAAGATCTAGACTTTAGTGTGCTAAAAATTTCTTATAAAGCTATTGGAATATGGTAAATATAAAAATGTGTTCCTGAAAATCCATGCTATAACTAGAAAAAGTGAGTTTGATCAGATTCTTCCATGCAAGTGAGTATGTGATGAGACAATTGTATTAAAGAAAAACCCACCAGTAAAAGCAACACTGATAAATGTCAAGGCCTAAAAGGTGGGCAATGGCAGACTGGCAGCAGGAGTTCAGCATTTACGAACCACATCCTAGAGGCAAGAGAATGAACTGTTACAGAAAAATAGAAATTTAATGTGAAAAGGGAAGCAGAATCCACAACCTGGATATCATTCCCTCATTGCTGTGGTTGTTAAAATGCTGTCAAAGGTTTTTTCATATTGCTTTCTTCAAGACCAATTCGTTCCCTTTCCTTTCCTTCAGTTAACCGTATTAGAATTATGTGGTAGCTAATGGCAATAAGTACAAAGCCAAATGTATTTATGTAATTATTACTTGCTCAGAAATATTTCCTGTATTCCTTTGGACTATTTTCATATGCTGATTATATTTGGAGAAATTTATGAACATCTGATATAGAGTACTTCCTTCTTATCCAACAAGTTGTAATAGATAATATATGCCTGTCATACACAACATAATTATTATTATAGTAATTATTATTGTTTTTATTATTATTGTTGAAACCCATGACCACTTTGGCATTGCTAATTGAGTGATCTAACCTGGGAGACTGATGAAAAGAAGCAGTGAATAACCATTTGAGCATGATTATTCTTTGAAGCCTAGTACAAATGTCTTCTTATTCCCCAGCAGTGCAGATAATCAAGTATCGACTGCTTAGGGATGGGGGACTCTATGAATGCAGGTACAGGGTGTGATCATCTGCTTCCCAGCTTAAGAAATAACTTATTATTAATTATCTCTGAACTCATTGGCACTAGAGTTCTGGAATCTCCAATGTCACTCTTGTCATGACCTTTGATTGTCTTTTGGATGCCTACCATCTTTCTGTTCCTACAGGTGCCTTGATTTCCTGTTGATGAGTTACATTTCCTCATTAGCTAGCATTATAATCAAATGAAAATCCTGTATTTTATGCTTGATTGTTGTGTAAACCTACAACTCCTCTAATAAATAAAAAATGAAAACAGAAAGAAAGAACTTCTTTTGCAGTTTCCATACAGTCCTTAACTTAAAGGCTTGGCAGCATTCCTAAAATGTTATCTATGTTATCAAAGACTTGTGTATCCTACAGATACAAATTTGATCTCCAAAGCAATAACCTCACCTCTTAGTTTTAACAGGTTCTAGTTATAAGAGAAATCTTGAAGGGTTAAGTGGAAATTTTATATCAAATTTATATTTATATTTGGATATAAAATTTGGATTTTATATCCAAAACATTTACTCAGTGCTAATTCTGACCTTGTACATAGGTATAGGGTAAACATATAACAACACTGATTTGCAAATACCCTTAAAGATTTTTTAAAAAACTGAAAAAAAGCCATGGCTATTGAATAATTTGGTACAAAAAAGAAACCAAAGGAATAAAAGTGTGTCAATAATCAGAATCTGTTAAATAAAATGTGTAATTTTAAACTGAGTAAAGAATTTGGAATAGTTACACTAATTAATGCAAGGAGAAAGCTTTACTTCAAAAAATATTTCTGAGTAACAAGTATATGGCAGGAATGATTCTAGCAATTTGTGTTATATCAGCTATTGTCCTTGGATAGTTTAAAACCTAGAAAATAATCTTTAAGATTTAGAAGATATTTGAGAGATGGTGTAAATAAGAGACCACAGTGGATAATAACATGGTGTGGTTAAATATAGGTGATTATAGATGAGGCTACACTGACCAAACAAATAGCATGATTGCTGGGATGAAGAAAAAGGCATTACTGATAAAGACCACTACCAGACAATCAAGTGTGAATTATCCAATGAGAGACAGAAAGAGTTTTGATTTGCTTCTTGAAAGTATTGATGACTCACAGGAAAAAAAAATGCAACAACAACAGAAAAAAAACCTCCCAGATAAAAAACATATTTTCCTATTCATTATTTCTGCAAAATTTTGTGTTCTTAAAATGTGTATTCAAATTATGTCTTTACTTTTTAAACAGCTAATTTTATAGCCACATAAGATACCGTCTTATTCTGAATTGCCTTTCTTTGATTAACTGATTTCATTTTGCTACTTTGAAGCTCCTTTCAGCAGCTACAATGTAAAATGTATTGATTCCTTCAGATAGTATTTAAACCAGATATTCTAGGGAACTTGGAAAAATCCCTAATTTCTCCAAGAGATACATCATTTATCTCATTTGTATCCTGTTTTTGTCTCCTCTGTTGAGCTCTGCCCAACCTTTCTTTGTAGTTATGTAAAAATCTACATACAATAGTCCCTTATAATACAAGTCCAATCGGTTATTGGATTGCCTGTACTACTTAATGTGGAACAAGTAGTAATTGGCTTTATTTTTTTAGGAACTGCTGTCATTCTGTATGCTCTGTTGGATCTCCTTTACTTATCCCTTATCAACAGCTTGAGCAAATTTCATTGCTCTCCACTCTTTCTCCTATAAGAGATATAATAATTTAGGCAATTGAGGTTTTAAAAGCCCAGTTAAGTCCAGTTTATAATTTTAAAATCACATTCAAAGTTTTAATCCTCACTGAGGCTTAGGCTGGATTTATGGCTGGGAGAGAAAAGTGGGAGGGAAGCATGGTCCATGTATTCCTTCACTTCTGCCTTCTCCGCTCTCCATCCCCAATGCTCTCTGGGCTTTGTGAATGGTTTTGGGGGAGGGAGGGGGGAGGTGATATGAAATGAAAGAGGGGATGTACATCTCTTCCTATAATAATCTGGTTCATTTGGTTTTTATCTTATTTTCAAGTTTTTTCTTCTGATGGTGTATGTGGAGGATAGATTAGCAGAATTGTTGCAGATCTTCAAATTTTTTTATTTCTTCATTTCAGATGGATAATAACTTGGAGTTGGAGAGACATGCATTTCTAACAATGCAGTCCTTTCTTTCTGTAGTCAATAGATGCTATTCTGCTATCTTCTGGCTTCCTTCCAATGTTACATTTGAGTTTTGTCTTGTGTACCTAACTTGTTGTTTTTCTCTGAGAACATGTAAAATTTTTTAACCTTATCTTCAGAGTTCTTGAATTTTACCCGATGTGCCTCAGTCTGACACTTTTCTCATCAGCCCAGCCTGGAACTCAGCAAGCCCCAACAGTATCAGATCTTTCTCTCAAGAAAATTCTCTCCTAGAACTTATCTAATTATTTTCTCCTCTCCACAATTTCCATTTTCTCCTTTTGTAACTCCTGTTACTTATGGTAAGTCTCCTGGATCTAATTTCCAATTGACATTTTCTAATAATTTCCATCTCCTTGTCATTTTGCTCATGTTTTCAGAATATATCTTCTCCACGGTCTTCAAAGCCACAGATTCAGGGTTTAGCAGTTATGATGCTCTCTTTCCGTTCTCTTGAATTGTTTAGATGGGAAGAAAAATCATGTAGACATTGTGTTTACTTTCTTGTTTAGTTTATTCACAAGATACTGTAATTGCATTGTTGTTTCTCTTTTTTTTTAGGTTGTTTTCTATCCTCTGTGGCAACTTCATTTGACTGGGAAGGTTTTCTTACTCCTTTTGTTCTCTCTGACTGCTCTTTCCTGTATTTTCTTTTCTTTCTTTCTTTCTTTTTTTTTTTTCTTGATTCATGTCTGTTTGGTTTTTTAGTACCTTTAGTGGTACCAGCTCTTCAAGTGGTAGAAAGTGGAATAATCTTCCCCATGTGGACCAAAAATATAGAACCAGACCAGCCACCAAAAATTTGGTGAGAACCTGAAAAACTCCTCTCTGTTCTCCAATCTCCTTTCATGCTCCCAGTCCTGAATCAGGACTAGCCCACTGATTCAGGTCCTTCTTAGTCTCTTGAAGGCCAAGGTCATCCCAGAGAGCACAGGTCACACTTGTTGAAATGACAGTTTCAAACGTTAGGTTCTAAAGCCAAGATAATCTTGTTACCAGAAATTCTTTAGTAATCCTGATACCTTGGCATTAAATCCAGTCCACCTTGTCCCAGAAACATTTTCTATGTTAAAGCTTTCTTATCCTTATACCTATATAACCTTATTTAGATAATTGTCAAGCCAGAAGAAATTTTTAAGCTCAAAGCAATTAATAGCTTTCTAAGGCAATTTAAATATTAATGGTTGGGAAGTAAATACTTGAAAATACTTATTTTCTTTATTTTTTTTGCCAGTCCTCTAAAGAACTTTCAGAGCCATAGAGTTCCAAGGAGGGTAGTTTGAAAATTGTGGATGGAATCCAATCCGCATTTTACTAATGAGGAAACTAAAAGTCACCTTGGTTACCTGAACTGCCTATAGTTCACCAAAAGAGGGATAGATCAGATGCCTCCTAATTAGAGAATTTAGCAAGATATGAAGGCCCAGATACTCTAACATGGCTTATGATGTACTGAGGAGGACGAAATAATTCACCTGCAGGTGACAATTGTTGTGTAATTAGAGTTAAAAAGCCTCTGTATTTAGAGCATATAAAATGCCTATTTCTCTTCACATAGACAACCTTGGGCTTATTATCATTTAGCAAGCATTTGTTTGATTTTTAGAGGAAAAGCAGGTGAAGTTTTCCTGCTTATTCTTAGACTCTCATTAATTCAATAATATTTTCATAAGTCTATTGCACTTGGGGACCTCTTCTGTGCTTTTACTTTCTTATTTTCATGGCACCAATGCATTATTCTCCTTTAGTGAAGTGCTTCACATTGTTTTAAATAGAAATATGGGGTATGTCACAGAATTTCTGTGGTAGGAGTAGAAACATTAAAAGAACATGTATTAAAATTATACATTGCCGGGTGTTGTAAGGAATACTATGTCATCTCTTAAAGCAAGCTGTGGCAGTCTGAAATTATTTTATGAATCCCCAAAAGATAAAGATTATGTTTTTAAACGAATCTATTCCTGTGGGTATGAGACCATTTTGACTGGATTATGTCTGTGAGTCATGACTCAAGTTGAGTCTCTGACCCCTTGCTGTATCTGATATAAACCAGGACACAGAGAGAGACACACAGGAAATGGAAGCTCTGCCATATTTGATCCAGCCATGTGAGAGAAGACTAGAGGATCGGTTAAGCATGAAGTTCCCAGGAGGCTGGGTCCACTTGGCAGCTCAAGAGTCAACAAGCTCTGCCATATCCCTGATAGCTTGCTGCTGACTTCGGAAGAAAGCAGAGCAGCCAAAACTGATATAGGAGGCCCATGAAGAGACAAGCCATAAGACTGATAGCTTACAGCTGAGCTCTAGGAGCTAGGCTGCGAGAGACAGTAGAGTTTGGAGGGGAAGAGATGGGTGGCTATCTTCACCATGAAAGCTGACTTTGGTGAGAAAGCATCTCTGATGGTGCCTCAGTTTGGACTTTTCATGGCCTTGGAACTGTAAGCTTTTACCCCAAATAAATACCCTTTATAAAAGCCAACCTATTACTGGTATTTTGCATTGGCAGCCCTTTGGCAAACTAAAACATAAACCTTTTACAATAGAAAGTGGTCATTCTCACATTTATTAGTAATGGTTAATAATATAATACATTTAATATATTTAAAAGCCAAACTGCAGAAGGAAATGAGAGACTGATGCAATATTAAATATATATATTATTGGTTATTCTCAGGAATAAATAAAAATATTATCAATTTGAGATTACCATGCTGGAACTTTGGGGTCCTTTTCACTGGTTAACTAAGTTATAAATTTAACTTTATCCTACATATTATGGAGAGTGTTGTTATGTTTTTTTATACCCTTTTGAGTGCAATGAAAAAGGATTCATTCAGACTAGATCATAAAGTATGTTGGAGGGAAGGAGCATATTTTAAGTATATCTATCTATAGATATAGACATCTGTCTATCTGTCTTGCCAGCTAGCTATCAATCATGGGTCCCAGAGAGTAGAGGGAATCTGAGAAATTGGATATATGGATATTAATCCTAGTCTCAGAAATTAAAATGATCCACCCTTCTCTGTACATCATACTTATTTTCTACTGCCAGTTAGTAGTTTATCACTTGTTAGATCACTTATCTCTTTGAAAATCAGATGAAATCTCTGGACACTCTGCCAAGAAAAATACACAAACACATTAACATTCTCCACAAATACCCAGAGGATTCATGGATCTCAGATTAAGGAGCTTTACACTAAAGTATCAAATTCTTAGTATGGGAGAAGGAAATACAAAAATGCATGACTAAAATTTCATTAAAATGCTAAATTTATTCTATATTAGAAAATTAAATGATCTATATTGAAAAGCACAGGTCATTTTGCTTCAGACTACCTGAAGATAGTTATAATAGAAATGTAGGTTTTCTTGTAATTATTTTCTTAAATAAATATTTTATCTTAAGATGAGGTAATTTTACCACCAAACTGTAATTTATTACCTTTCAGCATAATTCTCACTTCCAAATTTCATTTTAAACATGATACAAATGCTATATCAATTATAGTACATTTAGAATGTATTACATCCAGAAATTTCTTTTCCCCAGTATCAATCCTAAGATTTGTTCTGATGAAGCAGGAATAAGAGTCTGTATACTCTGAATAGAAATGAGACTTTAATGTCTATTGCTGAATGACCCTAAAACTTTTCATCTAAGTAATAAAATCAGAAACTGCAGCTCATTGTAAAAAATATACGCAAAGATGAAGAAGATTGACTTATAAGCTGTCTTTTATATTTTAGACTAATTTATTGCAGTTTCTCAAAGTTCCACTTCCAATTGAAGTGATTCTTTAAACTTTATCCATTATCCATCTATTGTTCTCTGCAATGAAAATGCCTTAATGTATCCTCTAAAATGGAAACATTTAAACATAGTCCTGAATATCCATATCTTTAAATTATACATATTATTATTTTTTAATTATTTGGAAATTAAAAAGAGCTGTATATATTATAATGGGAAAAAATGCTACTGGGTATTGGTGACAGAGGAGGGTATCAGATTTTCTGCTACCCCACATCCAACTAATTTTGGAAATATTGATCTTCTGTAACTTTGCATGCCCTACTTGCCTGCACTGAACATGGATTAATGGGGGGGGGGGGGCAGGGATAACTGCAGAAAAGGATGTTGACATGGAAACTGAACATGTTTCCAAATCCCACTTGAATTTTTTATTATCTGAACACAAACACTCAGAGATTGCGAAAGGGCGGGAAGCTTTAAGTCCTCCTGTCCTATGCACAGACCTGAGTTCTGGGCCATGCCTGTCCCAATCTAGAGTTTGTCTTCTTGCTTCTTTTCAAGGCTTTCAAGCTTCCAAACCTATAAGGACCAGAATTGATGTTGGGGTTGATGTTTCAAGTGCCCTGACACTGGCAGCTGGCATGAGGCAAACCCTAAACCCACACAGAGAGGATCAGAAAAGCCTCTGAGCACCTTTCACTTGGTTTCAGCATTTACCCTTTATTGTTCCCATCTCAGTTCTACAAAACCATTGTCAAACTCACCTTTCCAAAGAGCAACAAGGCTTAGCCTACACTCATCCAAGAGCTAGGACTAAAATTCTCTACAAAGTATATTGATATTAATGAATTACATTTCGAATGCAATGTAAAGTCAAACATTAAAATGACTAATTATTGCTAGGTATCCAGATGTTCACCTATGTGTAGAACAAAATGTACAGATATTTTACTAAAGATTTTTTTATTCTGTTGACATACTCTATTTTTGCCCAAACACCTGTATGGAAATCCAGTGTTTTCTTTTGAAGCCCATTTCTGCATTTGCTTTTGACTTATCTGTTCTTTGTGTTATGACTCAGATGTCAGAATCCCTTGAAAGCTAGGGAAAGATAATTATTCCTTAATTTATTTTAAAAAATAATTCAATGACCATAAATCACAAGAGCTAATTAAATTTATCAGAAGTTATTTTTTAAAATGCAGAAACCCAGTCATTACAATTTATAACAGGGTGTTAAATTCAATGAGGGAAAAAGGGTTATCTTTTAGAAATAGTCATACTGCCTTCAGAAATTAAAATCTTGTTTCATCAATACAATTGTTCAGATGTAACATGATGGAGAGAAGTAGGAATTGAGAGTGGATATGCTGTTTATACATGTGTCTACCTTGTCTCCTTCATGAAACTCATCTCCCTGAAATTAGAAATCAAAGCTGTAAGTTTATGCTGCCTGATACATTTGTGTACCCTGTTGGCCTCAATAAATACTGATTGATGGAAGTAGCCTCTTACAATATGAAAAGATTTAAATTATTTAACTGAGGCCCATGCGACAAGCCCAGGCCCACATGGACACGTGGCGAGCCACACAACAAAATGATGAAATGCACAGGAGAGTCAAGGCAAGACATGCCAGAAACCAGGAACTAAGGTGGCGCAAGTGGCAGGGGGCCCCTCTCCCACATTGGAGGTCCTTAGGATCGAATCCTGGTGAAGCCTGGAGGAAAACAATGAGAATAGAAGGCAAAAAACAGACACAGAAGATCACCCAGCTAATGGACACAGACAGCAAGCGGGGGTGGGGGGGAACGGACTCATAGAACTGTACACCAAAAGAAAAAAATAAAGTCAATTAAAAAAAAAAAGTTTTAACTAAATGTTTGCCTTTGCCAGAAAAACCCTTCAACCACAGCATACAAATATGTTTATATGATATCTGTGGGTTTCTAAAGAGAGGCGTTATACCTTTATAGCTCCGATTTTGATATACTGAACCAAATTTATCAATCTACAGTCTACCTTTAGGTATCATTACATTTCATAAAATCAACTGGAAACAGAATTAAAATTGACCATTGCATTAGGGCAAGTATGAGATTCTTAAAAGTTGTCTTTTAAAAATGGAAAGACTCTATAAGTAGGCATTAACAAAAAAGCAAAAATATCCAGAAGCTTACTTCATAAAATATTGCCAAGAAATTATTTTGACTTATAGATCATAGGCACAGATATTAGGAAGAAACCTTTCTCTTGGATTTATCAGGGACCATATACAGGCTTTCACATCAAAATGGTGGTGGAGAAGTTGAGGGAGAAACCTGTAAAATTTTGCAAGCTGTGTGCCAAAATCAGAATATGTTAGGTACTTTCTTTAAATTAAATTGGATTGAAGCATCATTTTCTAAAATAGTTTATGTAACATTCTCTTCACACAATGTTCTGTTGTTGGGGGTGGGGAGTGAGGGTAGAGTTAAAGGCTTCCTGTGGTCAATAATTTTAGGAAATACTGATTTCAGCATTTCCTTCTTAGAGAGTCACAGTGCAAATTACCATTTTAAAGGCTCTGAGATGTCCTGACATAAAGAAGCTAAACTAATTTTTTAACTCATTGTTTACAATATTTACTTAACGAAATACTCTTTGTTCAAGTAATACCTATTACAAGTCTCAACCCACTTTGGAAAAATGCTATATTACAGCAAGGTCTCAGCTTACTTATGGAATGTTGAGTTCTTAAAACAATGGTATTCACCTTCAGAAATTTCTGTATTCTTAGGTGTTTTCTTAGATTAATAAAATGCTAATGTTCATATTTACATAGCATTTTACATAAAACTAAATCCAATAACTTATAATAACCTTGAACCATGACTTCATCTCATGCTCAAGAATATAATATTGGGTAACCAAATTGACGTGGAATATTTTCTTCTTTTGCATATATTTGCCACTGCACCAATGCCCCCTTCAAGCATGTTTACTGCTATGTTTCACTACTAAATAGTAACCAATTCAAGTGGTGTCTGGTAATTAACAATTCTGGTGTTACCATTGTGTGACTCAAGAACAAATTGGTCAACAAATATGCTTAATTTTTTTTTTCCATATACGTTTTTGCCATTTGTATTTCCTCTTTGGAAAAGGGTCTATTCAAATATGAATATGGTTATATAATAAATCAGGTTTAGTTTATCACCAGCATTCTAGAAACCAGGCCTAAATAGAAAAACTAGGTCTGGGGACACATGCATGGTTTCTAATATAGCGAATGTTTAACCTACCGTGATTATCACAAAATCAGGACAGGGAGAATATTTGCATAAATATACTGAATATTGATGCTCATTTCTCTAATTTGCCTCTACAAAAACACTTATTGACATATTTCATACCGCATATAAATGTGCATTAGTTTCTCCCTACATAAATTGAAAATCTTAGATCCCGAGTCAGTATTCTACTTGGTGAACAGATGGGATATAGGTTGTATATCTGATTTGTCTTAAATTATCATGATATTTTATTGTCATACCCTAAGAGTTACCTGCTGTAATAACTGACTTACCATCTAATTTTGGTCAGAAAGCAAAGAAGAAAATCAATAATGAAAACTATCATTCTTGGCACATATCCTCCATATTTATTTATCAATAACTTATTGGTCATGGCCATTCTCTAATTATCAAATAAGTCCCCTAAATTTTAAGCATGTTTAATGGGAAAATGAATGATCGTTACAATGTAATAGTTATGCTTTTCTATCAGTGGAAAGGTCAAATTCACATGCAAATGTAGATAAATAGCTTTGCAAAACCTTGAACTTTTCTAGCCATAATCTGACCTCCTAGTGTCTGAGGTCCACATATTGAAACCACTGCTCTGAGACACAGAAGTAGGGGCCACAAATCCTTTCTTATCCATGTGTAGACCAAACCTAAACAGTTTCTTAGTATAGTCTTGGATGTGTCTCATGACAAGCTGATGGGGTGGTAAGGTCATGTTTCTTTCTATAGAGTCAGGCATCCAAGGGAGACACCTTATTTATTTTTATTACCATTTTATCTCTATCACTTGCGCTTTAAATCCATGGTAACCAAAACCAGCCCTGCTTCAGTCAGTCCAAAAACCAGCTCTTTTAACTGTAAATTTTCAAAGCATATGGTTATGCCTTTGATTGGCAACACAATAAACCTGCCCTTCAGATTCCTGCCAGAGATTATAAACTCAGAGGCTTGGCTGCCCAATTCCTATCAAAGCTTAGCTGTGAGACACAATGTTTATTGAAGACTGTCTATGAGATATGCTTGCCTTTAGATCAGTATTTCCTAGAGCATGTCCCATGGGACACTGGTTCAGGTAGATTCTCTTCTAGGAAAAAAAAAACCTCTAATACTAAATACAATTTTAGACACACTGAATATTATAAGTCTCTTCAGAGATCACACATGCACAGGAGCATATGTCAGTAGGATCCGGCAGTGGAAAAATTTGTTTATCATTCTTTAATCCATTTTTACCTAAACATTTTTTATCATGAGATGCTTTATTCATGTCATACATTTTAATATCCCACATTATTCCATAAGCAAAATCTGAGAAACCTTGCTTTATATATTCTAAACTTTGTCCATCGATCAAGCCATCAGAGACTTGATCAACTTGTCTGCAACATTTATCCTATATTTATATATTATTATGTATCTCCACATATTATATATTATTATGGTGATATAAATGTATAGATATATATACTTACATGTGTTTACATATATATATTTGTGTATAATGTGTTATTTAGAGTAACATTTTAATAGACCTTTATAACATGCCTTTTTATTTGTTCTATAGCCTCTATATCAGGGGTTCTTAACAAAGGTCCGTGAGCTTGAGATGAAATTCAAAAACAGCATTACTCTTGTGGGGACATGTTGGTGCAGGTGTGATATATTTATTATATAATGCACAGTATAGTGTGGACTATACTAATAAGGGGTCTGTGGTTTTTACCTGACTGGCAAAGGGGTCTGTGGAACAAAAAAAGTTAAGAACCCCTGCTCTACATAATCTATTTTCAACCCAGCAGCCAGAATTATCCATTTTAAACTATGTCAGATCACGTTGACCCTGAGCTCAAAACCCTGGGATGGCTCCTGCTTCATTCAGAGTAAAAACATCCTCGTCTCCAAAGCTCTTGGTGATTTGCATGCCCAGCCCACAATTTCTCTTTGACTTCCTGTCCTGTGCCTCTTCCCTTTGATCCCTCTGCTCCAACTACTTTAACTCTCTTGTTTTTGTTTGACCTTGAGCTGGCTCCCACCTCAGGCCTTTCAACAGGCTCCTCCCCAAATCCCTCACTGCAGACATCCTCACCTTCCTAAAAAATTTTTGTTCAGATGTCACTGTTTTCCAATAAGTTCCTCCCCAAAACCCAATTTAACACTTCACCCCCCCGCCCCCCCGCCGCCTGCAGTCCTGATTCCCCTAACACTATTGTATTGTATTATCTTTTTCTGTAGCACTCATTACCTTCTAAACCACCATAGAATTAGTTTAATTATTCGGTCTATTGTTTATCATCTATCTTAACCTCACGCAATATAAGTTCCAGAGATCTCTGTTTTATTCATTGATATACCACCAGAGCCAAGAAAAGTGCTGAGCTCAGAGTAAGCTCTCAATAAATAACTGTTGGATGAATCTGTGGATGAGTTTATTGTATGGCTGTTGTCACAATATAATATCACACTAGTGGGGGAATTTCTCTCAGCTTTCTCTCTATCGACTCAAAACCCACTTCCGAAGTAGAAAGGGGCATTGGATACAGGTTGGAGGATACAGGAAGGGAGGAAAATGATAAAATCACCACTGGCTCAGTGGTATTTCAAATTCTGGTCTGTCCTAATTTGTCTGCTACCGTTTATTTTTTTTTTTTTTTTATTGTGGGTAAAAATCAAAATTTTCACAATACATACCAACATTTGCAAAATGATATATAAATGTATATGCATATATGTGCATTTGCTTACAAAAATGCTATTTATGTATATATATAAATATATTTTAAGAGGTGCTTAGATACCCAAAATATTACATGGAACCCACTGGGATTCCCATGTTGCCCACCTCCCACACCTCCCACCACATTCCACACAAACATCTCCCACAAGTGTGGCCCACCACCCTCAATGGACTTACACATCCTGGGGCCTTGCCACCAACCATAGATCACAGTTCACACCGTAGACAACACTCTCTCCCACACAGTTCTGAGTGGTGTGTGCTGTTAGAATCCTCAAGTCACTGTTTCTCATGCATTCTGTTCATGTATTTAGTGGGAGAAATAGCATGGAGAGTCCTTATGCCATCTTGCCTTGAACTGGGACTTCTCATCGTAATTCTTGTACTCTTTACCTTGTTAGGTTTAAGCCTTTGTCTCAAAATTTGCTCTCAAATGTGTATAATTTCTAATAAAAAACATGTATTTACAGAGAAGAAAACAAAGCTTTGATCATTTTCATAGAGAAAATTAATTAAGACGCACATATTAGTTTATCCATAGCTGAATTTCTGGTTCAGTTTATGGAGAAACACTGCCTCTTGTTGAAATCTTGAATATATAAACTTTTGTGTTATTTTATAAAACCCGTCAACTGGGGTTCAGTATGTCTGTTGCTTCTGAACTATCCCACTTTATTTGACCACACTGTTGTGGAAAAAATGAAACCACACATAAGTGTGATTGTTAACACTTGGTTAATTGAGTATAAAACATGTTCCCTCCTTTAGATGAACTTTTCCCCTATGTGGCTTCACAAATATAAATTAGAAAAGTATTTTAATATTCTTATTTGTAATTGTTTCAAAATCAAGAGAAGGGAATTAATGCTCATTCTAACATTTTTTTATAACAGTGAACCAAATCTAATTTTCAAAGGTTCTACTTTTCTCCTTTGTCTTGTATTCTTTTGGAACCTAAAAATCACCATGGTTTATCACTTGATTTTTTTTCAGAAAACATCAGTCTCACAAAGATCTCAAGTTATTTAGTAAATATATATTTAAATTAAGTGTTTCCTTTTTAAAACACAAATTCAGTGGATGTTTATCCATGTTATTTTGACACTGATTTTGACTTATAATAAGCAGTTTTTTTAAGAATTATAAAGATCTTTTCCAAGGATGCTGTCCAATATTATATGTCCAAGTATGCATTAATATATTCTTCCTCTGTAAAGTAATGTTTGCAGCATGAAATAATAATTAGCAAATTAGTGAAGTCAGTTACTATTAATAAATTAGTGTGCATATATTCATCATTTGCCTGAAAGTTTGTGGATTGCAATTAAAAATCCATGAAAATGTTGGCTACAACTAGATTCAGTATATGTGATTCAAAAGGAAATAGAATATATTTTCATTATTCTGGAAATTTAATGACTTGACAAAAAGAAATGGCTTAAATTAGCCTTGTGAAAGGCTATGATTCTAAGTTACAAAATTTTTGTCTTACCATAATATAGATTTTAGTTGTGCTGCTTTTCTCTAAGCTATTACAACAGTTTCTAGCTGAAGCCACCATAAATTCTTTCTGGAATTGGGTAGTTTGCTAGCTGGCTCAAAAGCAATAGAAGGAGATGGGTCAGGAGAGACCAGGAAAAGAAAGAGTAGAAGATGTCCAGGGCTTATAGACCTAAGGGCCATCTATGGCCAGAAATGATTACTAGACTAAGGGAAAGAGAAGAGTTACTCTAAACACAGGTGGGGAAGTAGACTGCATAGTTCAGGAAATCAGCTCAGAAGGAAAACACATTAATAAGAAGTCTTAAATAGGGTGCCTTCTGAGTCCTGGTGATCATCACAAAGAACAATGAAGCCAGGCTGGGTGCCTACGGAACCCTGAGAAATATTTGACAATGGCTGATAAACCAGGAACAATTTCTATGCTCTGCCTTTCATCAGCCTCTCTTGATTGTCATAGACTGGTTTTTGAGATGAGGGAGCCTTATTTTTTTTTTTCTCAACAAATATCAGAACCAAATCTTGAGTTAATTTAAAAGGAAAAATACATACATAGCTGGAATAGAGGAGTACAGAGTTTGAGAGCCAAGCAGTTCCTGAAAGTGGCATTTAAACATATTTAACATTTATTGTAGAGTTAAGATGTACTCTTTTAGGGAATGGCATATTAGAATTTTTCTACTAATATAACTCCAGTTGAATACAGACTTGCCCTTTGCAGTGGATCTAATATTGTATTGCATTTTCCCTAAACCATAACTGTCTTCATGTTTTTGTTTACACTTGGCAAAGTCTATTTTCTATTACATTTAACATTTTATTCTTAGTCCTGCTATATAATTAAGAATAGTAGAAGTATCAAGATATTAGACTGTATAATCTACTGAAACCTTAATTGACTTTCCTATTAGCTTTTCCAATTTCCCTGCAGAAATTGTTTCTATCGATATTTTAATTTCATGTGAGCCAAATGACAGGAAGTAAAGAGATTTCAGCAGATGGTTGCCACAAACTACATACTACATTTCAGAATTGGTCTACAAAATTCTGCAGCTTGGCAGTGTATGGTGGATCATTTTACAGCCTGTTAATGCCAAAAGAAATCTGGCTGAAATGTGTGTGTTTTTCCATTTAATTTATTCTCCGACTTTATTAAGAGCTACCAGGCTTGATTTAGTTGTGTCTGATGTCTCCATAAAATTTAAATTCAAGAGGTTTCACAGTCAATGTTACCTATTTGCATTAACTGAAATTTCATGACCTCTAAGATGAAATCTTTAAAGAAACTACTGATAGCTTTAAATATATCTTTAAGTATGCTTTTCAGTAGGCAGTCCTTAAAAGGACTCATGTGGCTGAAAACATGAGTGCTGTGGTAACTTGGGTTATATTTTTAACCCAAGTCAATATTTTACATTCTTAATGATCTCATCTAACCCAACCTCCCTATGAAATAGCAGGCAGTGTTATCTGATAAGACTGAAGGCAGAAGAGCGGGGGCCAAAATATGATACCATAATAAATCTCAAATAGTTGTGGACAATAAGAGAGGCTAGGCAAACCTAGAAGTGCTTGAAGAGCCAATTGCTGTTGTAGTAACATCAGTTGAAGTTGGAGTTGTGCAGTTGATTGATGGAATGCGTTGTTCTATAGTTTCTCCCTCCAGCTGTCCGCAGCAACCTGAATATGGATGCTAAGAGGCAGAGATTTAGATTGACCCAAAGTTGGATTTTGTGTCAAGTGGGTTTGATGTTGGGACGAGGAACCAATAGAATTGAAGGCATAGTTAAGATCATGGTTTGAAAAGCAGACAAGAGGGCTGCAATGAGGAGAACAAATTAAATTGAATAAAGATAGTATATTTAAAAAAGAACAAGTGAGTAGGAACCAAAGTTGATACGGGGCTTGTGGTACCTACATGGAATATTTTAGAGCTGAAAAACTTCCAAGTAAAGGTTATGAGTGTGACCATTGGAATGGTCATTGAAGTGAAGTAGAAATAAATCCCACTGTTGATGAGGACTAGGAAATGGATGAGATGCCAAAATGACAATTTGAAATAATAATGAATGGTTTTTAAATAAAACCAAATTTTAAAGGGCAACTAACTGAGGATATATCTAATCAGCTTACTGATGGCAACATGAAGAAGAGTCACCAAATTACCTACTCTTCAAGGGTACAGGCATTTTTTTACCCCAAATAGAGAAACAATGCTTGGAAGCAATACTGATATCTATTCTTGACCCTGAGACGTGTGGGATGTACAGAAATAGCCTGGATTGCAGAGAGGAGAAAGCCAAATTCCATTAAGAAAATGGAAATTGTGTCCACCAAGAGATGGAAGTATAGGGAATTTTGTTCTGTTGTCTTTTGTTAAACTGTGGAATGATATAGAGAGCAGAATGAAATGGTTTAGGTAGGAGGTGAGAAGTTTAGAGACTCTAATAGGGACTAGAAAGATAAGAAAATTAAGGATAAGAGTGGGGGATAACGTGAATTATTATAGCAGTGATGGTGTCTGTTTTAGTTTTCTAGCTGCTAAAACAAATACCATGCAATGGGTTGGTTTAAACAGTGGGAATTTACTGAATTTAGGGATTTGAGGTTAGGATAAGTCCAAAATCAAGGCATCAAGGTGATGTATTCTTCCAGAAGACTGTGGCATCCTGGAGCTGGCTGCTGGCAATCCTTTGTCCTTGACTTTTCTGTCACATGGCATTGCACATGGCAGCCTCTCCTGCATCTCTGGGTTCCACTGACTTCTTGCTTCCCTCTGTGGCTTTCTCTCCATGTATCTGGATTTCACTCTGTTTATAAAGCACTCTAGTAATAGGATTAAGACTCATCCTGATTCAGCTGGACCACACTTTAACTAAAGTAACCTCAACAAAAGTCCTCATCCAAAAGTTCACTTCTACAAGAATGGATTAAGATTAAGCACATGTTTCTCTTGGTTACATACTAACAACTGTTGAATGCTTGTTCTGTGAAAGGTGTTATTCTAAGCAACTTAACTCAGGCCCGAAAACAACAAAATGAGGTGTTATTGTTTGGAATCTTAAAATGTGGTTGAACTGAGGCACAGAGTTTAAGAGCCTCTAGTCACACAGCTAGTATGTGGAGAAGCCAGGAAGATTATCAGAGGCTACCTTTGTTTAGTGACCAAGCAAACAGGAATGTGTAGAGAAAGGTGAACTTACCTGGTCCAGTGTTTTTAAAATAATACTAGCCTTATTCACCCCTGGTGGAATTTTCTCTTAGTATGTGTGGGGTGGTGAGAAGGAGGTTGCAAGTTCTGTGATCTGTTCACTGGGCCCTCGCTGTGGCTCTGAGAGTACCTGCAGTGTTTAGCAGCCTGTGCTATCACCACCAGGAGAAGCAGCAGAGAAACGTACTGCTTGAAATTGTTTGAGATGAATAAATAACAAAGGCACAGCTCCAACCCATGAAAGCAAGGAGAAGAAAGAAGAGGCAAACTGATTTGATTCCAATATTGTCAGTGAAATATATGGGTTAACAGTTTACATTTTAGCAGTTTATATCCTTTAAATACGCTAGATACAGTAAAAGTGAATAAGATTGTTCTATGAGCATCAGAATTACATATGATGGGAAAAATATATATATTGGTAGGTATACTTAGAGTGTGTTATACTCTAAGTATACATATGATGGGAAAAATACGTGTATTGGTAGGTATAGTTAAGAGTGTGTTAAGAACATGGAATCTAGGGACAGAGCGCCTGCACTCAAATCCTTGCTCCTTGGCTTACTAGCTATGCTGTAAAAAAAAAAAAAAAAGTTAACTGTACTGTGCCTCAGCTTCATCATCTGTAAAATGAGGATAATTATAGTACTGACCTTGCAGGATCTTTCTGAGCTCTTAGATAGGTGACTAGCACTTAAAAGTACTCAGTAGGGAAGCGGCTGTGGCTCAATCAATAGGGCTCCCGTTTACCATATGGGAGGCCCCGGGTTCGGTTCCTGGGGCCTCCTGGTGAAGGCAAGCCCGCCCGCATGGCGTGGTTAGCTGACCCAGCGAGCACAAGCAGCAAGGGGGGGATAAATGAATAAATAAATAAAATCTTTAAAAAAAAAAAAAAAAGTACTCAGTAAACATTAGTGATTGTGATTAACATGATTATGCCCTTATCAATACATATGTACATATATGCAGGGACACAAACACACATGCATACATGTGTGTGCAAACACACACACACACCTATGGACTGCTCGGACTGCCATAAGATATAATCACTGAAGACAGTGCCAGAGCTTGGCAAGCGCTTCCAGAAACAATGATGCACCACTGAAGCAAGATTCTCAGTGTTATGGCCAGAGGCACTCTAGGATGCCTGAGGTGCTTCTGTCTGCTGGAATAGTTCTCTGTCACTGTTTGACAGGCCTTGATTTTGTGGCAACTTTGTCCTGATGTCTTGTTTATTCACTGGTGGTATTTTCAAGGCCATGTGTTTCCTTTCCCTGCCCATGTTTTTTTTTCAGCTAGAAACTTGTCATACATAGGTCTTATTTAAGTTGCTCACAGCTTCCTCTCCTCTCTGCTAGCTGCAAAGTTAACTGTGATATCTTGCTTGGGCTTTATATCCTTGTTGCCCATGGCCTTCCCCTGCTTCTTTCTGAGCCAGCCTCTAAATTTGTTCTGTTTCAAGCTATGCTTGTATCTTCTAAGTAGGCAAAGAGGTCATGGCACTATATCTCTCCAACAGTATCCACAAATTGTTTTGATTTCCAGAGCATGGGAGGGTCATAGGCTTTGGGTTTTCCTATAGAGGAATGAATTTCATGAACATTTCATTTTATACAACTGGCTGGCTGATAGCAAAACTTGATCATTCTGGTAGCCTGCTTTTCCGATTGGCGGCTGAAGGGCATCCTTATCATGACATGCGAGAGCGGCCCTGACAAAATGCTAGCAGTACTAAGTGAAGTTCTGTACTTTGTATCAAAGCTGAGCTTTGGCATAACAGGAGACAACTACATTTTAAACATCTGTCATGGTATTCCTGAGTTTCAGTTTACCTTTTACAGTTTGGTACGTTTATGGGACATGGATGGGAGCAATTACAAAAATGCTTCCTATTCTAATCTTATTTTCCAGTGTTTATTAATATGTATAGAAAAGACTTACTATAATTTTAAAAACCTACCACATTGGTTTAAAAGTCAATCACATGGGATGAATTGGGGTCAGAGTATATGGGGTCAAAGTGGTATCATCTTTAAAACAGCAATGATAAAAGCCCCACCACCACCCTTTCACTGGGTCATTGTGAGTGTCCAATTACCTAGCAGATAAAAAAGTGCTATGAATGTCCCAGATGCACTATGTCAATATAAGGCATTAATAAAATACATGACACATCTGGGCATTTTCTAAGTTTAGCAGGATATGAATAGGTTATTTTATGTCCAAGAACTTTGGGTTGGTGTCACTAATACATTCAAATTATATAGATATAATACAAAGAATTAATTTCTGAAGACTATGCTTTAGAGTAGACATGGAAACATGGCTGCAACACAGCTGCTCTGCACAGTGTGTGAACAGAGATGGCAGCAGAATATCCACACAAGGGCTATGAGTCTCAATGTGACATAACTATTAGCAGGGAAACCAAATTGTCTGGTTTACTTGTTTGTTTTATGAATAGCAATTGCAAGTCATGGCAACACTTTGGAAAACGTAGTGCCCTTGGCACATTGAGCTATGGTAATTGTATACTCTTCAGAGTTCTGCTTCAAGTATTTATTGATATCCAGGTAGAAAATTGTACTTGGTTTGAAGATATGGTATGTGGAGTAAGGAAGATAGATGGTAGCCATGAGATAATCCATGAGCCTGTGAAAATACATGTCATCTATGTGGTATTGGTTCATTTTGAATTCACATTTGGAACACTCAATGAATAGACTTAAAAGTCCAAACTTGAAAAATAAAAGCATCATGACAAGGTTATAGAAAAAAGATTAAAGAGAAGATCCAGAAATCTTTTGTGATCTTAGTCTTTGGTGTAAGTCATTGGTAGATTAATGTCAAGGCATTGTCCCCATTGACATCCCCTTCATTGTGATGCCTCTGACTCCTGAACCTCCAGGTTTGCCTTTTCAATACAGAGTTTGTAACTGAAAACCTCTCCTAAGCGATCCTTTAAAAGTAATTAGTTTTAAATCTTCACTCAAGAGTGAAAAAGTGTTCTGATATATATTCTTATGCTTAGTTATAAATAAAAATAAACTGGAAAATGTTCATTGAGTCTTATGGCTTTTTACCCTTGTCATGATAATTAAATACATTCAAATTCACTGATTACAGTTAACATCTCTGTTCACTACTGCAACATGTTTAGTATAATTAAAGAATTCTGGTAATCAATTTAGCTCTTGGTCTAAAAAGTGGTTTTCTTTGATTGTAGTGATAACGTTTCGTTTTACTTCACTTTAGCAAGGCTATTTGGATGGCAGTAACTATAATTATAGAACTTCTCTAATGTGCTTTCTGAACTTTTCTGACAGTGTGTCCCCAGCCCCCAAAAACTCCTCAACCAGAAAATGAGGGATTACTTATGCAGACACTGATGTGATAAACCTTTTTTCATTTCAGGTTAAAGTATAGATTTTAAACATGGTTGTAAATATCTCTGTCAAGGTCATTTTATGGCCACCATCCCAAGATTGGTGCATCCTATAAAAGTGCTCAGTAATTTACATTGTATGCTGATTTTTCTAATCCTGCCTTTGACTCTTTTAAAAAGCACCTTTCCAGTCAGGATAATACATTGAAAGGAAATGGATGAGTGAGCAATCAAGAAGTATTAGCAAGGCAGGGTGTTGTACAGATGGCCTATATTCTTGACTGTTCTGTTAGGAGGCAAATATGCAAGCAACTTCCTAAAAAATCCCTGTGCTAGAGTAGCGACTGTGCTAGACTTCTAGTGCAATAGTAGTACAGAAAAAAATTACTTTTAAAAAGTTAAAATGTGTTGTTTTGCATCTTAGTTAATAAATTATTGGTAGATTGATAAATATAAATTATCCAGCCATTGTCCCACCTCGAATATATTTAAGAGCCTCTCTAAAGTCACTCCAAGGACCTCTTCTCCAAAGGAAATTTACTACCTGCTTGCACATGGAGCCATTTGTCAACGGCAAGTCTACTTTTATAGAGCAGCCAAGACACCTTGTGTACAGTAATTGGCTTGATATGATAAACCTGTCCCCAATATGGGTTCATTGCTATCAAGCAAAGTTTCTCTCTTGCTCATTCTTGCTCGTTTTTAAGTGAAGCTTGTTTTCTACTTTCAGAGAAAAGAACTATAGGACAAAGAGGAGATAGCATGAAATTTGCAATCAAGGTCCATGCCACCTCATGGTTATCTGGGGGAAAAAATTAAAAAGATATGGGTAGCTAACCTCATGGCATTTCTGTATGTCTATGATACTCATTACCAAGTCACCCCAGATATTTGCCTGGTAAATATTCCCTAATAATGAAAATAACTTAGTGAGATTTCATTATTTTAAACATTATTAGAATTAATTTGAGCACATAGCATATTTAAGCTTATTTTATAACTATAAACAAAGAGCTACACCATACAAATAAGTGACACTGGAACTCAGATTCCTTTCTTTCTCTGAAGTGAAGTCTGACAGTCAGTCTCACCTCAGAGAAAATCCACTTAAGGGAAATGTCACAGAAAATACTTAAGGGAGATCTTGTCTTACACATTCTAAATCTTGTAAAGACAAATAATCCTACTCCAGGGAGGACA
The DNA here is from genome assembly GCA_026826555.1 of Tolypeutes matacus. Classification (NCBI taxonomy): domain Eukaryota; kingdom Metazoa; phylum Chordata; class Mammalia; order Cingulata; family Chlamyphoridae; genus Tolypeutes; species Tolypeutes matacus. Next base: position 4,315,546 of record JAKSZT010054474.1, on the reverse strand, counting down.
ATAAACCCAAAGCTACCATAGTTGAAATGAATAAATCAAGATAAGACAATTACATAGAAAATATACATTTTCATAATACTCGGTGTAAGATATAGTAACATAGAATTCAGAATCACATCAACATCATTGATTGTGGAAATAGAAGGTATCACTATATGGGAAAAAAGTCTGGGCTGGGCTTAAAAGAGTATTGGAACAGCTGGAATATTAACTTTTAGTGTGCATTTCAGCACTCCACTATCTTAATGCAGGAAATTCATTTGCTAGCATCTGTTTCGGAAGGAAGTCAGTGATATCAGTAGTGATTACAATACGATCATTTACACCAAAGTAATATATTGAATTTTCAACATCAGCACTTACTGTTAAATAGCAAGCCATTCAAGTCTTGGAGCTGTACTGTATCCAAGGGAAGAGAATTAAGATGCAACAAAACAGCAGTTTCACACAGAGAAGCTTTTCTGACAGTATATCAGCTGTCATCCAATAAGCTTGCCAAAAATGGCTGTTCTCCAAATATACAGGAATTTTCAGCAACAAAGCCACCACCTTCCTGTTGATTCTGTTATTAGTCTTTTTTGAAAGAAATAACATCAGCAGCAACCAGTATATTTGATTCCTTTCAGAACTTTTAGCTGTAATAGAAGACCACATTTAGATTTTAAATGCTATGTAGTTAAATTTTCTGCTGACTCAAAAACATTTCATTTCTCACTAAATAAACTAGCTATGGGTATTATTACCTAACCTATTTCCATTTCAAGTTGAAGCATGTGGTGAAAAAATGGTGATAAACAAAGCAATTTGTGGGAGTTTTGGACTTTAGGAAAAATATTAAACCTAGAAAATAGTTACACCTAAGAATGTAAATAAATTGTTGGGGGTAGGGGTTATTTCTTGAAAAGTTGTATCCACCCCCCCAAAAAAAAAATTGCATCTAGATGGTGAGTAAATAAATACACAATACTCTTTCTGTCTTGTCTCTAAGCATAAATCTATAAATAAAATGACAACTGGAAATAAATTTAAATGGTTGTGGAATAAATTTCCAACATTTGCTATTTATGAAGATATAAGATGCAACTTGAGAAACAACAGGAATCTTTGAACAAAAAATACCTTTTAAAACTTTTATTGTGCCTTTAAGTGTCAATATTTGTTAGTATAAACAGGGATATGTGCCATTTGAGTTATAGAATGTACACAGAACTATATAATTGTGAAATATGCCCTATAAATTCCTAACAGACTGATTTCAACTCTCCTATATGTGACAATGTTTTTGGCTAATGGCAGGTTATTTTGTTTGTCCACTTTAATGAACATGTGAGATACAGTGAAAACAGCACTGAAATATAAATAACTATGACTTGCTAGGAATTTAGGGGGCCAAAAAGTAAACCTCCCCTTCTTCTCATCATAAGTTCTAAACTGATTGAGAATTAAGATGCAAGTCAACATCTCACCAGCTTTATGGACAATAAATTGAGTGGCTTGATAACACTTACCCCTAATTAAACAGAACTACTACCCCATCAGTAGAGTAGCAGGGCCTCCTGCCAAGGGCCTGCCCCTGGATGTTTATAGCACAAGGAAGATGAGAATGACCTCCCGATGGGAGGTCAACTCCCATAAAAAGTTTGGAAGAGGGCCCTGAGCCATAGTCCAATTACTTCTCAAACATAGCGAAATTACAGCTCCTCCCATTAGAGAGTGGAGAGGCCAAGAATATTATTGCTGAAGTCCTTCCACATGGAAACCTGAAAATGGGGTATGAGGGTCCCTCACTACTGCTGCCCCCACCTCAATGCTGCCAGCAAGACCACTTTTATAAGAGCTTATATGTGAAATATGAATTGCTTACCACACATAATGTTTAACTTACTCTTCACAATGACACTTTATGATAAGAATTCTTATCACTACTGTATAAAAAAGAAGTTGGGTGTCAAAGAGTTTAGGTAGATTACTCAGAGATCCATGGATAATTGGGTACGCCAGACTCATCCATTCAGTTCTTGAATTACTAGTATTATACTTCTGCAATTTAAAATTTTATGTATTTACTCATTTATCCCCCCCTTGCTGCTTGTGCTCGCTGGGTCAGCTAACCACGCCATGCGGGCGGGCTTGCCTTCACCAGGAGGCCCCGGGAACCAAACCCGGGGCCTCCCATATGGTAAACGGGAGCCCTACTGATTGAGCCACAGCCGCTTCCGTATACTTCTGCAATTTAAAGGGATATCTACCAAATGACAAAATTTTATATTAGCTAACATTGACCAAGTTTTTCTTCATCTAAGAAAGAGAACTCTGGATTTAAATGATCCTTTCAATGCAATAATTGTTGGCTATAAAAACACAATTATGGGAAGTGAATGTGGCTTAAGCAGTTGGGCACCTGCCTACCACATGGGAGGTTCCAGGTTTGGTTCCCAGTGCCTCCTAAAGAAGACGAGCAAGGCAGCAAACTAGCACGACAGACTGGCATGGCAAGCTGATGCAATGAGATGGTGCAACGAAGAGACACAATGAGGAAACACAATGAAAAGACACAACAAAGCAGGGAGCCGAGGTGGCTCAAGCAGTCGGGTGCCTCCCTCCCACATGGGAGGGTCTAGGTTCTGTGCCTGGTGCCTCCTAAAAAAAAAAAGAGAAGATGAGCACACAACGAACAGAGAAAGAGAGCAGACAGCAAGTGCAAGCAGTGGTGGTGGTGGGGACGAGGAAGGTGGGGATGGGAGAAATAAATAAAATAAAATCTTTTAAAAGAATTATATGAATCACACAGATATTATAATGAACATATATAAAAAACAAATGTGAACTTAGACTCAAGAGCCATTTGGTGACACATTTATCTGTACAAATGTCTTGATGTTTATTTCATATGCTTTTTTATGTAACTTGCATTTTTCATACTCATTTGCCTTCCCAGAATAGTTTCTTTCTCAGTGCTTTTGCAGTATGAAAATTGACTAACATACCAGCCTTCATGGGATTTGATTTCTTAACTGGTGTTACCAAGCTATTAGCAAATTATTTTTCCTTTATATACTGTTATGATATCTATGTATTCCTTTCTGCAGGTACCCAGGACCTCATTTTCTCATGATATGCCTTGCTGATGTAAAGGTTTTTTTGTGTGTGTGTTTTTTTTTTGTTTTTGTTTTTTTCTTTAACTGAAATAAAGGAACACCTCTCTAGCTGCCATAGACCAGTGGTTTTAAAAATTTTGTACTTAGATCACAAAAACTTATGCATTTTATATTGTGACTCAGTATGTACATGTATATAAACATGAAGCAGAGGTTTCACAATACGTATCCTTACAACTTGCACTTTACACTGAAAATGTGCTTTTTTTCATTTATTTATTAAAAATGTTTTTCAAGACCCACTGATCTGATTTTGTGATTCACAATTGAGTCATGACCCACATTGTCCTAGACTACAATTTTTAATTCCTCTGTCATAGACTCTTGGCTCAAGACCAAATACTACCTTTCCCTTTAGCTTTTCCATTCCTGTTTTGCTCCCCTTCACCAAGGAACCCATTTCTGCATTAACAATATGTCTTTTCATCTTTGTGGGGACTCTGTCAGGAATTGGAGCTATACAAACGGATGTCAATGTGTGTGCCCTGGAATTGTGCAGTATCTTTACAGCGAAATTGGATCACCTTGTTCAGTACTTTCCAAATTACTATTTGGAAGCTCTTGTGCTTTAAGATTTTCCTCTGCCAATCCTCATTAACTAGCTGATGAGCAGTTCAGTTTTGCTCATAAAAAAATTAACTTCTAAAGAATATGACTTATAATAAAGAGTGGTTAATTTCTAAAGAAACGACTTATAATAAAGAGTGGTTATACATAGGAAAAGAATGATTTTCAGCTGCCTGATGCCAATGGATAAGCTGTAAAAGACAAAATTGGCATATAGTATTATGTAGAAGCTTTGGTCAAACCTGCCTTCTCAATTCTTTATTTGGTTTAAAAAAGAATTCTAGAGTGAAATTAAGATTGTAATTTTTAAAGACTGGGTAACTCTCTTGCATTTTTATCCATTTTTTTTCACCCCCAGTCCCATTGTCCTCCCTTTTCTTCACTACTTGAAGAGCAGAACGACTGAACCCTGTATCCTGCTAGGTAAGGTGCCTGGGTTTTGCCAATGAGAGGCAATAGCAAGGATGCAAAAGTTGCAAAGAGACACCTGTATTCGTGTGTCCTCCTTGCTTCAGTGCCATGTCTCTAGCTATATCCTGCCAGAACTAAACATCTACTGGGCAGTCTCTCTTCCATAGTTCTAGCTCTCCAGTAGCTATTTCCTCCCATTGTCCTCTCAGTACTAGTAATGGTCATGGCTTGACCTGTTACTGGATTCAGGGTGCCTTGTCTTCTCCTGCCTGAACTTCTCCAAATAGTCCCTTCTTTAAAGTCTGTCCATTTGAACTATCTGGATTTATTCTTTCTGACACAGTTTTCTTTCTCTTTACATTAAAAAATAGTTTTTAGGCATCAGAACAGACTTGGTTGGTCTTCTGCCCTATTTGAAAGCAGCTGAGAAAGAAAGGTAATGCAAGAGAGAAGCAAGATCATCTTGAAGCTTTAACTCATTTTGCTTTTAAGAGCCTGTTTTTCTCTTTACCAGGCTATCTTAAACATGTAAGGAAAAGGGAGAAGAGAAAAAATTTTAAAGGTAGATTTGATGCATTTTACATGTGATATTTAGCCATTATGATATTGGTAAAGAAATCTATCCTGAATGATGTGTACCTGTCATAATGAGAGGTACAGAGGTGATACATAAACATGTATGTGATATCTGATTTTTTTAAATAGGGTAAAGAACATTGATTCTGTGGTCTTTAAATAGATTTCTGAATTGCCTCTGATATTTATGCCTGCTACCTAGTTTATTTCTTAGTAATTGTGAAAAAGGATTAGTCTACTTCATCTCTCCCCATCCACCTTCCTGTGTTTGTGTGTGCGCAAGTACATAAGCACGCACATATGCACACAAGGATGAAATGTTAATGTGACTTATGAAGGCAAACGTACCAGTTCTTTATTTACCTGGTTCGTGGCATTTCTGTGTGCAATTTTAGTGCTTTTTCTAAGTAGAAACTATTATTTGCATAAGTGCTTATTATCTATGGGTCATAAATGGGTTTCATGTGTTGATATAACACTTCTAGGAATCCTGCATTGTGCTGTTTTGTGTATTATGTTTGATAGTCTCAGTTTGTTTCACTTATACTTGACACATTCCTATTTAATTTGAAAGATATTTAGCTTAATTTTATATAGAAATAATAGAAAGAAAATTAAAATCAATGAAAGACTTTTAAAATTAAATCCACGAAAATTTGATTTCCAGGGAACAGAAACACATTGCAAAGAAAATGCTCTTAAATATATAAAATTTTATGTGCAAATATTTCTGTGTTCCCTTGGGTATTAAATTCACTCAAAAATACAGATGTGGTTCAAGTGTCTCTTGTGTATCTTCCTAATAAAATGTAGATAATGCCTGGATCGAGAAGCTGGTGGGCATAAAAAGGTGGTGATACATTCTGCCTTCTGGCTATGCTTAGCACATTTTTAGTACAATAAATATTTGAACATGATTATTTCCTTGTGAAGATAAATTTATAAACATTTCAACAAAGAATCTTACAAATAAAGCAATCCTGTTTTATTTTCATGAAATCCACTCATTTTAAAAGTATGGTTTTAAAGTATTGAGATGCTGTTCAGTAAGAGTTTTTAAATTATAATAAGATATCACTCTTAGAAATAAACAAGAAAAATCTTCTTGCGTTTATTTTTACCATCTGTATTTTTCCATATCGTTTGTTAAATATAACAGACTATAATCATCAGATTACTATGTTTTAGCTTAAAGGCTTATAAATTTGAATAGATGAATAGAGATTTTTTGGCAACATTATAGTTACAAATTTTTGCCTTTTGATATATTAAAGAAATTAATATGATCATGAACATTATCACATATGATTAAAATGTAGGTTCAGAGAAAATACCAATGAAAAATATGTGGACTCCATTCTAGGTTGACTATCAGGGTAACAAAGCATGCTGCTACCATTTTTTCTTTTAGGAAAAATACTAAAAATCTTCTGAATTGATAGCAAATGCATAATTTCACAGATATGTTGTCTTTGACTGCTTTTGTCTTCCTTCCAATGTCTAATGAACATTTAGCTCCTATGATTAGTTCCCAAAGGTTTAGAATCAGCATTAAGGAATTCCTTATCACCTTGATTCTTCTAAGTAAAGATAATTTTGGCATTTAAAATTCAGCTTTATTTAGAAGTATAAAACAAGGAAATAAAATGTGAGGAGGATATTTATACTGTGTACCTACTATTCTCCCCTCCTCTAAGAATCTTAGTTTTTAAACCTCAGTAATATTAATTAGACCATTAGAAGGCTGTGTATTTTTTTTACCATCATTCATTCCTGCATATAAACAGTATTTATTAACCTTTTGCTTTGTGCCTAGCATGGGGGCTGGGAAATAGTAAAACATATCAAGATCCCTGGCCTGATGGAACATATGGTCCAGCAATGGGGGGAGGGGGTAGAGAGGAGGGGGATGTGGAAAATAAAATTAAGCATAATAAATAATTAATTTTGAATTTGAAATAGGGATAATAAGTTTTTATTTTGGGAAGCACATGGAAAAAATAGAGCAGGTTATGGTGGATTGGGTATGCCACTTACTGAACTATGTTTAATGCTCAACATAATTAGATGAATTCTGGTTTTTATTTCCCTGAGAGACAGTTGTGGGGACACAGTCCATTACATTAATCAGTGTACATTGAGTTTCTCAACCTTGGCGCTATTGATATTTTGGGCTGGATAATTTTTTTTGTTGCCGGGGCTGTTCTATGAATTGTATGATATTTAACACCATCCTTGGATACTACCCACAAGATACCAGTAGCACTCCCCCCTGCTCTCCACCCTCACTCCCCATCAAGACAATCAAAATTGTCTCTGGAAATACCAAATGACCGCTAGGAGGCAAAATAGTTCCCATTTGAGAACCACTGACAATCATGAATAAGAGAATTATTTTCCAAATTTGGGACTGGAAAAAAAATATTGACTTCTCTTGAGAAGCACACTTCCCCCATCTTTGTATTTGCACTGCTTGCCAGGAACCATTAAGTCAACAATTTTGTCCTTCTACTCTTTTAAAGTTCCCTCTTATATTTCTAGTTAATCCTTTTGGATTTTCCTTAGAGACCCCAGATACTTTATGGAAAGGAGAGAGCGTAATACATTTAGCTGCCTCTGACAGCTTTCCGTTTCTTTTCTGCTCCTATTACCAGTCCACCCGTCTGTGTTTTCAACTTTTTACAATTTATTGCAGTGGCCTTCCCGCCTCCATTCTTCCCACCATGCTTGGGAGCACTTCCATATTAACCTCCTCAGAGCAACAAGTGTACTATATAACATCCTTACTTAAAATATCCTTAAGAAATAAAGTTCAAATTCTTGAAAATAAAATGTTTCAGAAACTGTTCTAGGTGTATTTCCCTCCAATATACTTGATCAACCCAAGATGAGTCAGTAAGAATTATCATGCCCTCAATACACATTTTTCCTCCCCATTTCTATAGCATATCCTCTTTCTTTTGAATGGAAACACTTCTAAATCTATCTAGCTTTCCTGAATCTATTTTTTTATAGCAAGTTCAAGTTTTAACTCTTTCATGAGCACTTCTTGAGATATTCCAACAGAGAAATTCAGCCCTGCTTAAATACATATGGATTTTATTTTAGCAGTTTTATATTTTTTTCAATAAAATTTAAATATTTTATCTTATTTTAATCATCACCAGATTATAAACTTTTTGAAGACAGAGTGAGACTTATGTTTATGCCCCAAGTCAGATGTCAGTACTGAAAACACAGAAGACATGCAATAAATTATTCCTGATTTGAATTGATTGCTTGAGGTGGTAGTAAGTACACTGGAGACTTCTGTTTAAAATGGTAAAATTAGGTGACATGGGAAACAACCTCTTCTACCCTACTCACAAAGAAATGCTAGATTGAAGAAGTAGAGGTTATACAAAATTGAAAGTAAGAAAATGAACTCTTCAGGTGCCAGAAATTAAGAGGAAATTTACAGCAGCTGCTAAGGGTGGACCCATGCAGCTCATGGGTATAAAGCTGTCGCTATATAAATCTTAGGATATAAAGTTTAATTCTGTTTAAACATGGCCTTTTATATGTAAGTGGTATTGAACTTGAGCTTCCTTTGTAAATCCAGTTCAATTATAAAAAACTATCAATATAAAACTTCAGCCAATTTGTCCAAGGCTGTGAATATGAAATGAAATTAATTGAGATAAAAAACTCAATAAGTAAGAATAACGAGCCGAAACAACAGAGAAGAATATTAATATAATTCAAGATGGACCTGAGGAGATTACCCAAAGAGCAGCATACTAAGGTTAAGAGAAAAATCACGGAGGAAGGAATAAGGAGTTCCTACACAGATTTAATAGGAGTTCAAAAAGAGAATCAAGAAAAGGGGAAGATGCATTGTTTGAAAACATATGTTGTGAGAATTTTTCAAATCTGAATACAAAACTAGTCCTAAAATGTAATTAAAAGTCCTGGGAAGGAAGATGTGGCTCAAGTGTTTGAACGCCCACCTCCCATGTAAGAGGTCTCATGTTCGGTTCCTGGTACCTTTTGAAGAAAACAAAATCAAACAAGCAAAGCAAACAGAAAAAGCCAACTCAGGAGAGATGATGTGGCTCAATGGTTGATCGCTGGCTTCTCACATAGGAGGTTACAGGTTCAATCCACGGCCCCAGTACCACAAAATTAAAAAAAAAAAAAAAATCCTGGGAAGGATAAATTCGATGCATGTTAACTATACTATTGAACATAAGAAAAAAATGAAAATTGTGTAAGTTTTTAGAGAAATAATAATTTGACACTCACCAGCAATTTCTCATGAACAAAACTAGATCAAGAAGTAAAAGGAATAATATTTTCAAAGTACTGATGAAAAATAATTATCAAAGTTCAGTTCAGTTCATGCATAAATTGTCCTTCAAGAGTTAGAGGAAAATAATTATATTTTTCAGACTTATAAACAGCAAGAGTTTACTGTTGAAGTTAACTACAAAAGATATACTTCAGCCCAAAGGAAAATAAACAGAAAAGAAAATATGGAATACAAGACACACAGATGAGTCCAAAATTGTTAAAGCATGCTGGTAAAATCTAATAATTATTAACAAAAAATTAGATTTTTGGGGAGATGATCAAAACAACACAGAATGTAAATATAGGGTAACGCTAAAATGAAAAATGAAAATGAGGTGGCAGTTCAGAGTAAAGTATAATCATACTTAAAAGGATGGAGGAGTCCCGATGGGGCAGGCCAAAGATAATAATAAATGTAATTCCTGGAACATTTTGAGGCCTGTTTGCACATTTAAAGCATATAATAGAATATATAGCTTCTAAATTATTACAGTACAAAAAAGATAAGGAAAGCTTGATCCATCTAGCAGAAAGCAAAAAATGGAAAAATAATAGAAGAGAGATAGGTTAAAAATTTTAAAACATGGATTGGAAGGATAGATATAAATTGTGCAGTTTCTAGTTGGGTTGATGGAAAAGTTTGAGTAATGGATGGTGGTAACGGTGGCACAACATTGTGAATGTATTTAACAGCACTGAATTATATATTTAAATGTGATTAAAAGGGCAAATTTTAGATTATATATTTGTTACTAGAATAAAAATTTTACAAAATAGGGCTGTACAACACAAATTGTAAACAATGGATTATAGTTAATAGTACAATTATAAAAATGTTCTCTAAGAATATATATAAAATATTATATATAAATTTTTAAAGCATTGATTGGAAGGATACTCACCCAGTCTACCTATGGAAAAGAAAGAAGTAGAATGGAATTGGGGGAAACTAGTGATTTCTACTTTAGTGTTATTATTGTATAATTATGATGAAACCAATACAATTAATTCAGAGTGTTATTCTCTTACATTCCCTGCAGTTAAATTTTGCTTCCAAAAATAAAGATGGGACGGGAAGCGGCTGTGGCTCAATCGGTGGGGCTCCCGTTTGCCATGTGGGGGGCCCCGGGTTCGGTTCCCGGGGCCTCCTGGTGAAGGCGGGCCCGCCGGTGCGGCGTGGTTGGCTGACCCGGCGGGCGTGAGCAGCAAGGGGGGGATAAATGAATAAATAAATAAAATCTTTAAAAAAAATAAAAATAAAAAAATAAAGATGGGGATGAGGATCCCTCCATTCTAGTTCCATTTCCTGACCTCACATGAATAGCTTTTCACATTATTGGCCCTCAAATTTCACCAATTTAAAATTAGTATGTTATGCTAAATTGCCTCACAAGGCTCATTCAGTCCTAATACACTGTGCAAAATAGAAATCATATTGGGTACTTAGCAGCATTGAGCAAAACAATTTCACAAGGGGGAATTTGCTCCCCATATCACTATATGCATAATAATATGCATATAATCTCCTCTCCCTTTCTGCAGCCGCCTCTGGGCTTGCTCTTACCTCCTCTCCTTGCTGATCCCCACTGATTTACCCCTTTGCTACCTGGACAACCCCTCAGCCATTATCTTCCATCCTGCTTTGTCCAGGACAGAGTTTGCAGACAGGAGACTGACAAGGGCAAAGAGAAAAAAGAAGGAAAAGCAAATTTAAACGTCTTGTTCAAATTCCACTTAATGATTTTGCTAAATTCCAGGGATAGTGACTCTCAAGCTACAATTACTGTCTCAGGCCTTCTTCTCTTTAAAGATGTGTCCAGTTCCCCCAAACCTCTCTATTCTACTTTAGCTCCTCTAATGAAAAGAATAGAGTCTTAAAAAATAATACTGTTGGTGGAAGGTAGTAGCAATGGTGGAGAAACATTTGAGATCACTCATCAGTTTCTCTAAAGAAATGTCCCTGAGTTTATTCAGTCTTCTCTGTTTTTCTCTAATCTCCTAAATCTCTGTTCTCACACCCCACTAACCTTCATTCTTCTGACTCTTTGCCCTTGGAAGGCCAAGAGAATTTCTAAACTTCAAGTTCTTATCACTATAATTTGCAGATATCAGTGCATTTTCCCAGTCATTAAAAAAAAAAAATACAGCCGTTGACAACTTTAAGTTAGATTGCTTTTAGCTTCTAAATATGATAAATTCTGACATTCTTAACCAGTTTTTGTTAGCAAGAGAACTGACCTTTTAAAGTCAATATTAAGAGTGTATAAAACTATTTAAAATATTTCTTCTGTGATTTTGTATGTATCTACTTAAAATTTCAAATAGCATTTTTTAAATCCAATATATCAGATTTTTGTTGTTTTCTTTTTGATAGTATCATTCTTTCAGCTTTTATAAAAAATCCAATTACTTGAAAGTTGCAGTAAGTAACTTTCAGAGGTTTATAGATCTGTGTCCATACACTCAAAGTCATCTTTATTTAGCCCCTATTATATGATTATATATAAAGGAATCAAATTATATTTTCTTACAGTGACTTTCAGTGGAGATGCACCTAGGTGGTAGTTTAGGCATGACTTCTTATAATTTGTGTTGAAATGTGAGCATATCTTTTTGTCATTATAAAGATTTATAGAAAACTATTTTATTATGTACTTGTAATATAATTGAGTTTTTCAATTGATTCACATTATCATGCAAAGTCAGGGGGGTTATTCCTGTCCACTTGAGTAGAAAAATTGCATGTGTTAATTTTGATTTATCTCTCTTTGAGTGCAGAATATAACACTAGGTATGAAACTGAAACGAAATAAAACTATTCTGAAGCCTGGTATATATAGCTTCCTCCAGGTAACTCATGAACCAGCTTGCTTTAAAGGTTTACCAACATATAGCTCCCTATTTATTTATTTATTTACTTGTTTATTTTCAATATGACTCTCTCTTTATTTTCCATATATTCTCATTAGACTTATAGTCACTGGTCATCTTTCTTTAGGGAAGTCCATTATCACCTGCTAATTCGTTCCGAAAGCCCACTATTGACACAGTGTTAACTAGAATGTACTCTCCTTGAACATTTCTTCTGAGAACTAACAATTAGGAGAGCTTGGCTGTTTCTCAACACTTCTGTCTTCATGAAGAAATGGAAAGCTATAGAATGTTAGATTTGGAGGCAAGAAGATTGGTTAAGAAATCAACTAGGTCTAATCTTTTATTTAATGGATAAGAAGACTGAGGAAGCCAGAGAGATGACATTTAAGTTCATGCAAAAACTTAGTACAGACAATGGCTTTACCAGATAGAACTGAGGATGTTATATATCTGTAGTAAATGTAGATTAATTTTCCTCTATTAAATAAAGATTTGTTAAAAGACAATTATATATTTTTTGTCTTGTTAGGTTTTTTGCTTGTCATCAAATTTGGATTCACAGTGTGGTTTTTGTTTTATTTCATAATGGTAAAGAACTTAATAGCATCAAGGAGTCCTGCTAAATTAATCCCATTTGAGTAAGCAATTTTATCACTCCCTGTGATACTTCCAAATTGCTAACATCTTGCCAGTATCTCTAGATTTTTCCCTACTTCTCAGTAAGTTGAATGTGAATGATTGTGAGGGACTTAATAACCCATACCTATCCAGATGGTAGAAAATGGCCGTTAAGCAGATGCATATTATATTGCTATTAAGGTGACTAAGTGATAAAAATTAGGTACTGTAATAAAATGTTCCTTAACCTATATTCATGCAGGTAGAAGAACTGATGTTCACTTTTGATTTTGGTCTACACTCATATATATTCAAGACATCTTTTAAAAAATCAATCTGAAGATCTTGCTTTTAAGGTGCAACTATCAGTAAAATTAGAATCTTCTAAGTTGTTTTCCTGATAATTACTTGAAAGAAAAAGATTCTAAAGCCATCTGACTCAGATGGAATGTAACATCAATTAGGTACATTTCTTTTAGCTTTCAAAATTATTTTAAAAGCTTAGCTTTAACACTTTAAAACTTATCAAACAAATTTAAATATTACAAAAATGAAGTGTAAGTCACTGGCACATAGAATTTGCATCACACTATAAAATTTTGATTTAGTTAAGTTGGCCAAAACACTATTATTCTAGAATATTTTTTAAAATAAATACCTGCCAGTAAAAATAATAATGTTGATTAATACTATTGGATTCAGTATTTAAGCAGAAGTATAAAAACTTTGTATAATAAACATTAGCATTCACTAAAGTGTAATTTAGTGGGAAATGGTAACATTATTACACAGTCAAGCACTGAGTTAGTTTAATACAGTGATAACTCCTGACTTCAAATGTCTAATCCCTTGTAATTATTTTGCTTTATGGCTTCCCAGATTAGTATTTATTCCCAATCTGTTTTCTGTGTGAGGACCATGCAAGAGCAAAACTGTACTACATTCAGCTTTCCCATACATTGATATTGTAATTCCTTGCTAATTGCAGCCCTCTCTAAGCCAGTTTTAGAGGGAGGGAATTTGTTTGTAAAAGACATAATTTTTATGTAATTGTTAAAATATGATATTTGGTGATAAGCAAATATCAAATTTCACTGTCAAAGACCTACCAGTTCTCTTTTAAAAAATAATGTTAACAATGGAAAAGGGAGTCAGAGAAAAAATAAATTTTAAAGGCCAACCAGCAATCCTAGATTATGAAGCATTGTGAAATCTATTCTGCCAAAAATATGGTACAGATCATAATTATCTTTACCTTAATCGTATAGGTAGAAATTCCCAGCATGATAAAACCTAAGATAATGTATGCACTCTACAAATAATTGTCCTTTGTATAGCACTACAATGTCATGACCAGAATGTAGCCCTCTGTTAATACTATGTCATTTAGTACCATGCCATTAATATGCATATTTGTTGTTTATAACATGTTAAAATATGCTGGAAAATATATTGAGAGTAGAGTCAGATTAAAGTGAATGAAGTAATGTTATGATATATTTGAACATTGTAAATAATAATATGAATAATTTAGAACCTTTAATACTAATGCTTCAACAGAATGGGAATTATACAAATAATAGACTCATGTTTCCTCTGTGCTAACCTGTTTCCACACAGCAATTGTATAATTTTGTCAAGAATAAGGTGTTTTTCTCCTCCGGGGATTGGAGTTCCAGTGACTACAATTACTAAGAAAGTATAAACTGGAATGCATAAACCAAAAGAATTGATGCTTATGCTGTTCAGCATAGGCAATTTGAATAGGCAATCATATGTGGGTTGATAACAATCACATTGTTTTCTGTAGGAAACTTCACTTGTCCTGTGGAACTTCTTAGCATTTTATATAATGAGGTAAACACGATTTGCTCACCAGTGCAATCAGTGAATAAAATTTAACCAATATTGTTTCTGACACCAGAAAGACACTGCAAGTGTAGAGAGGATCCAAGATTGGACAGGGCTCAATGAGGAAAGATAAATCATGCCACACTACATCTGCAAAACAAACTCCAATAATGATCAGCTCTCATAGTCCATTTTATTTGTAAGTACAAAACTATCACATGCTGCAATTTTAAAGCTGATTGAAAAACTCAGCTATAAAATTTAAAATAAATATCTTATTATGTTCTCTCATTTCTATGTGGCAGATGTGCATCATATGTTACCATGCATTGTGATATTCTTTCATCCAATTATAATAGATTGAGCCAACCTGTATTTTCAAAGTGATAGTTGATGGATTATCATGAGTGACCAAATTTTGGGGGTGGTCAAGGGACAGATTGGGGAGTTTGGCCAATTAATTCTTTACCTTCAGCTTTTCAGAAAAGCTTACTTTTGAGATGGGATAATGTTATTCTACCTATATATTTTAAAAATTAAGTGATAGCCCCAAGATGGTTGGCTTGGGGACTTTACAGGAAGGAAATATTATTGTTCTCTAATGCTCTAGGTAAAAAGCGTCACTCTTTTAAAGGGGCAAGTACATAGTTGAGAATATCTCTCAAATTTAGTGACTAAGAATGATATGACTTTATGTTTTGTATATCAGCTTATAATTTAGATTTTTATGCTTCCCAACGGTAACTTTCTCATAAAAATACCTCCAATTTTACCTTATGGTATTTATTCCATGTTTGTAAAATAAATCTACAACCGAGTGCCCATCTAGTGCTTTATATATATTGTTACTTAACCTTCCCCAAACCCTACAAAGTATGTGATATTTTTATTATCATTATTATTGTGTTGTGGTGGTTGTTTTCATCTCTGAAAATTTGCTTTAATTTGTTCATACAGCTATTCATTGGCAAAGCCAGTAATCTAAATTTAGTCTGTCATGTTTCAAATCTTAGACAGTTTCTCTTGAGCTAAATTGTGTCAACTCAACTATTATTCCTGGATAAAGCATTTGACAATGGTTGTTAAGGATTATGGATGCACTGAATGAAATCAGAAAGCCAGAGACTTGTATGAAAACCTTTTCCCTCCAAATTTTTGTTATGACAACACATAAAGTGTACCTTTTTTTAAAAATCAACATAAGAAATCCAGAAAAATGGTGTTTAGTCTTGTCCCATCTGTCTCTCTAGTAATCTTTTCTTTCTGGACCACATCCTCCACTCCCGGCTGTGACTCTCACCAACTTGCTTGTGACTCCAAAATAAATCTTTCTTTAAATTCTTCCCTGAGTTTCAAACCCACAGCCTCATAACTCATCCTAATGCCACATGAGACCAGGAATGTCCCTGTCAATAATTTTAAATTCCCATTGCCTCGCTAAGAAACCTGAAATATCCTCACTGGTCCAGATCGTACTTATCTGCTACAGCTCTTTGAGTGCTGAGATTTGGACCTGAGCAAATATGCCTGTGGTCTACCACCCTGCCTTGGATAATGTCTCCAGATTTTCACTCTGAAATAGCTTTTGCTTTCTTTCATCTCCCAGCATATTATACATTACTATCTTAGGATAGAATTCTACACCTTTCAATCCCTTGTCATTCTAAAGCGTATATATTCTACTTAAAACCCTTAGTAACGCCCTTGCCCACAGGATCCGTTTCAAACTCCTAAGAATGGTATTTTTACAATCTGCTTCCAAACTATCTTACCAAGCTCATTTTCTGCACCTTTTAAGCTTATTAACTTCCATACCATCATCCAGTGGTGAGTAATGCTTCTAGGTAATTGCTTTTAAGAAAGAAATACTTTGTCCCTTTGCATATGTGGTTCTCTCTACCCATCATGCCCTTCTGCCTCCCATAATCCTACCCATGTGTTGCTTCCTTCTTATAGGACAGTTCCTACATCCCTCAGATCATCTCACAATACTTTTATATTTAAAACATTAATACACTTTTCACAATTATTTCTAGGTAAATAATTATGTTTTCATAATTATTAATAATCCCTATTGTGACAGTTTGAATTTTTTGAATCCCAAAAAGAGAAATATTATGTGTTTGAACTAATCAATTCCTGTGGCTATGAGATCTTTTTGATTGGACTCTCAGTGAGGCGTGACTCAGGTTGAGTCTCTGTCCTCTCGCCGGGTCTGATATAAATGGAGACACAGACAGAGATAAAGGAAGCTGCCATATTTGATCCTTCCATGTGAAAGAAAGGACTCTAGTTTCACCCACAGCTTAGCTGCAAGCCATATGCCTGAATAGTTTGCAGCTGAGCTCAGGAAGAAAGTGGAGCAGCCAAGACTGACAGAGGAGGTTCAAAAAGAGACAAGCCCTGTGCCTGGTTGCCCTCAGCTGAGTTCTGGGAGACAAGGGGAAGGCAGAGACCTCGGCAGAGATCGGTGGCCATCTTGCTTCACCACAAGGCAGATGACTTTGGTGAGAAAGCGTCTTTGCTGATGCCTCATTTGGACTTTTGACAGCCTTGGAACTGTAAGCTTTTATCCCAAATAAATTCCCATTATAAAAAGCCAACATATTTCTGGTACTTTGTATTGGCAGCCCTGTGGCAAACTAAAACACCTGTGTAATTATGATATGTTATTTAATCTGTGTCAATGTCTTCATCCTTAAAATGACAATAATTATTGCTATCTACTTTATCATTATGTGAAGATAAGAAATATAAAACATACAATTTAAAATGCCTAGCATATAGTAAATGCTCAATAAATGTTCCAAGTAATAGTGTGTTTATATTTATTAGAAGTTTTATTACCCCACAAAACTGAATTTCTGAAAGGCAGTGTCTTATTTACCTTTGTAACTACTAGAGAACTTGTCATAATTACTGGTACATTGTATGTGTTCAATAAATGTTTACAAGTTAGTGAGTTACTATTTCTTAACACCCCTCTGACAGTAATTCTGAATCTTGCCTTTTCCTTTCAAAAGTGTAGATAGTACATATAACATTATAAATTGGATAATAGAAAAACTATTAAGGGGTGATTTAAAACATTTTGCAAACCACTGCACACAGTACATACCTGTGTAACAGAACATTGATTCAACTATTCTGCCTTTTGTTGTAAATCTTAGTGATCACTCTTCTAGCAAGCCAATTTTGCAAGTATTGATATTAATCAATTCAACTACAAGACTACATGTTTTTGTCACCACATTCTAAAAAAAGATGCTTATAAAGCAAAAGAATTAAATGGCTTGACACTAGTGCTAACAATTTAAAACCCAACACATATTGTGCCCTTGGTTTTAATTAATTCATCCCATGAATGCCTACCACCACACCCAATTACCAGTGCAGAGATAATGAGAGTGGTCTAATCCCAATTAAACAGGAAAAAATCAAATAGTTATTGAGTACATAGAAGAGGTTCTTCTCCTCCTTTCTCAGTTTTATTTCTATGGGTCTGAAGGCTACAAATAACAAGTTATTACAATTGCCTGATAATTGCTCTGCCTGCTTCCTCCATGAACCTTTCTCCAGCTCACAGCTAATTCTCAATGCAGTAGCCAGAATGATCCTTTTAAAGCCCTCCCAGTCTCCCACTTTCACCTATTAATGACATTTTACATGTGTATGCTACATTTGTTGCAATTGATTTACAAATACTGAGGCATTGATACTAACCATGGTCAATGGTTTACATTATGGTTTACATTTTGCCCACACACTTTTATAGGTTTTGATAAAATTTAAAGTGGCCTGTATCCGTCATTGCAAGATCATGCTCATGTCTAGTTAAGAGGTTTACCATATGGAATTCCATTTATAATAGATGTATTTGACAGCTAATTCTAACATTTTTATCAGTTCTAAATTAATTTCTATTCTATTGCTTTTTCTCCTCAATATATCATATATTCTTTGTTCTTTTCATGTCTGCTAATTTTTTATTGGTTGCCAGACATTGTAGAATTTATCTTATTAGTTGCTGAATAATTTTATATTCTTGACCTTTAGTCTAAGATGCAGTTAAAGTCACTTATAAGCTATTTGATCCTCTCAAGTCTTCCTTTTGGATTTGTTAGGCAAGGCCAGACTGCTGTTGAATCTAGGGCTAGTTATGCCCCACTACTGACCTGAGACCCTTCTCAACCACATATGCCCTTGAATTATGAGGTCTTCTAGTCTGGTTGACCAGAACAACCTCTACTCCTGGCCCTGTTAAATACTTGGGCGAAGTTATCTTCAGATTTCCAGGGTTCTCTATTTTGCAGCTCTGCTTCTCTGTTACTCTTTGCTGCAAAATCTAGCCATCTTTGTATCTGTGGACTCTCAACAATGTCTCTACAACTTAGCAAGTTTGCTAGACTCAGCCTGGATTTTTACTCTTTGTTTCACTGATTGGAAATTTTATCATGGTCTCATTTGTTTCACATCACTCAGCGGTCACTATCCTTTCTTGCTTAAAATTCAGTGCTTTGAAAACTTGTTTTAAGTATTTTGCCCAGTAATTTGGTTGTTTCATTGGGAGGGTAAATCTGTTCCCAGTTACTCCATCCTGGTTGAAAACCAAAATCCCTAGAAGTTTATTTTCTTTAACTTACAAATAATCCAATAGAAAAATTAATAGGCAATTTAGAAAGGAGGAAATCTAAATGGCTAGTAAATATAAAAAGATATTCACATTGAAATATAATTTTTTAACCCTATGGAAGGAAAATTTTTAAAAAATAACTTTCCATTGTTAGCAAAGTTGTGAGGAAATAAAGGACTTTGATCTCTTGTTGCTATCTTGTGAATAATACAACCATTTTGAAAAATCTGGCAATGTTTATTAGTAAATTTAAACTTGAAATAAAAAGGGACCATCAAAAAGGCATGTGTAATAGAATGATAATCATAGTATTGTAGTGGCAAAGCAGTGGCAACCTCTCAGAATCCATAAATCAAAAAATGGT
Source organism: Tolypeutes matacus (assembly GCA_026826555.1). Lineage (NCBI taxonomy): Eukaryota > Metazoa > Chordata > Mammalia > Cingulata > Chlamyphoridae > Tolypeutes > Tolypeutes matacus. Next base: position 4,296,162 of record JAKSZT010054474.1, on the reverse strand, counting down.
TGAATGTATTATTAAACAATGCATACATTATGGAAAACTAATTAGCTGCTAAAAGGAGTGCATTGGATTTCATTGACCTGGAGGAATAGCCAAGATAGATTGATTGCTCAGTTAAAAGGGAATCTTACAAAGCAATGTGAATAGTACAATCATTTTTCATTATTGCTTAAGAGAAGAGTAAAAAGAAAAGAACCATAGAAAAGGTAAAAAGATAAACATCATTCCATTAAAACTTTTTACCTTCAAGAGGGTATGTTGGAAAGGTGTCAGGAAATATTAACTTTTAAACGTATCTTTTGGGGGCGGATGTGGCTCAAATGGTTGAGCATCCATCTCCCATATGGAGGAGGCTGGGTTTGATCCCTGGGACCTCCCAGTAAAAATAAAGAAAAATGTAGAAGGTGCATGGGCTGCCAGGCCCCGCGAGCAGGCACACCGCCAGGGCCCACGTACGGGCGTGCCCCAGGCCCCGCCGAGCCACACAGCAAGATGATGACATAACAGGAAAGTGACACAAGGGAGAGCCAAGATGAGATGTGCTGAAAAACCAGGAACTAAGGTGGCTTAGGTGGCAGAATGCCTTTCTTCCACATCTGAGGCTTCTACGATCGAATCCCGGTGAAGACAGGAGGAGAAGAATGAGGAGAAAGGACAGGAAAGAGACACAGAGAATTGCCCAGCGAATGGACACAAAAACAGCAAAAACCAGAGGGAGATGCTTTAAAAATGGATAAAAGTAAAAAAATTAATAAATCTTTTAAAAAATGTATCTTTGTATCACATTACTTAACATGTATTGCACTCACTATTTACAAAAATATGTAAAATTTTAAAATCATACAACTGTTACCAGCAACATCCAATAAAATTTGTTAAAATATTCATGCAAAACTTTTGAGGTTTGAAAGAAAATCAGTGGAGAAGACTGTTTTATTGTGCATGTATTGAAACTTGTGAAGTTAATGAAATATACTTTTTATCTAGAATTACAAGAGAAGATACTTCAACAAATAATGTAAGAACACTTGCTGATTGTTCTAATTTAACAGTTACTCTGAAAAAAAAGCACTGGAAATGACAAAAAGCATTTAAAAATATTTTGTCATGTCCTGCACTTTTGACCCTTGTTGCTCATTGTCCAAGGATATTACTATACAATTTATAGTGAGACTTCTGATCTGAACTAATGAGCTGATAGTTTACCTTTTCCTTTCTTTATACATTTCTTCTAAATAGACTGAACTTTAAAATGTTTGTCTTAAGTATTTCTTTTCCTTTCTGTGCCTTTGTAATTTTATTTTTATTACAAAATGATAGTTTTTGAAAGAGATAATGTCCCTAACTGTCCCTGCTCCCTGTCTGAATAACAATTTTGCCTTATGTTTCCTCTGCATTAGTTTTTCCTTTTATAACTTGATTTTAACTACTCTCCTTCTTATTCATCATAATTATTTTTACATTTATTTATTTAATTATTTATATTTCAGTGTTGATTATATTCACAGTGCTATGCTACCATAACCGTCCTCCATTTCCAAAACTTTACAATCACCCCAAAAGAAATCTGTACAATTTAAGCATTAATTCCCTATTCCCTACACCAAGCTCATCCTCTGATAAAATATATTCTAGATTCTGACTCTATGAGCTTGCTTATTCCAATTATTTCATATTAGTGAGATCAGAAAATAGTTGTCCTATTCTGGCTTATTTCAGTGAACATGATATCTTCAAGGTTCATCCATGTTATTGTTTGTATCAGAAATTCATTGCTTTTTATGGCTGAATAATATTCCATTGCATGAATATACCATATTTGTTTTTCCATTAATCACTTAATGGATAGTGTTGCTTCCATCTTTTGGCAATTGTGAATAATGTTGCTATGACCATTAATGAGCAAATATCTGTTCAAATTCTGGCTTTCAATTATTTTGGCTATATACCTAGTACTGGGATTGCTGAGTCATATGGTAATTCTATACTTTGCTTTCTGAGGAATAGCCAAACTGTGCTCCACAGTGGCTACACCATTTTACCTTCCAACCAGCAGGGAATGAATGTTCCTATTTCTCCACATCCTCTCTAACACTTGTAATTTTTTTTTTATTATTATTATTTTTTTTTTATAGTAGCTATTCTAGTTGGTGTGAAATGTTATCTCATTGTGGTATTGATATACCTTCCCCTAACAGCTAATGGTGCAGTGCATCTTTTCATTTGATTTTAGCAATTCATATATCCTCTTTGGAGAAATGTCTATTCAAGTGCTTGCCCATTTTTTAATTGGGTTGTCTTTTTGTTGTTGAGTTGTAGGATTTCTTTTTATATTCTGGATATTAAACCTTTATCAGGCATGTGGTTTCCAAATATTTTCTCCCATTGAGTAGGCTTTCTTTTCATTTTCATAATAAAGTCCTTTGAGGCACAAAGCTTTTTAATTTTTATGAGGTTTCATTTATCTGTTTTTTTCTTTCATTGATTGTGTTTTGGGTGATAGAAACCACTGCCTAACACCAGATCCTAAAGATGCTGCCCTAAATTTTCTTCTAGGAATTTTATAGTCTAGGTTCTTATATTTAGATCTTTGATCCATTTTGAATTAATTTGTGTATATGGTGTGCAGGAGTCTCCTTCATTCTTTTGTATATGGATATCCAGTTCTCCCAGCACCACTTGTTTAAAGGCTCTTCTTTCCCAATTGCTAGACTTGGAAGCCTTGTCAAAAATCAATTGACCATAGATGTTAAGGCCTTTTTCTGAACTCTGAGTTTGATTCCATAGGTCTATGTATGCATTCTTGGGCCAGTATCATGCTATTTAGATGCTTTGTAGTAAGATTTAAAGTTCTCCAACCTCATTTTTATTTTTCAAAATGGTTTTGGCTATTTGGGACCCCTTACTCTTCCAAATGAATTGAATGCTGGGCTTTTCCATTTCTGCATAGTAGGCTGTTGGAATTTTCATTGGGATTGCATTGAATCTGTAAATCATATTGTGTAGAACTGACATATTAACAGTATTTAGTCTTCCAATATGAACATGGAATGTCCTTCCATTTGTTTAGATGTTCTTTTATTTCTTTTAGCAAAGTTTTGTAGTTTTCCATGTGTAAGTGTAGTTTTCCATGTGAATGTCCTTTACATCCTTGTTTAAATTTATTCATAGATATTTAATTCTTATACTTGCTATTTTAAAAGGAATTTTTTTCTTGATTTCCACCTCCAATTGTGAATTATTTGTGTACAGAAACACTACTGATTTTTGCATGTTAATTTTTTACCCTTCCATTTTGATGAGTTCATTAGTTAATTCTAGTACTTTTATTGTCATTTTTCAAGACTTTCTAAATAAAGGATATGCAATTTGCAAATAGTGATGTTTTTACTTCTTTCTTTTCAATTTTGATTATTTTTATTTCTTTTTCTTGCCTAATTGCTCTGGCTAGGACTTTCAATACAATGTTGAAAAAACAGTGGTTACAGTGGGCATTTTTGTCTTGTTCCAGATCTTAGAGGAAAAGCTTTCAGTCTTCTACATCTGAGTATGATGTTAGCTATGGGTTTTTATATGTGCCCTTTATAATGTTGAGGAGATGTTTTTCTTATCCTATTTTTATAAGTGTTTTTAGCAAAAAAGGATGCTAGATTTAGTAAAATGCCTTTTCTGCTTCAATTTAGATGATCATGCAGATATTTCCACTGGTTTTGTTAATGTGGAGTATAACTTTAATTAATATTCTTATGTTGAGCCACCCTTGCATACCTGGCATAGATCTGACTTGATCATGCTTTATAATTCTTTTAGTATGCTTTTGGATTTGACTTGCTAGTATTTTGAGATTTTTGCATCTATATTCATTAGAGAAATTAATCTGTAATTTCTTTTTCTTGTAGTATCTTTATCTGGCTTTGATATTGTGGTAATGTGGCCTCATATATTGAGTTGGGTAGTTGTTCCTTTCTCTACAATTTTTTTGGAAGAGTTTGATCAGGATTGGTGTTAATTTTTCTTGGAATGTTTGTGAAGCCATCTGGTCCTGGAATATTCATTATTGGGTGGTTTTTTATGACAACCAATCTCTTTACTTGTAATTGGTCTGTTGAGTTGTTAGTGTGTTTCAGGGAATTTGTCCATTTCATCTAATTTGCCCAATTTGTTGGCCAGTTGTTTACAGCATCCTGTTGTGATCCTCTTTTTTTCTGTGGGCTCAGTAGTAATGTGCATCCTTTCCTTTCTGATTGTATCTTTTTGTGGCTTATCTCTATTTCTTCTTTGTCAGTCTACCTAAAGTTATGCCAATTTTATTGATCTTTTCAAAGAAACAGTTTTTCATTTTGCTAATGTACTTTAATTTTCTTTTTCTCTAGATCATTTACTTATGCTCTAATCATTGTTGTTTCTTTCCTTCTGTTTGCTTTGGTATTTGTTGTTCTTTTTCTAGTTCCTCCAGGTATGCAGTTAAGTATTTCATTTTAGCTCTTTCTTCTTTTTAATGTAAGCATTTAGAGCTATAAATTTCCCTGTCAGCACTGCCTTTGCTACAAGCCCTTAGTTTTGATATGTTGTGTTCTCATTTTTATTTTACTCATGATATTTACTGATTTCCCCTTTAATTTTTTTCTTTGGCCCATTAATTAAGAGTGTGTTATTTAATTTCCATTTATTGTGGAGTTTCTAATCCTTTCCCAGTTATTTCTTTCCAGCTTTATTCCATTGTGGTCAGAAAAGATGCTCTGTATAATTTCAATTCTTTTAAATTTATTGAAACTTGTCTTGTGACCCAACATGTGACCTATCCTGGTGAATGATCCATGTGCATTGAGAAGAATGAATGATCTGTCTTTTGGGGGTATAATGTTCTGTATATATATGTTAGGTCTAGTCCCTTCATCATTTTATTCAAGTCCCCCTGTTGGCCTGTTGATCTGTGCAGATGTTCTTTCAATTCATGAGAGCAGTATATTGAAATCTCTAACTATTATTGTAGAGGTGTCTATTTATCCTTTCAGTTTTGCCAGTATTTGCCTTATATATTTTGGGGCACTCTAATTAGGTACATAAATACTCTTATTCTTCTTGGTTGATTGCCCTTTTATTAATATATAGTGTTCTTCTTCATCTCTTATAATGGCTTTTGGCTTAAAGTCTGTTTTGTGTGATATTAGTATAGCTATCCCAGCTCTTTGTTGATTACTATTTGCAGGGAGTATCTTTTTCTGTCTTTTCTCTTTCAACCTATTTGTGTCTTTGGATCTAAGGCGAGTCTCTTGTAAATAACATATAATTAGATCATACTTTTTTTTTTTCACCTTCTGCCAGCCTGTATCTTTTGATTGGGGAGTTTAATCCATTAACCCATTCTATGCTACTATTGTAAAGGCAGTACTTCAGCCATTTTGTCCTTTGGTTTTTATATGTCATACTTTCTTTTGTCTCTCTTTTCCTTTATTGCAACCTCCTTTTCTGTATAAGTTGATCTTTTGTGATATATCTGACTGTCTCTTTCTCATTTCTGTTTCTGTATGTTTTTAAAATACTTGATTTGTTGTTACCATGGGGTTTATACTATACAACCTACATCTGTAACCTACTCTTCTAGTTAGCTAATAGCTGTCAAGGCAAAATACCAGAAATGGGTTGGCTTTTACAATTGGCATTTATTAATTTATAAGCTTACAATTCCGAGGCTGAAAAAATGTCCAAATCAAGGCATCATGTGATACTTTTCTCCTTGAAGACTGTCTGCAGGCGATCCTGGACTTCTCTGTCACATTGGAAGGCACATGGCAGCATCAGCAAGTCTCAGCCTTCTCTTCATGCTCCATTGCTTTCAGCTTCTGACTGCTCCTTCTGTGGCTTTCTCACTCCCAGTTCCATTGATTTCAGCTTCTTGCTCTTGTGACTTTCTCTCTCAGATTCTGTAGCATCCTCTTTGAGCTACTGGGTCTTTTCTCTCTCTCTCACTGTCTCTCCAAATTCATCCTGCTTATACAGGACTCCAATAAGATGATCAAAACTTATGGTGGCTCTTACCTCACCAAAGTAATCTAATCTAAGGCCCTTAACTGAAGTAATTTAATTGAAATGCCCTACCTACAATAGGTTCACACCCACAGGAATGGATTAGCTCTAAGGACATGATCTTTTCTGCGGTACATACAGTCTCAAACTACCACACCTACCAATTTGAAAACATATCAACTTAGCTTCATTAGCATACATGCTCTCTGATGCCATATCCCTGTTCCTCTCTTTATGTTGTTTTTGTCCCACTATACCACTTTATATTTTGTGTGACCATTATAAGGAACTATGCCTTTTTCTTGTATAATTGTAGCCTGACACTTACAGGAATAAAGAATAAAACTATATATTGAAGATACAGTACTATTGGGTTTTGAATTTACCCTATTATTTACTTTGACTGAAGGTCTTCATTTCTTTATACTATTCTAAGACAGCTCTCTCTGATCTTTTCCTTTCAACCTGAAGAATTTACTTTAGTAATTCTTGTAGGGTGGGTTTTTTGTTTATGAACTTTATCAGTTTCTATTTATCTGTGAATATTTTAAACTCTCCCTCATTTTTGAAGGGCGTCTTTTTCAGATAAAGAATTTGGGGCTGGTGGTTTTTCTCTTTCAGTACCTTAAACATACCATTCGGCTGCCTTTTTGCCTCCAGGTTTCTGATGAGAAATCATCATTTAGTCTTATTGTTTTATTGAGGATCCCTTCTATGTGATGAATCACTTTTCTCTTGCTATTTTCAAAATTCTCCTTTTATCTTTCACATTTGGCATTCTGATTAGTGTGTGTCTTAGAGTAGGTCTATTAGGGTATATTCTGTTTGGAGTACTTTGCACTTTTTGGACTGTATATTTATATTTTGCATAAAAGTTGGGAAATTTTTTACCATATTTCCTCAAATATTCTTTTTACCCCTTTCATTTATCTTCTCCTCTGGGACACCTATGATGTGTATGTTTGTATGCTTTATCCTGCCACTCAAGTCTCTGAGACATTGCTTAATTTTTTTCTGTTTTCTCTATTCTTCTGTCCATATGATTTCAATTGTACTGTCTTCTAGTTCACTGAGTCTTCTTCCTGTTCAAATCTGCTGTTGTATACCTCTAGTGTATTTTTAATCTCCATCATTGTGCCTTTCAGCCCCATAATTTCTATTATGTTTCTTTATAAACTTTCAAACTCTTTATGCTCACACATTGTCTTTTTAATATCCTTTATCTCTATACCCAAAATTACTTTATTTATATCCGTATGTTCCTTTCATCTCCTTGAATTGATTTAGGACATTTGGTTGAACTTCTTTTTTCGTTCCAAATTTTTTGTCTCCTCTGAAGTTTTAATGTATTCTCTTGAACAAATTAAAGCCATATCTTTCTGTTCCTTAGTGTGGCTTATAATTTTTTGCTAATGACTGACATCTGATTAAATGTGATGTGTTAACTCTGAAGGTCAGTGTATTAGTCAGCCAAAGGAGTGCTAATGTGAAACACCAAAAATGAGTTGGTCTTCATAAAGGGTATTTATTTGGGGTAGAAGTCCACAGTTACCAGGTCATAAAGCCTAAGTTTCTTCTCTCACCGAAGTACATTGCCACATGTTAGAGAAAGACAGCTGTCGATGTTTGCCAGCGTTCAGGTTCTTGGGTTCCTCTCTTCCCGGAGCTGCATTTCTCTCCAGGCTTAGCTCCTGTTTCCTCCACAAGGTCAGCTGTAGACTATCAGGCGAATGGCTCACTTCTCTTCTCCTGTAGCCTTCTCTACAACATCAAAACTGCTTCTCAAAAACTGCTTCAACTCTGTTCTTTGCCTTGCCTTTTATATTCGATTCCCCACCCACCAAGGGGTGGGACTCAACACCCTACTGATTTGGCCCAGTCAACACCCCAATCATAACTTAATCATGCCCAGATTAACAGATCAGTTTACAAGCATGATCCAATTATATTTTTGGAATTCATAATTACATCAAACTGCCCAACTGCAACAGTCAGTTTTTCCCCTCTTTCCTAAGGTTTTGTTGTTAGTAGACTTTGTGTTAAGGCTCTTCTTTGATGCTTAGTCCAAGTTATTCTGGACCTTTATTTGAATCTGTTTAACTGTTCAGATTTTGTCAGTTCTTTTACACCTAATTTTTGCTTTGGATAGGTGGTACTGTTTTTAAGATTGGCCTTTTGTATTCAATTGTTTAACTTCCAGGAGAAAGCTTCCTTTCCTCTGTTTGTTCTCTAGGAATTTTGATGCATTCTTTTTGTATTGGTGAGAACTCTTCTTCCTAGTTCCTAAGATTTGTTTATATTATGTTCCTCACTCAGTGTCTCCTTTTCAATACACTTTCAGTTCTGGGACCCAGTATGAATTACAGAAGTTCAGTTTCCCCCACTCCTTTTTTTTCCTGTGAGGCTTTTCTGCCACTGGTTTCTACCCTGTTAGGGTATCCCATCCCAGTGAACCAGATGGGATCAATACAGGAAGGTCTGTTTTGCATTTAAATGGTCCAGCGTGCAGAGACTTGAGTGTGTGCACCTCTTGACAACAGTTCTCCGTGGTCTCTTTTTACTTCTTTCCCTAGGGTCACTTTTTATGTGGCACTCCTCAGCTGCTTGTGTTAAGGCCTGGGTCTCTGCACACTTGAGTCCCTGTACTGGCATATGCATGGGATTCTACCCACTGCTGTGAGTGGATTTATGGTCTGCATCCACAGTAGGAGGGACCTGGACCTTGCTGCCTCTGTGTGACTCTTAAGCTGTGAGGAACCGAATGAACAGGAGGGGTCAAGACTTGTGGATCTATATCCAAAATCTCCTACCTGATTTCGATGTTTTCATTTTCTTTGGTTCAGCATTTGTGGTGCCCTTCTCCAGTATCTCTCATACTCTAGAGTTCCAAGCAAGTGTGGCTTGTCCTTTTATTAGCTGATTTTGAGGGGAGAATTTCCTGGACATGTCTTAACATCACCATGTTGATAATGTCACTTCCCCGTACACCTATTTTTATACTTGTTGCCACTTATATCTTTGTACATTATATGTCCAAAGCCATAGATTTACCATTACCTATTATGCATTTACATTTTAGCACCTGCATATAGTAAGAGTTACATACCAAACAACACAATACTGGCATTTATAATTACCCAAATGATTACTTGTACAGCAGGTCTTTATTTCTTTATACTGATTTGAAACACAATCTAGTGTCCTTTACTTTCATTCTGAAGAACTCCTTTAAACATTGCTTGTAGGGGAAGTCTAGTGGTAATGAACTCCTTCAGCTTTTATTTATCCAGGTACTTCTTAATCTCCCTCATTTTTAAAAGAAAGTCTTACTGGATATAAAATTCTTGGTTGGCAATTGTTTTCTTTCAGCACTTTAAGTATTTCAACCCACTGTCTTCTTGCCTCCATAGTTTCCCATGAGAAATCAGCACTCAATCTCATTGGGGCTCCCTTTTATTTAACACATTGCTTTTCTCTTGCAATTTTCAGGTCTCTATCTTTGTCCTTTACATTCAATAGTGTAATCAGCATATTCCAGAGTATATTTTTCTTCATGTTTATCCTGTTTGGTGTTCTCTGGGCTTCTTGAATGTATATATTCACGTCTTTTGTAGGTTTAGAAAGTTCTCTGTCATTATTTCTTTGAATATTCCTTCTGATCCTTTCTTTGTTCTCCTTCTGGAACTACCATAATGTGTATATCAGTATGCTTGATGGTGTCCCAGAGGTGTCTTAAGATATTTTAGCTTTTTATAATTCTTTTTAATTTCTGCTTCTCAGCCTGATTCACTTCAATAGTCTCAACTTCAAGTTCACTGATTCCTTCTTCTGCCAGCTCCAATCTGCTGTTGAAACCTACCTAGTAATTTTTCATTTCAGTTATTGTCGTCTTTAAGTCCATAGTTCTGTCTGATTCCTTTCTAAAATTTCTGTCTCTTTAGATTCTCAGACTGCTCCTTCATTATTTTTATGACATCCTTTAGTTCTTTCTCTGTATTTTCCTTCCTCTCCTTTAGCATTCTTAAGTACATTTTTTAAAAGGCTTTGTTTGATATGTATACATTCTGGTTTTCTTCATTGGTGTTTTCTGGATTTTTATCCTATTCTTTGAATGAGCCATCATTTACTGTTTATTTGTTTGTCTGCCTCTTTTGTCACACACTGTGCATTTTAATATTTTAAAATGCTAACTCTGGGATTTATTCCCTGAGATATATGTTTCTTGATTTTGTTACTGCCTGGTGATAAGACAGAGATTTTCTTGAGCTTCAACCCTCCTATCAGTAAGGTCTTCCCAAGGCAAATGCAGTATGCTGGGTCCTCCCTGTCTTCTCGGCTTTTGTCTTGTCCTGGGCTTGTGCTTATTCATTGTTTTGGACTTCTCCTGGTTACAGGAGTTTGAATGCCCTCTCTATTTCCCAGGAAATAGAACTTTGTCTCCCAGATGTTTAACTCAAGGAAGTCTTTGCCCCAGATTTTTGCCTCTATAGTTTCTTACATTCCTTTTATTGTCTCAAGTTTCTTTTTCCCTGGATGTCATATTCTGGATGGAGGGGCATGCCAGAGAGGAATTTCAAAAGTCAATCTTTCCCAGACAAAAGAGAGTCAGACACCCATGAATTGGGCACAAACAAGCTCCAAAATGCCCTGGGGAGGGTATCAGAAACTTCTTCCACAGCTCCCAGAAGCTGAGCTTTCTTGACCCACCCAGCAAATACAGCCCTTCAACTAACTGTTCCCCTCAGCCCTGAGGTAACATGACATACTTAAGTCTCCCTCCACCAATGCCTTTGTCAGGGTTGGGATGAAACAATGGCCACCCTCAGAGCCAGGCCCCCAGCAATCCAAAGTCACTCTTCAAAAGCTGTGGTCAGCGATCAGCTGATCAGCCGTGTTCACCCCTAATCTTGTAGAAGAATATTTTAATGTCCCTTTCTGTCATCAACAAGCTAGCTAGGGGCCAGAGACCATGGCAGCCTGCTTCAGGAGTGGGGGATAGGTTTCAGTCACCACCATACAGAAAGAAGAATTTACTGGTCTTTACTGTAGTTTACTGGCCTCTTCCTCCCACTCTTCCCTATATTCTGTACAGTGGTTATTGGCCTCCAGAGTTTCAAAATAGTTATTTCAAATAGTTCCTGCCTGTTTAATGCTTATTCTTTTGGAAGGACTAAATTCTAGCTCTTCCTACTCTGCCTTCTTCCCACAATCCTGATATTGCTTTCTTTCCAGCTGCATGTCTACAAAGCTTTCTTTTAAGAGTCAGTATTTTTGTTTTATAGGCCTTCCTTAGACCTTCAAAATTTCATACATAAGATATTATAATCACTGTATCTAAGTGAACTCTGACTTCAGATTATTAGATTTCAATCCTTTCCAGTGACTCAGTCAAGAATTATTTTAGATTTAGCTGTTGGTTAAATGCACTGTGCAAAGAAGCAGTCTTAGACTCATTTATGGCTATGAATCTTCCAGAATTCCTCACATTAGGGTTTTCTTGTAACATCTTCTTATCCATGACCTTAAACTTTCAAAGATAAATAATCAAAACCAATTTTTGTTCATTTTTCACAATTTAGTTCTATGGTTCTCTACCACTTTAGACAAGTATTGGATAAAATGTATTCATATATATTTAACACTTCAAGATTCTCTTTTTAGCTAAAACTTTTCAAAGGGACAAAATAAAGATAATGTCCCAAACTTGCCTTTCAATTCACATGAGTGGTTTATCACAATAGGAGATCTATCCAAATGTAAAATCCTCATGGGGAAATATTAACTAACATATCAGGTACTCAGTATGTGCCAGATGCCATCTTAAGCAATTTGCATTCTTTTGTTTATGCAATCCTCCCTAAAACAATACTAATTTTTATATGGATTATTGTTCCCATTTAACAGATAAGAAAATTTAGGTCCCAGAAAATTCAGTATTTTAAACTAAGCCATGCAGATAATAAGTGTCAGTGCCTTAATCTGACCCAGGCAATGGTACCACGGAGCTAAATGCAAAATTTCCCCACTATCCTTCCTCTCCAGAGTCCAATATAGATAATTTTTAATATGTATATATTTATATTAGAGAAGTTGTAAGCTTACAAAGTGATCATGCATTATGTGCAAAAATCCCATACATCACCCCTCCACCAACACCTTACATTGTGGAACATTTGTTAAAAATTATTTTAAAATATCATCCTATTATTACCACTACCTGTGGTATATAGCCTACATTTGGTATATTTTTTCCAAACAGCCCCTGTTATTAACACCATGTATTACTATTTTACATCTGTTGTAGTTCAGGAGAAAACACTCTCATATTTGTACTGTTAACCATCTTCCACCACATGGTTCACTGTGTTATACAGTCAGTAGATTGCCTTGTACAATCTATTTAAAGTGTACACCCACTGACTTTCAAGTTCATCACAGTTGTCATCACCTCAGTAAAGTTTTTAATGTTTTCCTTAGTCCAAAAGAAAGAATCCCATACTTCCCTATTATTGACCCTTTGCATTATCAGAGTATCTTCTTTGAAATTGATACAAGAATATTACACTATTGCTGCTAACTATAGTCCATAAATTATATTAATTGTATTTTCCCATGCATTATATTCTTACCACCTTGTAATCGTGATGTACATTTGTTCTAGTTCATAGAACATTCTTATATTTGCACTTTTAACCACAATCCTCAACCACCTTCAGGTTCACTATGTTGTTCAGTCCTTAGATTATTCTCTAGCTTCCTTTCAATTGACATTTACATCCTTAAACTTCCTCTTTTAGCTATAATCCCATTTATGTTAGCCATTTTAGTAATACTATAAGGTGTTACCATCAACTCTATCCATTTCCACACTTTTGCAGTCAAGCTAATTAAAAATTCTATATACATTAAGCATCAGTACCCATTCTCAGCCCTCATCCTATCTCCTAGTAACTTGTACTCTAGGTTTTAACTCCATGTGTTTGTTATTTGTATTTAATTCATATTAATGGGACCATAGGATATTTGTCCTTTTGTGTCTGGCTTATTTCACTCAGCATAATGTCCTCAAGGTTCATCCATGATATCATATGTGTCCCAATTTCATTTCTTCTTACAACAGCTTAATAGTCCATTGTGTGTATATACTGCATTTTGTTTATCTGTTCATCAGTTGATGGACATTTATGTTGTTTACATCTTTTGGCAAATGTAAATAATGCCACTATGAACATTGGTGTGCAAATATCTGTTCAGGTCATTGTTTTCAGTTCTTCTGGATATATTGCTGGTACAGGTACTGTCAGATCATATGGCAGTTCTATATTTAGCTTCCTGAGGAACCAACAAACTGTCTTCCACACAGGCTATACCATTCTTCATTCCCATGAACAGTGAAGGAGTGTTCCTATTTCTCCACGTCTTCTCCAGCAGTTGTTTTCTATTTTTTTTAGTAATGGCCATTCTACGAGGTGTGAGATGATATCTCATTGTAGTTTCAATTTGCATTTCACTAATAGCTAGTAATATTGAATATTTTTTCATGTGCTTTCTCATCATTTGTATTTCCTCTTTGGAGAAATGTCTATTTAAGTCTTTTGCTATTTTTTTTTTTTTTAAGATTTTATTTATTTATTCATTTATCCCCCCCCTTGCTGCTGTGCTCACTGGGTCAGCTAACCACGCCGTGCGGGTGGGCTTGCCTTCACCAGGAGGCCCCGGGAACCGGACCCGGGGCCTCCCATATGGTAAACGGGAGCCCTACTGATTGAGCCACAGCCGCTTCCCTCTTTTGCTATTTTTTAATTGGATTGCTTGCTCTTTTATTGCTGAGTTGGATGATTTCTTATATAACATTGAAATCAAACCCTCACCAGATATCTGTTTTCCAAATATTTTCTCTGATTGAGTGGGCTACCTTTTGACCTGCTTAACAAAGTCCCTTGAATCACAAAAGTGTTTAAGTTTGAGGAGGTCCCATTTATCCATTTTTTCTTTTGTTGCTCGTGCTTTTGGTGTAATGTTTAAGAACCCACCATCTACCACCAGGTCTTGAAGATATTTTCCTACATTTTCTTTTAGGAATTTTATGGTTGTCACATTTATATTTAGGTCTTTAATCCATTTTGAGTTAATTTTTGTATAAGGTGTGAGATAGGGATCCTCTTTTTTTCTTTTCGATATGGATATCCAGTTCTCCTGGCACCATTTGTTGAATAGACTACTCTTCCCAAGTTGAGTAGGCTTGACAGCCTTGTCAAAAATCACTTGACCATAGATGTGAAGGTCTTGTTCTAAACCATCTATTTGGTTCCGTTTGTCTATATGTCTGTCTTTATGCCAGTAACATGCTGTTTTAACCACTGTAGCTAGGTAATATTACTTAAAGTCCAGAAATGAGTGTCTTCCACTTTCATTCTTCCTTTTTAAGATGTTTGTGGCTGTTTGGGGTCCCTTACCCTTCCAAATAAATTTGATAATTGGGTTTTCCATCTCTCTTTTTAAAAAGGCTGTTGGAATTTTTTAATCAGGATTGCATTGACTCTGTATATCAAATTGGGTAGAATTCATTTCTTAACAATATTTAGTCTTCCAATCTGTATACACAGAATGTGTATACACAGAATATTTAGGTCCTCTAATTAATTTTAGCAAGTCATTGTACATGCATTGTAGTTTTCTGAATACAAGTGCTTTACATCCTTGGTTAAGTTTATTAAGTATATAGAACACTACTAATTTTTACATATTAATCTTGTATCCTAGCACTCTGTTGAACTTGTTTATTAGCTCTAGTAGCTTTGTTGTGGATTTTTCCGGACTTTCTAGGTATAAGATCATATTATCTGCAAAGAGCAAAAGTTTTACTTCTTTCTTTCCAATTTTGACACCTTTTATTTCTTCTTCTTGCCTGATTGCTATAGCTAGAACCTCCAGCACTATATTGAACAACAATGGTGACAGTGAGCATCCTTGTCATCTTCCCAATCTCAATGGGAAAGCTTTCAGTCTTTCACCATTGAGTACAATGTTAACTGTAGGTTTTTCATATATGCCCTTTATCATATTGGAAAATTTCCTTCCATTCCTATCTTTTGGAGGGTTTTTATCAAGAAAGAATGCTGGATTTTGTCAAATGCCTTTTCTGCATCAATTAAGATGAGCATGTGATTTTTCTTCTTTGATTTATTAACATTACACTGATTGATTTTCTTGTGTTGAACCACACTTGCATGCCTGGGATAAAACCCACTTGATCATGATGAATAATTCTTTCAGTGTGTTGTTGGGTTTGATTAGTGAGTATTTTGTTGAGGATTTTTGCATCCATATTTATTAAGGATATGGGTCTGTAATTTTCTTTTGTTCTTAATATCTTTTTCTGGCTTTGGTATTAGGGTGATATTGGTTTCCTTGAATAAGTTTGGTAGTGTTTGGATAAGATTGGTATTAAATCTTTTTTGAATGCTTGGTAGAATTCTCTTGTGAAGCCCTCTGATCCTGGGCTTTCCATTGTGAGGAATTGTTTGATGACTGTTTTGATCTCATTACTTGTGATTGGTTTATTGAGGTCTTCTCTTTCTTCTAGGGTGAGTGTAGTTTGTTCGCATGTTCCTAGGAATTTTTTCATTTCATCAACATTGTCTTGTTTTTTGAGGTACAGTCATTCATAGTATCCTCTTATTATGTCTTTTATTTCTGTGGGGTCAGCAGTAATATCCCAGTTTTCATTTCTGATTTTATTTGTTTGCATCTTCTCTCTTTTTTTTCTTTGTCAGTCTAGCTAAGGTTTTGTCAAATTTATTGATCTTTTTGAAGAGCCAACTTTTGGTTTTGTTAATTCTCTCTATTGTTTTTTTTTTTTTTTTGCTCTCAATTTAATTTATTTCTGTTCTGATCTTTACTATTTCATTGCTTCTGCTTCCCTTGGGAATAGTTTTCTGTTCTTTTGCTTGTTATGCCAGCTGTATAGTTAGGTCATTGATTTTAGCTCCTTCCTCTTTTTTTAAATGTACACATTGAAGGATATAAATTTCCCTCTCAGAACTGCCTTTGCTGCATCCCATAGGTTTTGATAGTGTGTCTCATTTTCATTCATCTTGAGATATTTATTGGCTTCTCTTGCAATTTCTTCTTTGATCCACTGATTATTTAAGAGCATGTTGTTTAATCTCCATATATTTGTGAATTTTCCCTTTTACTGCCTGTTATTGATTTCCAGCTTTATTCCTTTATAGTCAGAGAAAGTGCTTTGTTTAGTTTCGATCTTGCCTGGAGAGGCTGAGTAAAGACTGTGCTCCCTCCTGTCCTGTCAGTGGTGGAACTGGAACCACATGTGAGCATGTAGCCACATGGTGCTCAACAATCTAGTCCATGTGGGCCAAAAGCAACTACAGTTGCCAGGAAAGGCTGGTGCTCATCCCCCATGCTTATTCCCTTCTGGAAGCAAGGCTGGAGCCAGGCTAAGGTAGCAATCCAATCTGGTTAGAAAGAAGTCAGACCCTACCATCATTGTGCTTTTCAATGAACCTCATTTCCCCTCATGCCAGGGACAGTTAAAATGGAGTCTACCAGCCACTCTCCAACTTGGACAAGTTCACACTTTAGCCAAATTTACTAATCAGTAGCTGAAAGCAGTGACTGACTATGTCTTCCTTCCCTGTTTTGAGGAAATGGAGCTTCCAATTCCAGCCAGGGAATAGTTCCTTTGGCATCTTTGCTGCCAGAGGGTGATGGGCACCAGCCTCGGTGGCGTGGAGTGCTGTACTCATTATCTTTGTTGCAGATGGGCAGTCTCCACCTTCTGTTCTTCCAAAGATGTTGCGGGATTCTCTTCTTTCCTCCTGGGATCCCCCTAAACAGATGCTTTAGCTAGCTATGGGTGATTACTAACTGTACTGTAGAATGACCTGACTCTTAGAACTCCTTATCCTGCCACCATCTTGCCCTCCTCCTTCCAATATACATAAGTTTATTTTTAGCTTTAAATTTAAAATTTTAACTGCCTCCAAATTGGCTTAGTACCTAAAAATATTTTATCATTAGATTAAGCAACCTAAATATTACTGTTATACAGTAATGCTATGATCATGTGTTTTTTTTTTTTATCTTCTTTAAGTTCTTGGGGTCATGTATCTTTTTATTTTTAAGTAGAAATTGATCTTGTTCCAATTCAAAATACATAATAATAGGTTTATTTTCTAATACTACTCTGAGAATTTTGAAAGGGGATAAAATGTACTAACATGATAATTCATGTCCTACCCCTGTACCATACCTCTAAAACATCCAATAATAAGGATCACATATGTAAAATACCAGATCTTACAGCTCCCACAAAGAGAGGGCAGGTCTTTCCTTCTTATTGCATAATTATTTCAATGTTTTTCAAAATTTGGAAAGGTGTGTTTGATGTTCTGGTGGTTGTATTTTTTTAAATTTTAAGTCAGAGTCAACATGGCCAGAAATCACTCAAAATGAGGATGTTAGACAAAAGAATCTTTTTCAGAAGGGAGACATAAATGAAAGATCCTGTTGTAGTCATGTTTGTACAAATAAGAGTTATGCCAAAAAAAAATAGTGAATACATCAGAGCTGAACAAAAAGGTCTTATGAGCCAGCTGGTTTACACGAATAATTTTAACATGAAAGAGTTTCATCCAATCACACTATGAATTTAGATCTCATCAAGCTTTGTACAGCCACTTTCCTGTGTACCAACAAATGACTATACTGTACTTTATTGCCCATTTCATTATAATGTGAGCTGTTCAACTCCATTTCTCTTGTGCCCTTAGTCACAATTCTGTTGGTCTTGCTAACCCTTTTCTGGCTCCTTACTGTGCCTTTTTAAAATTTTTGTTCTATTATATATTTTATATAAACCCCAGTCTGCTGGGTGTTCAAATTTCCAATTTATCTGAGACTTTCCCACAGTTTTAATTTTCTTCCTAAGGTAGTTTTCTACAGTCAGGAACACATGAATGTTTCCTACACAAATGCACATACATGTAAATGTACATGCATAAGAATAATATATGACTACCTAGAGACACCCAGTGGACCTATTGGTATAGTTTGACTTGTCTTCAAATATCCAGAAGTTAGGTCCAGTTTCATTTAACTCTTTTTAGAGATGAGAAAATAGGTAGGGTAGAGGGAAAGGTAATTTTTGTAACATCTCCAAAACCAAACTAGACAGAATCCAAACTAGAGCTCAGAATTCCTGTCTCCAGCACTACAAATCAGCCTATTTGTTATCTACATTTATCTTTATTATTCATTTAGTTTCAATTAATTAAACATAAAAAATGGACACATTTTAAACAAATGTCAAACATACTAATACATCATCAACAACAATAATACCAGTTTGGCAACAAGGGCAATGGGATATTCTTTGATTGCCTTTCGATTTTTAGGGAAAACGTTGATTCAGAAAGACAGCCTCCATGTATCTCCTTATGACCTATGTAGTGAAGGGACTTTGAGCTCAGATTCGGGAATCTATGCTCCTTTGATTCTAGCATACTTAATTTCTGAATAGGTCTAGACCGACAGGATCTGAGAACAAGAGGAAAATAAAAAAAGAATAGCTTAGCTGGATAAAAATGAGAAATCTAAGGTTTTAGAATATTTTCTGCCACCAAATCCCTGCCTATGATTTCCCTCACATTATCATTTAGCCTCTGAGTTTATAAATGAGGATAATACTCCTCCAACCCTTTGTCATTCCCTGAGTTGCCATAAACCACTGCAATTTCTGCTGATGATGCACTTGGAGCGGCTCAGAGATCAACAGCTCATGTGGAGGAGGTTTCGGTAGCCTCCTACCTCTTATGATGAGCAAAGAAGTACTTGTTTAGCACCATGAATTTTTAAGCTTGCATAGGTTGTGTCAAGTTGATGAAAGTGGTCTTTATTTGCTGGCATCATGTTATAAAAAATCATATCTCAATTAACTTTCTAATTTATTATACATTATTTTTCAGATTGTTTTATGGCTGTCAAATGAGTATTTGCATTGATACTAGTGGTGAACTTAACATTTCTTTTTAATGCCTTGACAATTCTTCCAATAATTATTTAAATATATTCTAAATAGAGAAAAAACAGGTTGATTTATCTAGGTTTGTGTGGAGTCTAGTTGTATTGCAAGTAACTTAGGGAGAACCAAAAGAGTCTTTTTGATGAAAGTTGGATGCTCTGTCTTCACATGTACACCATTGCCTGTATAAACATGAATAATTTAAGATAGCATAGGCCTCTAAGGCAACAAGATTTAACATATATTTTTTTAGATTTTCAGAAAAAAAGGCAGATGAAAATCCCTAAAACTGAGTTCCAAGTCTCAGAATGGCTGATTTACAAGCACCAGGAGAATTAGGTTTAAAATTGTTTTAGAAACCTATGGAAATCAAATTCCCTGAAGGAATGTTTATTCAATAATAAAATAAAAATCCACGTATGTATTTCTAATCTATAAATTATCTGGAGAGTAAGAGAGAAAGAGAGCCATAGATCTGTTCTATTCTTACTGATGCTTTGGAAACAATATCCTTAATAGTGGAGAAAACAGCCAGTTAATGGCTTTTGTGGTTTGCTAAATGCCTGAGTAAAGTTGAGGTGTTTAATAACCACAAAAGCCCTTTACTGCCACTAGAGTCCTAAGACTCCAATCACAATTCATAGTCTATATCAGCATTCAATCTGATATAACGATCCAAATCATAAATGATTTTTAAAAAATGTTCCCTCTCCTCAGGAGGGTCTGTTGATACTATTTCTTAGTGTGTGTGTGTTTTTTTTTTGTTTTTTTTTTTTTTTTTATTTTTTTCCCCCTCATTGACTTTGTAGCAAAGAAATACATAAAACGAAATGGGTTGCAAAGCAAATTGGTATTTGAATATGGGTTCTGTGAATAAATAATTATATAAATACACAGGCATATAACCATATTTCCATATATACATACCAATTTGTATTTCAATTTTCCAATAGGGAAAAAAAAACTCAGTAGCCTGCCTTTCTTAATAGCCACAGAAGTATCCTTCATAATGAGAGTACCTTGTGGAGACATGTTAGGGATTATTTAATTCTATCATTTAGGACCACATTCTCATCTTTTCAGATACAGAAATAAGACCAGAAACAACTTGTTCAAAGGCACACAAGTAGTAAAGAAGAACAGTTGGATTCTGCACTCATTCCAACTTTTATTGACTCTTGCCTGGACTGCTATAATAGCCTTCTGTAGAAACTGGCTTTCTATAGAACAGGAATTCTTAACAAGGGGTCCGTGAACTTGAATTTAAATTCAAAAAAATATTATTCTTGTGGGGACATGTTGGTGCGGGTGTGATATATTCATTAAATAATGCACAATATAGTGTGGACTGAGTAAGGGGCCTGTGGTTCTCACCTGACTGGGAAAGGGGTCTGTGGAACAAAAAAGGTTAAGAAACCCTGCTATAGAAGAAGTCCTACCCAAACATCCTTCCACATTCCTGACAGAGTGATCATTCCAAAGCCCATCCATGATGATGGCATTATGGGAATACTCGTTTTCTTGAAAACACAGGCCTCAGTCTACCAATCTGTGTTCCATCTTGGCCTTGATACCTTAAGATAAATGGTTTATTAACTCTCACCTAACTCTGTCACTTTTTTGTCATGCATTCATGACTTTACACATGGAAATCTGCATGGATTATTCTTTTTTGCCCCTAACTAATTCCCACATACCTTCATGTAAGTGATTTATTTTAATTTTATGATATTTTAATTCAAACTTTATGTCAAATTAAAAAATAAAATAACATAAAAGGCAGCTTAACAAGATATGGAGGCATTACTCCTAAAAAGTTCTATCCAGTCACTTTTATCTCATCTAATTTCAACTATTAACTCAATTGTTCCTCTAGTGTTCAGAAAGATACACATAGGATCACAGATTAGTTAAGAGACATAGTAAAGGTCTCCTTATTAATGAAAAAAAATGAAAAAGAGAAAAAAATGCTTAATCATATTCATATCTCACAAAACCACACCCCATGTTCTTTTTTCTTTACTTTTAGCACTAATATAGTACCTACTTTGCTTTTGCTATAAACACATTACAATGTTGTTGTTAACTATAGTCTATAAAGTACATTAATTATATTATCCCATGTATCACCACATTCTTAACACCTTATAGTAAAAGAACAGTCCTGTATTTATATTAACCACAATCCTCATCTACTGCCAAAATCATTGTTATACATTCCCTATATTATCCTACAGCTGCCCTCCAACTAACATTAATTTCCATAGACTACTCATTTCAGCCACAATCACATCCATAAATCAACAGTGCTTGTTATACTCATTATAATGTGTGACCATCAAGTCCATCTATTACCACATATTTACATTTGACCTTATTAAACATGCTACATTCATCCAACATTGTCTCCCCCTTTTCATTCCACATTCCATCTCCCAGCAACCTACACTTCATAGTCTAACTCAATAAGTTTACTCACTGTATATAGTTCCTATCAGGGAAACCATATAATGTTAGTCCTTTTGTGTCTGGCTTATTTCATGCAACATAATGTCCTCAAGGTTCCTCCATGTTGTCATGTGTTGTCATGGTCATTCTATCTGATATGAGATGATATCTCATTGTAGTTTTAGTCTGCATTTCCTTAAAAGCTCTTGATACTGAACACATTTTCATGTGTCTTTTGGCCATTTGTATTTCCACTTTGGAAAAATGTCTGTTCAGTTCTTTTGCCCATTTTTAAATTGGGTTGCTTGTCATTCTGTCATTAAGTTGTGTGATTTCTTTATATAACACAGAAATAAATCCCTTATTAGAATGTAGTTTACAAAGATGTTTTTGCATTGAGTTGGTTGTCTTTTCACCTTCTTAAAAAAATTGTTTAAAATACAAAAGTATTTTTAAAAATTAAAACATTGGGATATTAAAAAATAATGAAAAATATTTTTAAAAAATTTTTTGACATTTTGCCTTTCATCGCTGTAATATCTGGTGTCCTGTATGTAAAGTGGCATTTTCTTCCATTTATTCCCCAGTGTCTTACTTTATTGCATTTTGTTTTCAAAGAAATTTAAGGTCACAGTAAAGTCACATACAGAATACAGGGGACTCTCCTATACCCAACATCCTCCCCCTTTCCCCCTTCCCATATTAATACCTTTGTATATGTGGATGGTACCTTTTTTATAACTGATATACAAATAGTGAAACACAGCTACTAAACATGATCAATGTTTTACATTATGGTTTACATTTTAGATCGTACACTTTTATAAATTTTGATAACATTTAATATGGCCTGTGTCCATCATTACAAGATCATATAGAACACTTTCATTGCCCACTAAATACCTCCAGTTCGATCTATTCTATTCCTCCCTCCCCCTCCCCTCGGTGCCCACAGCGACCCCCTTGCTTCACTCCTTGGATGACAAGATGCATAGTTACTTGCAACAACACTGAGGTCTTGATACACTGGTTTATCCTCCCATATTAGGAACTTCCCATGTTCTCGAGAGACTCCTGCCCTCTGTGAACAAATAGATCCTCCCCAGGATAGAAGTCCAACTCCTTCCCGCTCCTTATGTGGGTCTCTGCCCACTGATGCAACACCTTATGACAAAATGATCACTCATACACTCCCTAGAAGCCTGATCCCAGTGTACCCTGCCCCGAATGCCCCTCCCATCCAACACCCTAAACCAGTAACTCTTCCTTGTCATATTGCTATAAGAGTATTCCCAGCTTTGTACTTTCAACCACATACCCACAAATCCACAGTGTTAACCTGGTCCCTCTCCCAACCCTCCCCCCAGTTCCCTGGACCTTCCAAGCCTACCTCCCCAATCTACCCATTTGTCAAACCTGTACCACCCATCCCAATAATATCACTAGCCTCCTGTCATAGCACTTCAATGCACACTGGTTGGAGACTCACACAATAACAGAGAGAATATTGAATTCCCATCCTGGAGAGCTCTGCCACATTCTCTAAGGGAGCAGCAACAGTCCCTCAAGTGCAGGGGCAATGACTGGTGAAGGAGGATGATACACTGATGGACTCTTGATATTGATGATAATGCTTATGGACCTTTGTTCTTGAAATTGAAACTTAGCCTAGTGTTGTGGAGTCCTAAGAGTTGCCTCCTGAGAGCCTCCTTGTTGCTCAAATGTGACCTCTCTCTAAGCCAAACTCAGCATATAAATGCATTACCTTCCCCCCAGTGTGGGACATGACTCCTGGGGATGATCTTCCCTGGCACCAAGGGATTATTACCAAGCAACAACTAGCAATGCAACTGGAAAAAGACTTCAAATAAAAGGGAGAAAAGGTAAAAACAAATGAGTTTATATTGCTAAGAGATTTCAAAGTGAGTCGGGAGATCATCCCAGAGGTAACATTTATGCACATCTCAGCAGGAACTCATAGGTTGCCAAAGTGGATACTACCCCAAATAGTGGGGCTCCTGAGGGCTCTGGAGACACCCAGGTCCCATGGTCAGGGCAGATAGCTCCGAAGTTTGGTGCCTTGCCACCTACTTTGGAGTTTGTGCTCCTGAGAGTCACAGAGTTTGACTCAATTATGGCTTCCCGACACATGGCTCATCTGTCCCTTCTATTTAAACCTATACTTGGTGCTGGAGTTTGTAGGTGTACATCCAAGAAACTGGAGTCTTTGGGCTGTCCATGTGCCAGCTGGGCTCATAACCTCAGCAGAGTTGCAACACTTACTCTCCACTTCATTGGACTCACCCAGGACAACTAACAAGGAGGTGAGGATTTGTAAACCACCATACCAAGGAAATGAGAGAGCCAACAACTGCAAGCAAGAGAGTCCCATCCATCAGCTGCATGGGATCGAAGCTTCCTCTCAATTAGAGGTAGAGTGGACATCACCATCCCAGAGTCCTCAGGATTGGGGGATGAACTATGGACTAGAATGGACTTACTGGTATTCTGCTATAGAAATATTGTGATTCTAGCATTGGAAGGAATTACAACATTTATGTGGAGGTAATGACCAATTGGTAATGACTTCCAATGAGGCTCTGGAAGCAGGAAGAGGGAAAAACAGTTGTAATATGGGGGCTTTTTTGGGACTTGGAAATCATCCTGAATGACATTGCAATGACAGATATAGGCCATTTTATATCGTCACATAACACACAGAATTATGTGGGAAAGAGTGTTGACTACAATGTGAACTATGGTTCATACTCAGTGGCAAAGCCCCAGGATGCATTTATTGCAATGAATGTGTTTATGTGGGAGGGTGTGGGGGTGTGGGGAGTGGGGCATGTGGGAATCCCTATATTTTTTGTGTAACATATATGTAATCTAAGTATCTTTAAAAAAACATTATTACAAAAAGAAAAGAAAGTATTTAATTTTTTAACTATAGAAGAAATAGAAGACCTCAACAAACCAATCACAAATAAATAAATGGAAATGGCCATAAAACAACTCCTCAAAATGAAAAGTACAGGACCAGATAGCTTCATAAGTGAATTCTACTGAACATTTAAGGAAGATCTAATGCTAATCTTTCTCAAACTCTTCCAAAAAATTGAAAAGGAAGGAATTCTACCAAAAATTCTATGAAGCTAACATCACCCTAATACCAAAGCCAAATAAAGATATTATGAAAAAAGGAAATTACAGACCTATTTCTTTAATAAATAAATATAGATGCAAAAATTCTCAACAAAATACTTGCTAACTAAATCCAAAAACATGATTTAAAAATTATGCATCACAATCAAATAGGCTTTATACCAGGTATACAAGTGTGGTTCAACATAAGAAAATCAATCAATGTAATATACCACATTAATAAAGTCAAGTAAAAAAATCACATGATCCTCTCAATTGATGCAGAAAAGGCATTTGACAAAATACAATTCTTTCTTTTATCTTTCTTGATAAAAACACTCCAAAACATGTATATTACTAGAAGGAAAGCTAAAAAAATGTAACATGGGGCTGTATAGCATAGTGAAACTTCATGTAAAATACAAATGTGAGTGATATTGCATATATGACTGGTTTTACACAATAAAAATACAAATCAATTAAAGAAAAGGAAACAGAATAGGAGCTATGTATGGCAGGGGAAACAGAGATTGAGAATGATGAGTTTTGTTTGTTTGGTTGTTTTTATTTATTATTATTATTACTGGAATAATGAAGATGCTCTAAAAATGATTTAAGTTATGAATGCACAACTATGTGATTGTACACTTTTGATGGATTTATGCTTTATTAATATGTTTCAATAAAATTGATTTGTTAAAAAAAAAACACTCCAAAAGATAGGAATAGAAATAATTTTCTCTATATGATAAAGTGCATATATGAACAACCCACAGCTATCATTTTACTCAATGGAGAAAGATTGAAAGCTTTCCCACTGAAATTGGGAATAAGACAAGGGTGCCAACTCTCTCCACTGTTATTCAATATTGTGCCAAAAGTTCTAGCTAGAGCAATTAGACAAGGAAAATGAAATAAAAGGCACTCAAATAGTAAAAGAAGAAGTAAGCTTTTGTTTTTCACTGATGATATGATCCTATACTTAGAAAATCCCAGAAAATCCACAACAAAACTATTAGAACTTATAGCTGATTTCAGCAAAGTGGTGGGATACAAGATTAATACAAAAAGAATCAAAGTTGAATCAGACAAGAATAATTCAGAGAGTAATACAAAGGTGTATTTCTTGCCTAGGTATTTTATTGAAATATTGCCTCAGTCATTGCTTCCTATTACATTCCATGAAAAAGTGTAGGTATCTAGTCATTTACTTACACGTAGGCTCCATTAGTGCCAGCACTCCTTCCCCAGCACATAAATCAGTACCTGGAACTTACTTCTCAAAACTACGTTGAATAAAGATGATCTTTAGCAAATCTCCTTTAGGCATTACTATCTTGAATATATAAATTTTCCTTGTCTGGGGGAAGTTCTGAAATTGCAAGGCTATTAATAGATGTCATCCATGTGGGCCAAACCCTTTCAACCCTATCAACTTTTTTCATGCACTGAACTTGCATACTCTACTTTCAGTGTATCGTTACCATGATGATTTCTTTGTTAAGAAGAGTTTGAGCCCGTGGGATCAGTATACCATTAACCATTACCCCCCTGTAATAACCACGGGTTCCTTTTGTGTATTTGTATATCTCAGTGTGTATAATATACCAAAGTTTTAAAATAATAGCCTATTTTGACTTAAAATGCAAATAAAGCTCCTGTATCATGGGAACAATAAGTTGCCAAGCATATTCACTGAAGAAATGATAGTTTGATAGTTTGACTCTACTTGGACAAATTGCATTTGATATGTTTAGAATAACAAATAAAAATGCCATTTAATATTATGTGAACCTTCATCCACTACACTGAACCTACCCTGAGATATTGTCTGATTATTTAGAATATGGTGCATCAAGGTATAATACCAAATACTTTGGTGCTTATTGAAATAAAGGTCTTGGCTCCTAAAACTTGCATATTAACAGCCAATGTTAGCTAAGATCAAAGACAAAGAAAACATGAGAGAAAATAAGACTTTCCAAAATACCTACATAAAATGTAGATGTTATCTTACTATCTGATGAATTTTGCTTAATGGGCAATATGACTTTAATAAATGGGGGAAAAAAGAGAGAACATCTTGAGTAACAGAAAATATCATCACTAGCGAGTCAAAATACAAAGTCCACAATATTTGACTTTATGATATTCCATATTCTTTGTTGAATATGTTTTATAAAGCCTTTATATAGACCTTATGCAGAGTCATACACTGAACAGATTCTTAATAAATCTTAATTGACTGTTCTTTGATCACATTCTGTTAATAAGTTTTTCTGATCACAAGCCTGGGCTGATTAAAACTCATCCTGTGTTAGCTGAGAGATGTTAGCCTAAGCTGTTCTGCTAAATAATAACCAGCACCAGCACCAGCACTAGTTGTTTTCTGAAATAGCTTCCTATCCATCCCATCTCAGTTATTGATCTGATATTGGCACGTGGCCAATTACTTCCAAGACTTTCTTGTTTATCATTCTGGTTAAAGTTTCCTAACTTAAATGTGTATAGGATCTGAGTTAATCACTGCTCTCTGTACCATGGCTTGGAAAGGTTACAGTCTGCATCTCATTCTCCCTTGATGTTGTCAGACAGTATTGGCATTGGTTGAGCCAAGTATGCATTCATTTGGTGCCAGTGGTTATAATCACAGTTTTAAATGTGCTGCACCCATGCCCATCACAGTCTCAGAGGAAGGAATTTGGCAGGGAAGTTGTCCCTCACTACACCCCCCAGGTATCCTATCTACACCTGTCATTACCTGGCATTTATACACAAGTGAAATAATCTTCCCAATTTGTATTTGGGCAAAATGCCATCATAACAGATGGACATGAGCGTAAGTAACTGGGAAATTATGCATGTACATTAAATATGGGTACCACGAGCATGAGTCCTTTCTAGGAACATCCAAACACCTGTCTACTCTGAGCTTTTGTGTCTGTCTTTTACCAGATGCCATCACAGTGGGAGGGCCTTGTATGAGAGACAAATAGGAATATAATGAATATCATGAAAATTTTTTCATGGGGCATATTTGCCTCACCCTGGACAAAAGAGACATAGCAAATTTTGGGGATATCTTTGCTATTATTTTTAAATAGCATGTTTAAAAACATATATTACAGTAGCAATAAAGCAAATTTTGTGGCATTAAAGGAAAAATAAAATTTTAAAATTTCTAACTATGATATGCTTGTATGATTTAAGCCTTTATGGATCATTTAAAGTTTCACTATTAGTTATTTGAATCTTTTCTATGAAGTATTTATCTAGTATTTCATAGATAGGACGATTGAAATACTGCAAAGGAATATTTTTAGTCAATGTTTTATTCTCTGCAGGTATTTCCCAAAATTGTAAAGCATTCTTTATTTTTTTTAAAGTGTGGAATCCCAGTCATTTGGAATGCTAGCTAAAATAATACTAAGGTTTATCTTTAGGAATAATTTTCATGTTTCTCCATAAGAACATTGTTTTCACAATATGTATAATTCTTATTTTTAAAATTTTGAAATATTTCAAGGTTTTGTATACATATATTAAGTTATCTTTACTTACTGATTTATTTTAAATGATCAGAAATTCCCATTTTTGTTCATCCTGAAATGTCATAATATTATCTTTCTTTGTTTCATATGCTGTTTTTCACTTTTAAAAGATATTATCTTTCTGTCTCTCAAGGGTATTTTGATACTAAAATAATAACAAAATAATATCATAAAAGTAAAAATGGTCATAATTACTCTATACAAACTCATATTTTTTTCTTTTCAGTGTATACCCCTATTAGTAAATTGAGCATAAAAATTATAAATGCCATAAAACTATGACCATCGCTTTAGATGTATAGTTATTATATGGCTCAAGAGTCTTTGAATTCAGAACTACTTAAATGAACTAATAAGTATTCTGTTTATAATTAAATTTTACAAGGTAAATTTGGAATATTTTGTTTACTCATATCTTCAAAATTTTATATAACTTAACTATCAGCAATACATGCAACAATTAAATATTCAACAGGATGTTCTAGCATCAGCAAGACTCATGTACTACTTATGAAAGTCTAAATCAAATTTAGGTATGGTTAATGAAGTGGAAATAAGCACTATAATATAAAATTACAGACTTTGGGGTTTAGGAAATATTTATGTTATAAAAATGATACAAAAGATATATTCAGTCCAGAGAATATTTAGGATTTCAACTAGCCCTCCATCTGAGCATATTTTTTAATTCTCTTATTTATGCTGCACAGTTATAAATAGTGTGGTATATGTATTTTGGTTATGCAGTGTCTAATTAGAAAAACCTGAATTTATTAAAAAGTTCTAGCCAAATAAGATTTTATGATCCAAATATTGGAATTAATAGGACAACTGTTTCTTGCTTATCTTTAATATTATAAATTTGCATTTAAAGTATGAATAAAGGAAGTTACAGGAAGATGGCATTGGAGTAGGCAGGCAGGGCTCAACTCCTTCACAAAAACAATGGGGAATGGGCCAAAAGCTGTCCAAGGGACCTGCTTTGGGGGTTAGCAGACCAGGACATTGCTGTGCAATTCCCAGGAGGACAAGGGACAGAGAGACCAAGAACCTAAAACAATAAACATGAGTTACTAAACCCCCATGGCAGCCGGGAAGGACTCCTATGCCCCACCCTCAAAAGGCTAAGCCTGGATAAAGTATCAGGCTCACTACAGCCAACTGAGAGAGGAACAGATGTCTTCCTCCTTGTCAGCTATTACAGGGGAAGAAGGGGTGAGTCGGAGGGCTTCTCTTCAGTGAATATAGCCAGCAGAGCCTGCTTTGAACATCCACTCTTGCCAAACCAGAAACATGAGAAATCAGAGGTTGAAAGAAACACCTCCATGGAAAAGTTCACTGATGAGCATCATCTGCTGCCTGGCCAGGAAACTGCAAGGAGAAAAAACACTTTTAGGTCTCTTGTTAGCCCCACCCCTGAAAATCTGCACCCCATTATTGAGCCTGTGGCCTGATTTTGATAACTTAAGCTGGGCAATTTTAAAGACTTTGAATAAGTTGAAACAAATATCAAAGAATAGCTGTGAAAAAAAAAATTAGACAAGAGAGAGAAAATGGGCATTAGAGTAAATTCTCCAACATATTCAGATGCCTGGACATCAGGAAAAAAAATACAAACCATACTAGGAAAGAGGAAGAGATGACTCAGGCAAAGGAACAAACAAATATCCTGAAGAGATACAGGATTTAAGATAACTAATCTATAATAATCACACAAATCTCATAAATCAATTACAAGAATTAAAAGAAAATATGACTAAAAGGTAGAGGATATTAAGAAGACACTGAGTGAGCATAAAGAACAATTTGAAAGCCTGCAAAGAAAAGTAACAGAACTTATGGGAATGAAAGACACGGTAGATGAGATTAAAAATACACTAGAGGCACCTAAGAGCGGATGTGAATTACTCGAAGACAGAATTAGTGATTTCGAAGAAAGAACATCTGAACTGGAAAAAAACGGGAGAACAGAAAGAGCATAGAAAGGAAAAAATGGAAGAGGGTCTTAAGGAATTGAATAACAATGCTAAGTGCACAACCATATGCATTATGATTGTCCCAGAAGAAGAGAATGGAAAAGGAGCAGAAAGAAATTTGAGGAAATAATGACCAAAAACTTCCCAACCCTTATGAAAGACATAAATATTGATATACAAGAAGAACAATGCACCCCAAACAGAATAAATCTGAATAGACTTATTCCAAGACACCTACTGTTCAGAATGTCAAATGCCAGAGATAAAGAAAGGATTCTTAAAACAACAAGAGAAAAGCAAAGCATCACATACAAGGGAACCTCAATAAGATTAAGTGCCAACCTCATAAGAAACCATGGAAGTGAGAAGAATGGGTTTTTATGTATTTAAGGTACTGAAATAGAAAAACTGCCAGCCAGGAATTCTGTTTCCAGCAAAACTATCCTACAAAAATGAGGGTGAGTTTAAAGTTTTCACAGACAAAAACAGAGAGAGTATGTTACCAAAAGACCAGAAATACAAGAGATACTAAAGGGAGTGCTACAGCCTGAAAGGAAAAAACAATGGTGAGAGAATTGGAAAAAAGTGGAGAAATGAAGATTATTAAGAAGAGTAAATAAAGGGTAAAAAGACAGATAATAGTACAATAATACAATGGAAAGCCAAAGGACAAAGTGGATGAAATAAGTAATGCCTTTAGAGCATAACTTTGAATTTTAATGGATTTAAATCTCCAATCAAAACACATAGAATGATAGATACAATAGAAAATATTAGCCATCTATCTGCTGTCTACAAGAGACTAACCTCAGACATAAAACTACAACCAGGTTGAAAGTGAAAGTGGAAAAATATATTTGACACAAATAGTAACCAAAAACTAAAAAAAAATTGCTGGAGTAGCAATGCTAATATTGGACAAAATAAAATTTAGTTGTAAAACAATTAAAAGAGATGAAGAAGGTCATTATATATCAATAAAGGGGCGATTCACCAAGAAAAATAACTATAATAAATATTTATAAATATTTATCAATAACTATAATAAATATATTTATTCACCTAACCTGGGTGCCCTGGCAAAACTGGAGGGAGAAGTAGATGTCTCTACAATAATATTTGGAGACTTCAGTATACCACTCTCAGTATTGGATAGAATATCTGGACAGAGGATAAAGAAACAGACAGCTTGAACAATATCATCAATGAACTAGACCTAAGAGACATTTATAGAGCATTACATTCCCAAAACAGCAGGATTTACAGTCTTTTCAAGAGCTCGTGGAACCTTCTCTGGTATAGACCATATGTTGGGTCACAAGACAGGTCTCAATAAATTAAAAAGATTGAAATTATACAAAACACTTTCTTTGATCATGATGGAATGAAGCTGGAAATCAATAATGGACATAAAAAAGGAAAATTCATATATATGTGGAGATTAAACAACATACTCTTAAATAACCAGTGGGTCAAAGAAGAATTCAGTATATATCTTGAGATGAATGAAAATGAGAACACAACATATTAAAATCTATGGGGCAATACAAAGGCAGTGCTGAGAGGGAAATTTATTGCCCTCAATGCTTATATTTTAAAAAAAGAAGAAAGAGGCAAAATTGAAGATCTAACTGCACACCTGGAGGAACTAGATAAAGAACAGCAACTAATCCTAAACCAAGCCAAAGGAAAGAAATAGTAAAGATCAAAGCAGAAATAAATGAAATTGAGAAAAGAAGTCAACAAAGTTGGTTCTTTGAGAAGATCAACAAAATCGATAAAGTCTTAGCTAGACTGACAAAAAAAGAAAGAAGATGCAAATAAACACAATAAAAATTGAGAAGGGAGGACATAGCCACTTTCCCACAGAAATAATAGAGATTGTAAGAGGATACAAGAACGACTGTACACCAAAAAACTAGACAATGTAGATTAGATGGACAAATTCCTAGAAACACATGAAAAACCTACACAGACCGTAGAAGATATTGAAGGCATCAACAAACCAATCATAAGTGAAGAGATTGAAACAGTCATCAAAAACCTCCCAAAGATGAAAAAAGCCCAGGACCAGATGGCTTCACAAGTGAACTCTACCATTCATTGAAAGATGATCTAATTCCAATCCTGCTCAAGCTCTTCCAAAAAAGTTTAAAAAGAAAAAACACTGCCAAACACATTTTATGGAGCCATAATCACCCTAATTCTAAAACCAGATAAAGATACTATGAAAAAGAAAATTATAGATCAATATATCTAATGAATATAGATGCAAAAATCTTCAATGCAATATTTGCAAACCTAATCCAAAAGAATATTTAAAGAATCATACACAACAATCAAGGTTTTTTTATCCCAGTTATGCAAGGGTGATTCAACACAAGAAAATCAAATAGTGTAATAAACCACATTAATAAATTGAAGAAGAAAAAATCATATGATCCTCTCAATTGATGCAGAAAAAGTGTTTGAGAGAATTCATCATTCTTTCTTGATAAAAACACTCCAAAAGGAATAGAAGGAAGCTTTCTCAATATGGTAAAGTGCGTATATGAAAAACCTACAGCTAGCAGTTGTACACAACATTGAAAGACAAGAGCTTTCCCACTGAGATCAGGAACAAGACAAGGATGCCCACTATGACCAGTCATTCAATATTGTGCTAGAAGTTTTAGCTAGAGCTATTAGGCTAGATAAAGAAATAAAAGGCACCCAAATAGGAAAGGAAGAAGTAAAACTTTCACTATTTGCTGATGATATGATCCTATATCTAAAAAAATCCTGAAAAAAACCACAACAAAGCACTGGAACTAAAAGACAAGTTCAGCAAGTGGCAGGATACCAGATTAATACATAAAAATTAATATGGTTTCTATACACTACCGATGTACAATCTGAGGAGGAAATCAGAAAAAAAATTCCATTTATAATAGCAACTAAAAATTCAAATATTTAGGAATAAACTTAACCAAAGACATAAAGGACCTGTAACCAGAAAACTACAAAATATTGCTAAAAGGAAAAAAAACCTTAAATGAAGGGCATTCCGTGTTCATCAACTGGAAAACTAAATATCATTAAGATGTCAATTCTACCCAAATTATTTACAGATTCAACACAATCCCAATAAAAATCCTAACAGCTTCTTTTGCAGAAATTGAAAAGCCAATTTTCAAATTTATTTTGAAGGGTAAAGAGCCCTGAATAGCCAAAAATGTCTTTAAAAAGAACGAAGGTGGGAGGGCTCCACTTCCTGACTTTGAATCATATTACTTAGCTACAGTGGTAAAAACAGCCTTGCACTGACATAAAGACAGACAACTTGACCAATGGGACTGAATCAAGAACTTAGAAATAGACCCTTACATCTACAGTCAGGTGATTTTTTACAAGGCTCTCAAGCCCGCCAATGTGGTCCAGAACAGTCTATTCAACAAATGGTGATGGGAGAACTGGATATCCATATCCAAAAGAGAGAAATAAGACCCTTATCTCACACCTTATACAAAAATTAACTCAAAATGGATTAAAGACCTAAATATAAATGTAACAACCATAAAACTCTTAAAAGAAAATATAGGAAAACATCTTTAAGACCCAGTGCTAGGAGATCATTTCTTAATCCTTACACCAAAAGCACGAGCAACAAAAGAACAAATTGATTAATGGGACCTCCTCAAAATTAAACACTTTTGCACCTGAAAGGACATTGTCAACAGGATGGAAAGGTAGCCAACTCAATGGGAGAAAACATTTGGCAATCACATATCCAATAAGGGTTTAATACCCATGATATATAAAGAGATACTCCAACTCAACAATAAAAAGACAAACTATCCAATTAAAAATGGGCAAAAGACTTGAATAGACAATTGTCCAAAGAAGAAAGACAGATGTCATAAAAACACATGAAAAAAATGTTCAACATCTCTAGTGATTAGGGAAATGCACATCAAAACTACAATGAGATATCATTTCACACCTATTAGAATGGCCACTATTAAAATGTCAGAAAACTATAAGTGTTGG
This sequence comes from Tolypeutes matacus, assembly GCA_026826555.1. NCBI lineage: Eukaryota > Metazoa > Chordata > Mammalia > Cingulata > Chlamyphoridae > Tolypeutes > Tolypeutes matacus. The sequence goes on along the minus strand of JAKSZT010054474.1, from coordinate 4,261,945 downwards.
AAGAATATGGAGAGGTAGGGATGCTTATTCACTGTTGGTGGGAATGTAGAATGGTACAACCACTGTGGAGGACTGTTTGGCAGTTGCTAAAGAAACTGAATATAGACTTTCCATGTCACCCGCCGGCAATACCACTACTAGGTATATACCCAGAAGAAATGAGAACAGTGACATGAACAGACATCTGCACACCGATGTTCATAGTGGCATTATTCACGACTGCTAAAAGATGGATATAACCTAGGTGTCCATCAACCAATGAACAGGTAAACAAATTGTGGTATATGCACAGTATGGAATATTATGCAGCTGTAATAAGAAATGAAGTTGTGAGGTATATGACAACATGGAAGACATTATGTTGAGGGAAACAAGCCAGACACAAAAGGACAAATACCGTACGATTGTGCTATTATGAACTAAATATATTGTGTAAATTCATGGAGTTAGATAATAGGTCACCGGAAAATAGAATGAGGGTAGAGAATGGAAAGCTGAGGGAAAACCTGTACGGAATTGGCAAAAATGTTGCTTTTAAATCTTTGGAAATGAATAGAAATGGTAAAAGCACACCATAGCATTTGTAACTAGCAGAACTGTTATATGGGTATGACAGTGGTTGAAAGGAAATGTCTAAGAGCACATATATTACAGAAGGAAAGCTAAAAAATGTAGCATGGGACTGTATAACATAGTGAAACCTCACATGAAATACGAATGTTGGTAACATTGCATATATAAGACTGATTTTACAAAATATAAATACAAATAATCTAGAGGCGGAAACAGAATAGCAACTGTGTGCTGCAGGGGAAATAGAGAGAGAGATTGAGACTTGATGAGGCTTTTTGTTTGTTGGGTTGTCTGTTTTTTGTTTATTATTATTATTGGAATAATGAAATTGCTCTAATAATGACTGCAGTGATGAATGCACAACTATGTGCTTGTACCAAATACCATTGATTGTACACTTTGGATGGATTTTTGCTTTATTAATATGTATCAATAAAATTGATTTGTTAAAAAAAAAGTATGATTAGAAAATTTCTGTTATTGTACATTACTATTCTCTTGTCTAATCTTTGTCCTTCAGTTTTCACAAATATGTGCAGATGTCCCTTCTCAACCCATATCTGAATTTCTAACACACCCTTTAATGTCTCTCTGGCATTTTAAACTTAAGGTGATTAAGACCAAATGTAAATTCTCTACCTCTGCACCTTTTTTCTTCATTTCTTCCTTTCTCTGTTTAATGGTACCATAGTCCCAGCCATTTCTGCACCTAAAACCTTCTTTTGTTTCTGTATTTCCCAGTTATGCCATACATCTCCCACCACAGCATCTTAAACTACTCGTGGTTGCTCATTTTCTGTCAGTGCCACCCAACACACACACATACAAATATACACACTAGGCTTTTCACTATTGCCACAATTCCTCTCTGCCAACTAAAATGTTCTAATCCTTATCCTAAATATAGTTTTTGCTTGCCTACAGCAATAACATTTTCATGTTTTCTTAAGTTATTTTGAAAAAAATTTTTTGAGGTACCAGGGATTGAATCCGGGACCCTGTATGTGGGAAGGTGGTGCTCAACCACTGAGCCACTTTGCTTCCCTGAATTGTTTTTTCCTGTTTGTTTTGCTTGTTTGTTTTTGTTTTTTTTTCAGGAGGCACCAGGAACCGAACCCAGGACCTTTCATGTGGGAGGTGGGCGCTCAACTACTTGAGCCACATCTGCTCCCTTATTAAGTTAATTTTTATGAAGTTTTGTCTCACTCCTAGATATATTCTGGTGGTGTTACTGTTATCTTTGAGTCACCATCAGCACCCAGCACAACATGTACAACCATAAGTGTATTTTTGAGAAACTGAATAGTTAATATTGTTGTCATTTGTTTTCATTTTCTAGGGCTGCCATAACCAATTACCACAAACTTGGTGGCTTACAACAACGGAAATTTACTCTCTCACAGTTCTGGAGGCGGGAAACCTGAAATCAAGGTGTTAAGAGGGTCATACTCCCTCTGAAGGCTCTAGAGAAGAATCCTTCTTTACCTATCCCTAGCTTCTGATGGTTGCTAACAATTCTTGACATTCTTTAACTTGTAAATGCATTGCTCCACTCCCTGCCTCTGCCATTACATAGTGCTCTCCCTGGATGTCTGTGTCTCTGTTTTCTCTTCTTATAATGACACCAGTGTCAGATCAGGGTCCATCCTTATCCAATATGACTCCATCTTAACTTAATTACATACCCTATTACCAAATAAGGTAATAGTCTGAGTTTCCTGGTGGACATGAATTGGGGGAGGGGTATTATTCAACCCAGTAGAGCATTATACATTGATTTTTTTTCCCATCTTTTTCTAGTGTATTGGCCTTTTGAATATTTAATTCTTATGACCAACAGATTTATTTTAAATTGATATTAACGAAAATTGGGCAACATATACTTTATTTTCTTAAATGATGACTACCCATCTTAGTAATAAATAATCAGTTTTGTGTTTAATGCATCTCTGGCCATTTTTAGTAAGAGAATGGCAAGTTATCCAATTTAACCAGAGAATAAAGAAAGTTGAAAGGAGTAGGCTACCCCAGTATTAACACTGATGGATTTACGAAAGCTCTCAGCTTTGTGATCTTAGGAACTTGACTTCATCAGTACTCTCTATTTTAGTCTGGGTTGTCTAAGAAACAGATGCCAAAATGGAATCAAACATGTAAGAACTTAGTTGGGGGAAAGCCCTTGTGACAAAAAAAAAAAAAAAAAAAAATAGGAAGGGATCAGGGAAGTCTAGAGAGTCCTCGGACTGCAATGAAAGTCTGACAAATTAAGAAAAGTGTAAACATCTTAGATTGCCCTGGTGCAGTGAAGTTCAAGGAAGATTGGGTAAGGCAATTGAGGAAAACTTGAGGCATGGTCAGAGGAGTCCTGTGTTTCCCTACATAAGTATCTCAACAACACTTGGTCACTGACAAGGGGCAATTTTCGGGTAGTGTTGTCTTGAGAGCAGTAGTATCTCAGAGCACAGCAACTGGGGTTCTTAGTCAATTACACCTGTAGTTGGAAATTTGCCTTCCCTTAGCCACCATGACCCTGGAAGATTATCTGTTTCTTAGAACAGAGTACCTCTAACTAAGTTCATGAGAATCTTCATTATATGCAACAACAGTTGTTTCACTTACACATCATATGTTATGTTATGATTACCAGATGTTCTCCATGTTGGGAGATTTCCATCTAGGAGCTGAATTCTAATCTAGAGTTGGGTAATTTAGCATGGACTTTGCAAAAAGAGATTTAAATGGATGATACCCATTAATGATACCCGGCTATAGCATTCAGTTATGTCTACCTGTATACTAAGGCTATACCTACCCCAAGAAACTTACAGCTTATATCTAGACCAGAACACCCTCTTTCTGGTCAGGGCTGGAGAGAGGCTCTGAAGTATGCCTTTCTATCTCTGGTCTCTCATGTTCCAGGCTGACCACCCCCTACCTTATTAGTTAGCTTTTGTACAAAACAAACCACCACCGCACTCTGTAGCTTAAAGCACCAATTTATTACTTATTTCTCCCAATTCCAGGATTGGCTTGTTTTCTCTTCTGGTCTTTGCTCACTTGACTGGAGCTGGATGGCCTAGGATGGCCTCACTCAATGTCTGTGGGCTCAGCTGAGATGGTCGGTAGGCCTGGGATGACTGAAGCCTGTCTCCATGTGGTCCCTCATCCCCCCAGGAGTCTAGCCAGCTGTCTTCACGTGATGGCATAAGAGTTAGTTCCCAGGGGCACAAAAGGGCAAGTTCCAATGCATAAGCACTTTTCTAAGCCACTGCTTTGATCACTGTCCTCTTGGCTAAGGCTCAAGGGCATGGCCAAGTTCACCATTAATGATGCAGGGACTCCCAAGTGTGTGAATAAAGGGACGCCTGAACAAATTGGGGAACATTGTCACCACATTGCCTAGTTTACTACATTCTCCTCCTCATCATCATCCTTTCCTTCCTTCTTTGCCACATTTTTATTTTTGTATGATTATGCAGTGGCTAAGGTCACATTGATATCCTCATTTTCTGATTCTGGCATGAAAAATATTTACACTCTAAGGTACATTTTTTACACATATTCAATTTTAACTGCACTTTATCAATTATCTCAACTCTCAGGTTTTGCCAACAATGATCACCCCTCTCTTTAAATAATTCATAAGGGCACTGAGTGTCCATAGTTTTTCCTCAGAGAAGAACCTACAAAGATCTCCTTTCAGAATGGAAATATTGCACAGGAAAATTAGGGGATTAATTTTTCATTTTGTTGCTGGTACTCAAAGGTAGCAATTCACCACATAACTCTCATCCTAAAAAAAAAAAATAGGCATGTTTGTTCTTTAGTTGTTGCTTGAATGTGAAAATTAGGAGGTAGAAATTTATCAATATTTGACTTGTTAGAAATCATAACTTTCTTCTGTCAGCCAACTGTGTTGAGCCTATTATCACTATAATCAGGTGCTGAAGGATAAACATGAAAGTAACATGTTAAAAATAAGAAAATACGTGTTTTGGAATGACTAGTACTTTTAGTTGTAATCAAGGTAGTTTCTGAAAGAGGAGATAAAGCTGTGCATTAAAAATCATTGTAGGTTGGATATATCGTTTCTATTTTCTAGACAGAAATGTGTGGGCAAGTGTACACAGTTTGTGTTTAATATTACTATAGCACATGCCTGAGAGTCAAAATCCCATTACTTGATGCAGACGATATACTAGCTCTTTGGGCCCACAGCTAGTCCTCAAGCATCATTTCTGTTGGCTCACCTCTACTGAAATGTCTAACCTCAACTCCTAGATCCCTCTCCACCACTAGAAAATCCCATCCTAAGGAAATAATATCAAACACCAGGAGAAAATATATTGTAAGACTTTTGTGCATCTGTTCCTATAATACACATATTAGTAATTAATTTAATTATGTAACTCTCATATTTTTTTTAAATTGATACTGCTTAAAGATTGATTTGATTAGAAGTATAAAATAGCACTTTAGGCCTTAACAAGCATGACTGAAATTAGTGTATTCCTTTTTTTTTGGTATAGAGCCTAGTCATTGTATTACCAAACTCTTGTTAATGAAAGAATAGACTTAATAAGAGCAAATGATTCTTTAAAAACAATATTTTCTTTCTTTCATATTTCCAGAGTTTTGCCCTGTTTGAATAAACCAAAGAATGTTCTTTTTTTTTTAAATCACTTTCTTCCCATCTAATATTTAACTGCATGCTTGCATTTCCCATTACAAATGACTGACAGATACACCAACCCACACTTGCCCCATCGTATTCTTTTTTGGGTGTGTACTATATTTGGATCGTGGGCTTCTTTAAGACTCACTTTCAGAACTTAAATTTTATCATTAAATTAACATCGAAAGTTCTACTTTCCTTTATTGGAATCACTCAGGCTATGTGGAGTTCATTCTCTCCCAACCCCAAGCATAAGGGCCCCTGAGGTATGAAGGTGAAGTCACATCTCATTCTTGGTGTTCTCTTCTCAGTCCACACACTACACCTGTACCTTTTACTGACGCCCGTGTCTTGCACGACACCTCTTATACTAGGATCTCTTACCTCTTATTCGAGGGCATATTCCCTTCTAAGCACATTCTACTACCTCAAGAATAGCAATTGTTTCTTTACATCCCCATCTTCTCTCCTCTGAATTAAACATCTTGAGGATAGAGATCTGTCTTCTTTTTCTCCTTATCCATATGATCTAGTAGAGCACCAGACTGCACTGGTTCCATGGTTCCATTTCTGATCAGGGCCCATCTAGTTACCACAAGTAACCCCTAGTATATCCCTAAGCATGATGAACCACTTAGATTTTGTTGTGTTTTGCTTTTCTTCATTGCAATAAGGGAAATTAATATTCCCTCCTTCTTCCATGTTTGAGGAGCTCCCAAGGGGGAGTTTATGTCATGAAATAAATAGCTTCCCCACACATTCTCTTGATCCCCTACAATCCATTCACCAGTTTCCACTAAAGTCATCTTTCTAAAGAACAAGACATTACAGGTAACCATCTAGCACCCTTCCAATTGTCTTTAGAATAAAATACAGACTCCTCAATTTGACCTATGAAAGTGATCATAATTTGTTCCTTCCTTATCTAGTTCATATCATTAACTTTTGTCTCTGCTTTGAACATTCTCCCAATACCCATTCTCTTCCCTAGTCTATTCAATTTTCCAACTTAAATATCATATCCTTAGGGAGGTTTTCCTTGACCCATAGAACACATTAAGCTCCCTTTACACCTTCATTTAAAGCCCTATAAAGTACTATCATAAGGCTATCATTTTATATGGAAAACTATTTTCAACCATTATGAAAGCACCAATTCTTTCAACACTTAAATTATAACCACTTCAATCCAATTCACAATAGCCATGAGGGCAGTACCATGAGGACAGGCCTTGGGTCTTTCTTGGTTTTCATGGTATTCCTAAAACCTGGCACAAAGCCTAGTCCACAGTTAGTGATTAATAATTATTTGCTGAGTTAATGGATAAAATTTTCCTCTATTGTCCAAAAATATTTAAAGTGAGTCCATTGATTTCTGCAGTAATAGAAAACTTCTTAGCCTTTCTACATATTCAAATTAATGTTCATATCCCCTGTTTACACAAACTAGATTGTACAGGGTGTGTTTAGCAGTTGATCACCATGCTTAGTGTGCCTAACTTTATAGCCAATTTAAGTATATTGAAATGTTGAGTTCATGGTGCCCAAACCAACTGATTAATTTCACTTAAACATGTATTTAGAAAAAATATTTAATGGGTTTGGTCGTTTGGCACAAATAACAAATTACTCAATTATATGATGTTCAGCCAGGGGTGTGTGTGTGTGTGTGTGTGTAAAAGGAGAAACAGTTAAGGCACGCCCTTGTATTTTAAAAGTAGCATTTATCGTAACTGATTAAAATCCACTCCTTGGTCCTAATGAAATGACCAATACGTTTCTTCCCTGATGAAGGATAAAAACAGTCCCTTTGACTTTGACTGAATCTCTGATTGTTTCCATGAAAGTTGCCTTCTGCTTCACAGCAGACTATCACTTTTGCCCAGCCCAATGCTAGAGCATGTAGAAGATTGCCTGTTTTTATCTGTGCCTGTCAGTTTGTTTGGTTGGATTCCACAACTTCCCAGTTCTGAAGCTGTGCCATATCATTTACACTTCATTATGGCTTTAGCATATGCTCATAATCTGTTTTATGGGGCCACAGGTTGCTCCTTTTCGATTTATACATCAGGAGCTGTTTGGGTGTCATGCCTGCATTCATCATCTACACATATCCTTCCCAGTGAGGCTGTTTTTCAGTAACTTAGGTTAATTCTCATGTTAATAACCATAACCTTGGTTCATTCCAGAACCATGTTCTATATTGCTATCTTCTTTTTTCTGCTAGAACATCAAGTTATATCCCAGCAAATCTAATCTGATTTCCTGTTGAATTCTTCATTGATAAAAGAAGCAACTTCAATTTCTTTAGATAAAAATAGGAATTTAAAATTTATATACTTTTTATATCAGCTCAGATTTTTGTATACAAGACTCCAAAATAAAAAAGAAAAGTTTTCTTTCTTATTTGTGCTCTTTCAACTCCCAGACCCCCCACGTCCTGTTTTAACTCATCAGATCTTTTTTTTTTCCTTCTAGGACTACAATGATGAAATTCGTCAGGAGCAGCTACGCGAATTATCTTACTTGAATGGCTCAGAAGACTCTGGTCGTGGCAGAGGTATTAGAGGCAGAGGGATCAGAATAGCTCCCACAACTCCTTCAAGGTACATTAATTCTTACTCTAAATATCCAACAGCAAACAATGACGACTGGCTTCTGCTGGACTGCTCTGTGTCAGGATTACAGTTAGAACTAAAACAAAAAACAAAAACAAAAAAAACAGCAACAATAGTTATCATCACAACAAAAACAGTAACAGTAATAGTAAATGCTCATGCAGGACATAGAGCTTTACTTAGATTAACTCATCTCATCTTCACAGTCACCCAGGAGGTAAGGATTACATACAAGTAAAAAAAATGAGTCACAAAAAGGTATAAAGAATTTGCCTAAGGTCATAAAAGCAGTCTGATGCTAAAATTCTGGCTTCACAGTTTGAGCTCTTTAGGAACTGCTCTACAAAAGTAAGAGCAATGAACCTGGGACTTTCTACTGCTTGGTTCTATCCCCAGGACTGGTACACAAAGATGATACACTCATTTGCCTCTTTGGGCCAGGATGACCTTGCAGGAAGAGAGAGCTATAAATTTTGTTTTTGCCTTTTGTGGCCACTGAATTGATATATTCTTGATGGATAAAATGGATGGATGGATGGATGGATGGATAGGTAGATAATCTCAGCAGTTCAGAAAGTCAAGAGTACATTTCATGCATGGCTGGTGGTAAAGGAATTTAAAGTTCAGATACATTTGAATTTGCATTGTCCTTGATGATCAGAGAGCATTGTATTTCATTTTGTTTACATTGCAAAAGAAATCGGAATCTTTGTATATCCGAATTTGTTTATGTGATTCTGAGTTTGTCAAGTTTTCAACAGGAAGCATTGGTTTGCATAGGGGTAGAGCTGAAAATATTCATAGCTTTTACTCGTAGACTATATGATTAATTTATTCCCTTCAACTGATTGCAGTTGGCCTTCAAACCTGTAAAGGACATAGATCTAGAATATTATTTCTTATGTCACATGGAAATTACCTTAGGAGATGCTCAGATAATTTGCAGGTTCAATTTAATTCTTAAATTATGCCCCAAATATTTTTAACCACCACAAAATACCACTGTTTTAACATTTAACTCATAATTACCTCAACATTTTCACACTTGTCCAAAAGAAAAGTTAAGAATGATAAATTTCCAAATGTCAAAGAAATAACTGACCATCTAAAAGTAAAATGTGGCATTTCTAGAAATTAGATTTCACTAAAGGAAAAACTTTTGAAAATATTGTAGCTTTCATTTTTATATTTTTTACCTTAACAAATGAATTATAAACTGCTCTACTGCTATCCAGGGTCGAATTTTTTCATTTGTAAGAATTAACTTGATGTAACACAACACTATTTTTTGTGGATATACTTTTTCACTAGAATCAATCTTTTAGAATATCGTACCATTTCTAACCTTATCATGATGGGTTGTGAGCTAAAACCATTGAAAGTAATCTTAAATGGATTAAATAATGTAGGTTAAATCATATAAGACTCCCAGTTTTGTAATTAAAAAAAAAAACAATTTTGGCTTTTCATTTGATGCAACATAAGTGTATATATTTAGGATGCTTAGAGAGAGGGCAACTTTCTTCTATCATATATTCCTTGGTTTGGAGCATTTCCTTTTAAATAATACATTTACTTTCTTTTGAAAGTGTAAAATCATCCCATTAGTAGATTTGGCTTCATGCATGTTATGTAATGCAATATTGCCTTTACCAAATTTGACTAGATTTTAGTTTCAGTAGGATTTTCATTCTAAAATTTATTTTTGTAATAGTTTAATGAAGAATGTGGCATTATGGTCTAGATTTTTTAATTCTTCTTAGAAGAAAATTGATGAAGCACTTACGTATCATACAGATATGCTACTGCACATATATTAAAATAGATAAGAAAAGAAAATTAATGTTGAAAATCAAACCCCACTTCCAGTACTGATATATTGATGGTATTAACATTAATGGGAAGTAAATAGAGTAGAACTCTGTTGTCTACTATTTCAAAGAACATGATGAAATGTATCTACCGTTAAAAAGGAATTAGGAAATAGCTTCACAAAACAGAAAACCATATTGATTATCAAGCTCTTGAAAATGTGTTAATGGATGCTAATTTGTTTATATTTATAAAATATAACTTTATTAAGTTGCTCAATTAAACTTATATTTTAAAAAAAGAATGGTGCCTGGAACATTTTAAACCTTATACAATAACTTGTTGAAAAAAAATATTGAATTAAAGAGATTTAAATTTTAATAAGTCTATCTCTGATAACTATTTAGTCATCCAGTAATGATTCATGTCAGAGAACAAACCAGTAAGTCTGTATATTAGAGTACTTTACATTGCACCATTGAAGAATTAAAATGCATGAAATCTCTAATGCACATCACCACAAAATGTATCACTCAGAACAAGTGCTGAAAAATGAAACCTCAGGTATGTGTTATGAAAGCTTTTGTTTACTATAATAAGAACTAATATATAGAACTAATGAAGTTTGTTAAAGAGAGGAATAATCATATTTGTTTCTAAGAAAGACTATTCATCACTGTGGATGATGGAGAAGAATAAGAGAAAGAGAAAAACAGAGAAAGAAAGACTGATAGATAGACTTATTCATGGCAAGGAAGCCAATTGGAAGACAGGTCCATTATCAAAGAAAGATATGGACACTACTTGGTCTAGCTAAACAGTATAGAGAAGCAGGAGCAAATTAGAGATTAGAATATTGGGATTTATTGTCCAGTAAGAATTTGGAGAAGAAAGCATTTCCCAAGACAAAGAATTCCCTGTGTTTAGCTTGATGATATCATCAACTGAGAATAGATTAAGGCTCAAGTTAAATAAACAATATCATTATTCCTAAAATCAATCTTATCTCTGTGAATTACTCGTGTGATCTCGGGGGGGGGGAGGTAACTTGTACTTTTTGTGCCTTGGTTTCCTCAACCTTTGAAATAGCTTGGAAATGCCTACATGGACCAGCTTGGCAATATTTTTAAATTAGATGATGCATATAAGGCAGTGGTTTCCAAACTTTTCTGTACATTGGAATTACTGGGGGCTCCAAACCTATCAATGCCTCTGTTCTGTCTCCAGAGAGGGTGATTCAATTGTTCTGGGGTGTGACCTGGTCTTTGGGATTTTTAAGAGCCTCAGATATGTATAGGCAAGTGATAAAGTAAAACTTTTCATGCAATTTAGGATCTCACAGCTTTATTGCACAATTCATGAATCAGGCAATATCCTCTCTAGAAAACAGAAGGCAACTCTGCCAAGGCAGTAGAAAGCATGAGCGTACATAGAGCAAATGCAGAAGCAAGTGAGGAAATATTTTAATTGGCTGATAAGTTTCCAGTTTACATGGGGGAGGTGTCTTATAAAGTTGGGAGTAGATATACATTGATTAGTATAGTGTACTTGTCCATTTTTAATAGGCTATGCCTATTGGACCAAGAAGCTAATCACTAAGCCTCACAAAAATTCTAACTTTGTTGGGATTGGGTCCCACATCCTTGTCAGTTTTTATCATTAAAAAAGTTCCTTCCATGTCTCGGAAAGGGGGCCATTCCTGGCAACTCCCACTGCAGGTGGCTGTTTTATTTCTATTTAACAGTCCCCCACATTTGGTCATTTTTCCAATGGCTACATTAGGAATTTGACCCAAACATTCCAGTCACCACCATTGAGCTCCTTTTTTGTTGGGCAGTCACAGTAGACACAGTCAGCAGTTTTGTTTTTCTTTTTTTCTTTTCCATGTTTGTTTCTACCTTCTTTTTTTATTGCAGTGAACTGTGGTGGGTGGTTGTTTAATTATGTTTAATACCCTTGGAGTGGTGTTACCTACACAGCTGAGCAGATTGTGGGTATGGCCCTCTCCAGGAAGCAGGACATCTATTATTTTTATTTTTAGTCTCAGAGGGGCTAGAGACAGTTCTACGTCTATCTCATTTATTTTTTGTTTTTGTTTTTGATTAACTATCTTAAGAGCAACCTTCAGTCTTGAGATTGACAAGGAATTTGAACAGAATCATGAAATACAGTTTGTACAATAAGATATAAAAACATATTTACTGATAAATTACAATCAAAAGCATAAATCTAAAGCATACTCATTTGTCCCCTTATTACATTAAACCAAGAACCTAGGTCAGAAAATAGGTTTGTTCATTGAAATGACTGATCCTAACTAATATTATGAAACACCTTAACTTGGTAAGGTGTTATTTATGTTTTCACACATGAGGAAATGTTTTTAGTTATAAAGTTAAAGGTAGTGAAAGGCTGGCCTAATGCTTCTATTAGGGACTCTTAATGCCAAATAAATTTATCATTTCAATCTTTCAAATGGATATCCTGATTTTTAATAGGATGCCCAATCCCTTTTGTAAACCCATTTGCCTCCTATTTTTGCTTATTGATTAATTTTTGTTGGATGGAACATTAATTCAAGGTCATCTTTATATTGGACAACCCATCAATCAGTTAAAATTGACAATGTTAGAATTCTTTTTAATGACTGGTACCAGAGGATGGTCTAAGCTTAAAGCACTAGGGATGGTTAAAGTAATATTATTTTGACAGTTTCAGGAATGGATGACAATATTATTTTGACAGTTTAGGGAATAAGTGAAAATGGTACCAAAGGAATAACAATAAAACTATATGAACATATAAAAGCACAAGTGTGAAGATTAAGCAAGGGAAGTTTAGGTTAATGAGTTCTTGTTCTGTGATCTTGGGTGGAAGCTGTCTACATCAGATGCTGTCTTCTACTTCTGGGTTATTTTGGTTAATTTTAATTTTGTGTCAGATACAGTTTCATATAACCAACCTGATAGTGGCACCCATTTTAGCTCAATTTCTTTTAATTTTATAGCTTTATGAGATGTTAACAAAACCTGATAAGGTCCTTTCAAGCAAGGATCAATATTGGTCTTTTTCTGATGATTTTTCAAAAATATGAGGTCATCAGGTTGTAGAGTGTGCAGGATATAGTGGAGAGGCAGTGGTGGATCAGCAAAACCCTCAGAGAACCTGTTGAAGATAACCTTCAGAATACTTTATTAATTCTTTACAGTTTTAGAGTAGGTTTTGTGAGGGACTTTATTCAAAATATATATTTCATTGTACAATTCTTTGCACTGCTTGTTTTGCATAAAGATTAACTAATGCCTTCGCTTATGTTTTGGCTCAGCTTTGCAAATGTGAGTCTACTTTTATTACAGTTTCTTGGTAATAATAATGCTTTAATAGTTCAGATGTTTATTTATCATTTTTATTGAAGTTCCTCACAAGGTCAGGAATCCTTATTGTTTCCATAACATTCCGAAGTAATGAACTATTCTAAATTTTTATCTATTGTATAATTTTTTTTTCTTTACATAAATGATAGATTCTACTTAAAGCTTTTTACTCAGCTTACTGGACCTGAGTGAGTTTAGGAGCTGGTTGACCTTTGATTACTTTTATTATAGTGGTTATTGCATAAACTGCCTAATACATTTCTGTTTCTGTTTTAAGATAAGACTTGTCTACATATAAGATCAAGTTTGGGTTAATTAAAGGTTTTTTGTTTTTTCTTTTTTCTTTTGGTAAATCTCGTCATGACAAGGATAACTGAGAAAACACTACTTCACAATTATGCTTTTTTCAGGCAGGACAACAGAGTGGTGGGGTTTAAAATATTACAGCAGTGGATGTGGATATTTGAAGGGGAGAGCAATAGGATTTTATAAGTCAGTCTGCTAGCTAATATCTTAGGTTTTTCTAGAGATTAGAAGCTGGTAACAGCATGTATTGCTTTTAACTGCAAAGTGTGTCCTTGGACCAAATTGGCCTGGTGCTTCAACTAATTTGGCAGTGGCAGCACTGTCTTCAGACAAGCTAAGAATGCTCTAGGCACTGCTTTCAAATGAAGGCTTTATTGTGCTGTGGGTCTCTGTTGACCCCATGTCTTTAACTGAGGACTCCTGAGGCTTGATTTTGAATTTTATGCACAAAAAATTTAAAAAGGGAGAATTGTAATTAGGTAAGCTTGAAGTTGAGGATTGAAGGGATTTTATAAAGTACATTTGAAGATGTTTATAGGGTCCTGTCAGTCGAGGTATTTGACCCCGCCCCACTTTTACAGTTTTACCAGGGTTATATAATTGACAAGTGGAACATGATTTATATCCTTGCATTGCTTCTCATTTAAAGTCCCTTTTTTTTTGCTGGAGAGGAATCTCTGACCTGTAACTGATTATAAACACTTACAAGGAAGCATCAGAGTAAAACAATGTAACTGACAAGGAAATTTGGTTGCTTTTGTGGCATGTAACTTTTTTTTAAAAAGAGTAACTGAAATTATAACCAATATCACTACACTATTGCCTAATATCAGAAGATCAGTTCCAGGATATATCCTGGGCAGTAAGGACAATGACACATTTTTAGGAACTTTATATAACTTTTGAAATATTTATGTTAATAGCATTCACATAAATTTATCCAACAGAAGATTAGAAAATCCTTTTTAATTTGACAACACTTCCCATGCAACTCATAGCATATTAACTAAACCTAAGTACTTTTATCATTTTTCTTTCCACAAGGTGAAAGACAAATCCTTTGTGATTTTCTAGGGACCCTCTGGAAATTCCCCAAAATAGTTTGAAATCAAGAAGATATCATTTAGGATTTGATTTGGGAAAGGCAAAATGTCAAAGTTGTCAGGAGGTTTTAACTTTTTGTTAAATAGGATTATGGATCATTGTGAAACAATATTGGCTCTCTGTTCAACCGAAGTGACAATAAAATATTTTAAAAATAAATATAGGAGATACATGATGGTAAGAAAAATAGTTTTTCAAAATTGCAAAGACTTGTTTCTCTGAACACAAGGACATGATAAAGTCAACATAAAGGATAGGAAGTTATTATGATAAGATATAGAATCTTTGCCATCTAGGCAGTTTACTCAGACGGTTTTAAAAAAACAAAATTACTTTACAACCTCTTACTAAGAGCAGACCAATAATCCAAGAAAATGTCATTTTAAACAGAGAGAAAACCAAATTTTACTTTTGCACAAAGATACTATCTGATAAGAAAATTCTTAAAAATCTTGTAAACCTATTAAATCTTAGTCAACCTTGACTGCACCAAATAAAACTCCTTTTCTGCAAAGTTTCTACAGCTTTTTATATCCATTCAAAGTTTTGTCTTACATGTTCTTGTTTCTCATTCTACAAAAACTAGTCATTTTACTTTAGAACAAAGCTACTCTCTTTTTCCTTAACAAAAACATTCTACATACCTTATATATTTAAGTTACCAAAAAGTTCTTAGAAACTGTCTTCAAGCCAACATCTTGCAAAACGCAATTACTCTTAAAATAAAATTTGTCAGGGAAGCGGCTGTGGCTCAATCAGTAGGGCTCCTGTTTACCATATGGGAGGCCCCGGGTTCGGTTCCTGGGGCCTCCTGGTGAAGGCAAGCCCGCCCGCACGGCGTGGTTAGCTGACCCAGCGAGCACAAGCAGCAAGGGGGGGATAAATGAATAAATAAAAAAATAAAAAATAAAAAATTTGTCAGAATAATAACAATTTGGTTAAGCACAAATTTATATTTTTCATCATCTTAAAGAGCTAGTAGATATAATGTTAGCTTAGGTGATCACTAAACTAGTATAGATTTAGGAAGAACATACCCAAGTAGAATAAAATTGTATGCTTGTATTGTACTTAACATTGAAAATAACTCAGAAGAAATAGCTGTTTTGATTTAGTGAACAATATTTAACTAGTCTTGTTTGCAAAAGTTTTATTTGAACTTTAAAATTTTTAATTTGGGTTTATTTCTATGAATACCCCCCCCCCCATTAGAAGTATTACAAATTTGGTATGCTTAAATTGGGGAACTTTATGAGTATTAATTTATATATAAGCTCCTGTTTATCTTTAAGCCAATTTGAATAGAGTCTTTTAAGGCATTTTATAAGTTAAATTGGTAATACTACCTGGAGGTAAGAAAAATCATACATCAAACATATAAACAGACACAAATTGACAGTTTATAGCTTAAATTAAAAATTTTTTAACCCTGAATCACATACACACACACACAAAAAAAAACATAGAAAGCATAGCAATATATTCACTAGTCAATATAAGCAATTTTATAGTCTTGTAATTTCTTTGTATACTCTGAGTATCAATTAAAATAGCTCCACATTCAGAGTCTTGAGCATACCTCTAAGATGAATAAGTTTGTCTAATTGGAACATTCTCCATAATGGCCATTATAATTCTAGGTTTTCTTTGGTGAGATTTTGCCATTTTGTTAGATAGATACAGCTTCTGGCCCCATAATTTTGAAGATATAATATAGGAAGTTGTCAGAAGGTGGATGTATTAGTCAGGGTTCTCTAGGGAAACAGAACCAACAGGAGATATCTGTAAATACTATGAGATTTTATAAACTTGTCTGACATAACTATGGGGGTACACAAGACCAATTTCCTTAGGGCAGGCCTCAAGCTGGGAACTCTGATGAAGGTTTTTGATAAATACCGCAGGAGAAGCTGGCTGGCCAAAGTAGAGATGGAAATTTTCTCTTCTGACTGATGAAATCATCACTTCTCCTTTTAAAGCCTTCAACTGATTAGTTGAGACTTTTCTCATTGCTGAAGGCAGTCTCCTCAGTTGATTGTAGATGTAATCAGCCATAGTACAATCAACTTCCTGATGATCGAAATCCAGGAAATGTCCTCACAGTAGCAATCATGATGCCAGTGCTTGCTTATTCAAACAACTGGACACCATCACCTGGATAAGTTCACACATGAACACATCCATCACAGTAGAGAATCAAAGTTTTTAGAATTTGAGGATTCCAATTTTATCTTATCACTTTTTACCATGTGTACAGGACAATGAACTTTTTACCTTGCTCACTGGACAAAGAAACCAGCAGGAGCAAGAATGAAGCTGTGGACCACACTGAAAGGCTAGGGACTTAAGCTCAAAATTTGAGCTTTCTCATCAATAAGATTGACCCACTAACTTTTGCACTGAGAGATAGTGGGATCAAAGTGCTCAAACAAAAAGAGAATGAAACTCAGATCCAAGAGGGATTCACCCATGATCCCTGGAGATGGCAGGGAGGACAAAGAACATGAAGGGTTCAGCGGGCACCTTTACCTGTCTTTCTCGTTGTTTCCAGAGTTGTCAGCAGTAGCTTCAGATCCCATCCTCATCAGGAAAACTGATTAAAAACTTTTCATGCAGTTTAGGTTCTCACAGCTTTATTGCATAATTCATGAATTGGGCAGTAGCCCATGGAGAAAAATAAGTAAAGGGCTCCACTGAGGGGGTGGAAATGGTAAGCTTATACAGGGCAAATGCAGAAGCAAGTGAGGAAATGTTTTGATTGGCTTATGTTAAGTTTCCAGTATACACAGTGGGTTCCTATAAAGTGGGGAATAGATATTCATTGGTTAGTATAGTATACTTGTCCATTTTTTGTAAGCTATACCTACCAGATGAAGATCAGATAATCCCTAAATTTTGCAAAAATTGCAAGTTTCTTGGTTTGCTCTGCTATCTTACAAACTCTGTCCTCAGTCAGTTTTTATCTTTAAAAAAGATCCTGCCATGTCTTGGAAAGGGGGCCGCTCAAGCAATTCCAATGCAGGGGGCATTTTATTTTTATTTAACACAATTTAGGGAACTTCTGATATAAGGTACATAATCAAGGATGTGGTATGTGTTAGGAAGGAAACATAATAGCCAGAACAGTATTGTTCTACTTAGGTATAAACAATAAGGCTCAACCCTGAGATACAGGAAAAGGGTTCAGGACAGAAATTTGAGATACCCACATCTCAAGGTAGGCCAAGGAATAGAAGCCAGTGAAGGAGGCTTGGGAGGAAGAATGAGGAAAGAGGAAAAATGGGGAATATGAGAGTCTTGACTGTCCAAAGAAGAAATTTTCCAGACATAGAAAGTAGTTCAAAATGATTAAGTGTAACGGTGGGATGTGGTAGAATGGGGGCTGTAAAATAATCCACTGGATTTGGAAGTCAGTAGGCTACTGGTAATCTCAGCAAGAGTATTTTCAACAGAATGGTGCAGAATTCAGTTGAGGAATGAGCAGAAGGTAAAGAATTACAGGTGAAAAACATTCATTCAAGAAGTCAGGAAAATAAAATAAGAGTACTATAGTGTGGATTTAGCCAGGGACAGTGTACTAAATAGATGAAGTGAATCTTGAGTTGAAATGGAGGAGGGACCAATGGAGTTAAAATTCCAAGGAAAGGATAGAGCATATAGGAAGTAATGAATCACACCAGAAAACAGGTTTAATGGAGCCATATCTGGGAGTTGGTTAATAAAGGGATGGTATAAGAAATTAGATTTGATGTGAGTAGCATATAATTATAAAGCAAGAAAATGTCTTAAAGATTCAGAAATCTTCATTTTACTGATTAAGGGGGAAAAAACAACAAACCCTAGGTCTAGATGGAAGTTATAATACTTTGGTACAGCAAACTTATAAACATAGCTTAAAGTACGATGGCCATATAGTTTACTGTCCGCACATGGACGTTTTTGAAAGTACTAAAATGCTAAACTGAACAGGAAGCTAGAACAGCAGTTGTAAACAAGAACTATCCTGGACAAAGGTGAATGTATGCTCACCCTACTCATGAGGAACCAGATAGATGCTTAGAGACCCAGTGAAGGTAAATTTTGGTCTTTAAATCTCTTTTGATAGATGTATTTTATTTTATCATAATAATATAGAATATTGTATTCTCATGAAGCAGGCACTGGGCCTTCTGAGTCTTTTATAAATTCACCCTTCCCCAGCCTCAAAGAGCATTCTGTATACAATAGACTCACAGTAAGTTCACATTGAACAAGTCTCTGATAATTTCTGTATTCATCAGCTCTACAATCTACTTAAAATTTTAAAAGCTTTACCAGCATTCTTACTGTTCACTCCTAAAAGCTGATTTTCTGCAAGCAATAAAGAGCCAGCTGACTGCTATTCATAGCAGAAAACATAACCAACATCCACCTGATGTTGGTATAGCCAAAAAGTGTGATTGTTGATATCCCAATGATCATCATTTTTTCCAAAAGCTTTAGTGTTCCTGCTGAAAGAAGTACTTTCTGGAGGCCAACGTTTCAGACATAATAAAAAGTGAAATAATCATGCTGTTGCCTGCAGACTTCAGACAAACACTCAACCTTTACAAAGGCCTCAGAATACCATAAAAGTTGGCCGCAACTATTTGATCTTATGCTTTTAGTGCAAGTTACTTTTGTGTCAAGCACTGCAGTACAAAGTATTCAGTCTCTTCTTTTTTATTGCAGATTACTAGGGCCATACTTTGCAGAGGAAAATATATTATGGACTGAACCAGCTCATGGGGTTACATGTATGATGATAAATCAGTGACGAGTTGTGATTGCAAGTGATCTCAAGCTTAAGCCACTATAATAAACAGAGTGATGTCACCATGGTTAGAATTCTACATTTTATTAATGTGCAGACATGTCATTTTTGGTAAATTATATCATTGCATGTCACTGTCAACAACTCCCAGCACAGAGGAGACATAGACACAACAGCTCAATTTTACACATGGTCTAGTGAGTCATATATCAGGTGACATTCTGATCTGTGTCTTCATGGAAAATTTGGGGTATAATCAGAGTATTAATTTTTTGCTTTGTATTTTTACTTATATAACAGAAAATATCAAAGTATTTTACATAGTTTCCAGAACTAAGTCAGTATTATAAACTTTATTCCATTGTGGAGGCCAAAACACTAAATAATCGCTATTAAACATTCACACAGAGCTTTCTCCCTGTTGTGTGTCAGAGGTGAGCTTTATCTGTTAGAGTCCCTTTTCTCTCATCCCCTGCATGCTCATATGTGTACAATCTGTTTCTCCTAGGGGTCGTGGGGGCGCTGTTCCCCCTCCACCACCACCTGGAAGGGGTGTTCTTACCCCTCGAGGGACCACTGTGACTCGTGGAGCTCTTCCAGTGCCCCCCGTAGCAAGAGGCGTTTCTACCCCACGAGCCCGGGGGGCACCAACAGTGCCAGGATACAGGGCACCCCCCCCTCCAGCACTTGAAGCTTATGAAGAATACGTGAGTACCCTCGAGAAATCAGTCATTAGCAAGAGGTAGATTGACTGGGTAACAAGCTAAGCCTCAAGACATTCATAGCCCATGAATACGGCAGATAATTTTATTGCGAAAAAAAGATGGCATTTGCAATAGGAATTGCACAGCACATTTATATGAGAGCATTCTAAGACAAGCTTTCTTTTACAGGTGTCATTCTTGTTAGTATCAGTTAAATGGCTTGGATTTTAAGAATCAAACTATCTTCAGGTTTTCTTATCTTTAGAAGACCTCATCCGATTTCACAGTGGAAATAATGATGAACATACCGTGAATATTTAGCTCACTTGAAAATATTTGACAAATATAATGTTGATTATATTCTAACACTTTGGTAATAATATGAGGCCATGTGGCTGTTCTTTCATGTAAATATCCTTACTGTCTTTCATTATATGAAAGATATGGAATTGGCAGATACGAAGCACTCTGAAATAATATAGAATGAACAGAAGAAATGCAGTTTCTCTAAGCATACCCTCTCCCTTCTCATCCTCTAAATCTTTTGGTCATCTTGTACTTCTGGTCACCTTTTGACCTTTTGTTCAAATTGTCAGGACTCTATCGATCACATTGTGCTCTAGGCCATTCATTCATTTCTCCTACTAGATCGTGAAACTTGGCTAAAAGAACGATTTCATTTTCACCATGTAACCATAGGAAACTCACTGTAAATGTTTGCTAAATTGAATTGATGTAAGCCAGTTCATCATGCTATGAAACAGGCTTGTTTTTCCTTTATCTCTCCACCACACCCTTTCCCTCCTCTAGATTTATTTCATTCAGTCACCCACAAGCATGTTGTCATCCTAAATATGCTCAGTAAAGTATTACATGTTAAATATAAGCTCTTCAAAAATAGTTACCATCACATGCTAGGCACTCAAAACAAATAAATGTTTTTTTGGGCTGGTTGATGAAGAAATCGAGTAAACCTTAATCCTAAAATAAAGTGAACATAGTTGATAGGTGTCACCAATATATTTATTTTTACAATATGCTAGTATTTAGGAATAATTTTACTGCTTAATTATGACTAATATCTGCAAGAGTGAAGAAAAACTTTAAGTAGAAATCCACTTCCTCTGGAAAAGCTGAAATGTGTTCATCTGAAGTATCTCATATACAACATTCAGGTATCAATATTTAAAGTCTTAGATAATCTGAAAATTGCCATGTCAAAAGCAGAAAACATATTCTACTCTGTAAACAAGCCCACAAGTTAGGAAACACAGGGCCTAGTCTAGCTATCTTGCCTGAGACATAGTATGTGCAAAATAAGTACTTGTTAAGTGAATGAATCAAAAGCTCATAACCAGAATAATGAGATCATTTTTTGTTTTGTAATTTCTGACGAACCTCACACTCCACAGTGTTGAAGTAGATTGCCACTATGGTTCGTTCTGTCCTCCAAATAGAGGCGTAAACATTTAGATATTTTTTGAAAACTTGAAAAAAGGGAGAAAACCTTTTAAGTGATAGTGGTCAACATTGTTTTAATCAAATAACTTATGCAGCATATACAGCACTATGAAAGAGAACAAGACTTGCAAGACACAATTGCAGCCCTTCACGTGTATTCCAATTATTGTGGAATATATCATGTGACTATAAGGCATACTACAATAAGAGCTACAAAAACATTATATTTTGAATGGGGAAATCTGGGAGGGGGATAGTTCATAGAAATAGTAGAATATATTTTAAAATATGTAATCTGAAATGTTTACTTCAATTTTAAGGTATCTAATCCCATTTATTCATTTATTCATCCCCTCAGTCATTTACTTATTCTCTTTATTATGTCAGGCACTGTTCTGAAGGTCCTGGTGACATATCTGTGAAGAAAACAGACCAAATACCTGCTTTCATAAAGCTTACATTTTAGAGGGAGGAGACAGAAAGCAAAGAAACATACATGAATAAATTAATAAAGTAATGCCAGGTAGAGATAAGTGCTCAGAGGGATTTGGAGGGAGGACTGTGCTAGTAAACGAAGAGTCAGGGAAGATCTCGAGGAAGCCATGACTTTTGAGCAAAGGCCTGAAATGAAATGAGGGAGCAAGCCACAGGCTCCCTGGAAAGAGCACCCCTGGTAGAGGAAAGAGCAAGTGCAAGCACTCTTAAGATGGAATCTTCTTGAAATATTTTGGGACCACCGAGGGTGACATTAAAGCTAGAGCAGATTATGTTAGGGGAGGTAGCATGTAAGGTCAGAGGGATAGACACACTATTTCATGTTGCTATTGGAGGGTTTTAAGCAGCATCATGGCATGATAAGATTTATCATTTTCTCTGCCTACTTCACAGAGAATAGAATATAGAAGATAGACACGAGTGAAAACAGGGAGAGCAGGGAGTAATTTATTGCAATATCTACCAGTGGACGTGATTGTTTGGAGATGATGAAGTCAGATTCTGAGGGTACTATGAAGATATGTCCATTAGGATTTGATGATGACATAGATTGGGGATGTGTGAGAGAGTAGAGAAGGATGATTTCAAGCTTTTTGGTGTCAACAACTGGGTAAAACTAGGAGTCATTTATTGAAATGAGGAGTACCACAGGTGTAGTTGAAAATTCAGTTTGAGATCCTTTTGAAGGTGTTTGGCCTTCAGAAAAGTCTGTAGTGTGATTGGGTGTACAGACCTGGGCTTTGGAAACAAACAGCAGGATTCTTAGGTTTGAATTCTAGCCCAGTCACTAGCTGTGTAACTTTATAATCACTCTGAGGCTTGGATTTCTTTGTTACATAATGGGGATAATAGTTTTAGCCTTATAAGACAGCATATAGAAGATTAGAAATGAATATTCATGAGCACTGGAACAGAAGTGTGTATAAATACCTAGAACATTGTCGGCATTCAACAAAAAGCACTATTATGTAAAATTCCACCATGTATATATTCTTTAATATCTGCTTGTGATAATCTATGGATCCATTGAAGTCATAGATATTTTCCCTACTTTTGGTGAATCAATTAAACTTTATTGATTACAAATAGCATAAGTACTTTGAGCTTCTTTCAGTAATATTTAAAAAGGGGGGGGGAGGGGATATTATATGAATTTAGGATCATGAAATCCAGTAATAGGAATACCGTCAAGCCTTAAGAAAACTCTGTACTAAGGAATTCGAAAACTATCAGAAAAATTTCCCCATATATCACTCTGTTTACTCTGCATGTGTGTTTTCATTTGATTTTTATCTTCAGATTCTCTGATCAACATGGCTTGACACATGGTGAAATATGGCTACCCAAGAGCTTCCAAGTTTAAGTGGTCCAGTTCGAGCCAGCCAAGGATACTAACTGGCTGGCTGGCAGTCCTAATCCAGATCTCCAAATGGGAGAATTGTATTCACTCAGGTTTGTTAGGTATCTAGCAATAGTTAGTCACCTAGGCAGGAGTTGTTCAAATTTAGGTCTGGGATCTATCACTTATCATACAATTCAAACATGGTTATTGAGGATCCAACCCTATACATAATACAGGGAGACACTAGTGTCCAGAAGAGAAAGTATTATGAACTTGACAGGTACAACAAAATAAATTCACTATAACATATTGTTGATATTGTGAAAACGTG
Source organism: Tolypeutes matacus (assembly GCA_026826555.1). NCBI lineage: Eukaryota > Metazoa > Chordata > Mammalia > Cingulata > Chlamyphoridae > Tolypeutes > Tolypeutes matacus. The sequence goes on along the minus strand of JAKSZT010054474.1, from coordinate 4,238,358 downwards.
TATAGGTGCTGTTTATTAAACATTGTTAAACCAAATTTTTTAAAAGGCATGAAATATATCATTATTTAGTTTTTCAGTGAGTATATACAAAGTTTAATACATGGATGCTAAACTGCTGGCAACGTCTTTGAAGTAATCAATCCCATACCCAGATTAACACTCAAGAGCCACTACTTTCTGCTCTAATTTTAGACTATTGGTTGCTTGTAAGGGGTAAGAAAAACAAAATTGTAAGTGTCTCAATAACAAAATAATAGCACCATGCTGAGTTGATAGTGAAAATCTCAAAGGAGTTCTTTACTTTCAGATAAAATTTCGTAGAAAAGGTTCCCTTTATTATAAATGACACTATGAGCCAATTCACTCTTTATACTTTTCTTTCTCACCTGCTGACTCTCAGCATTAAGTTTCTGGCCACATAGAATGTATATATGTAATCAAATCCACTCCTTGCAGTTTGCCTGACAAGTAACAGCTTACTGTAAATGAGCTTGCTGTTTAAAACCATCATTGGTGTTAACAGAGTCTATAAAAGAAAAGTCAATTTTAGTTTGTTATACATGCTAAGCCAAAATTTAAATATTTTAAGGTTTATTTCCACTGACCTTCTGCTAAGATAAAGTATATTTATAATTACAATCCATCATCAGGATTAAGGAAGATTTGGGGGATAAAAACGTCGATTTCAAAACCTCCCATGCAACAATAGATTAAGTTTATCAGCTCCATAAGTGGATAAAACATTAAAAGAGAGTAAACTAAATTTTTTGAAAACCTGCAAGTTTCCAGTCACTGTATATTAATTCATCTGATCTCATGCTAAAACTGTGAACTAGTTACTGACTTGACTATTTTAATAAATAAGGAAACTGATGCTTGGAACTGAGACTTGCACCCAGTTTTCTGACTCCAAAGCCTCTGTATCTTTGTAATATTGTGCTTCTTCTCCTCAAAGAACCATAAAATAATATATCCAACATAGTCCTTGTCTCAAAGAGAACTCACACAAGTATTTAAAGTATTTACAGATCACTTGTGCCTCATACCTTCCATTCAGACCCCTAGTCAGCATTTGAACCCCCTTGACAATACCTAGGACAAGTGTCTCCCAGTCCCTGTATAAACACTTCCAACTACAGAGAACTCGGTACTTCCAGAAATTCTAGATGCTGGAGATTAAAAAAAAAAGTGGTTAATGAGATACACTACTCTCAAAAGCATGCCATCTAGTGGGAGAAACAATTTCATCAGACAATTAAAATATAATATGTAATTGCTATAGAGGACTCTGCCTTCTAAGTCATTTGGCTCTAATCTTCTTACACTTTCAAGATTCCATACACCCTGAGGGCAGAAAGTGTTTCTAAAATTTGTTTTTATCTTCATAGTTCTTAGTAAAGTGCTTGATAATAGCAATTGAATTGGCCCCACTTATGATATATGGTTGGAAAGACATTATGCATACACACACTCACATATATGTACATATTTTATATAAATATTAAATGAATTATAATCCAACATAGCATATTTTGAGTGCCAAAGAGAGACTATACATGACAGTGTAAAGAGAATCATCACTCTGGAATACGGATATCCCAGAAAACATTAAAGATAGTAAGGACAGCTGTTATGTTGGAAGTGCATGTGAAAAATCCAAAAGAACATGCCAGTAGTGTTATGAAAATAAAGAACAGACTCAACATTTTTTTTAAAAAAGGATGGTAAGGAAAACACAGCAGCAGGTGGGGATGAATAGGTATAACCTTGAGAAGTGGAGAGAAGATGTAGGAAATTTCACACAAAAGGCATGATAAGAGCAGAGACAAGGAAAGGGACTTTTCAAGTCAAATCTAAAGAATCTGGGACAACAATTTGACAAAACAAAGAGATCATACAATATAGCAGTGGAAAAATGTATAAAAGGGGGCTATAGATGTTACAGATGATGTAACAGATGACGTTCAAAGGCTGAGATTGTTATTCCACTTATTTCAATGAAAAGCCAACTGAAGGTTTTTGAGCAGAAGACAAACTAAGGTTTTTGGGAAATTTTGAATGCAAAGGTAAGGTATTTCATCTGCAATCAATTGAGATCCCTATCTCTTTGCAGTCTCACTTCCCCACCCATCACACATCCCCTGTGTCAGGTGTTGTTTGAGAGAACATGATGATTTGTGAGAATAGTGGTAAGTAGAGTTTGTGTTGGAGATTCATTTAGTTTGGGTTTAATGGAATATGTTTATGTGTATGATTTAGGTATTGCTAACATTCTGTTGTAGTAATGCTTCCAGAAAATCTCTTATCATCTCAGCTGGTGTCATGACACAGGTGCCCATGAACAGCGGTCTTATTACTATTTGTAAACTAAGGCAGTGATTCCCGACACCTGCAGTGAGTGAAAGAGAAGCAAGGTTTGAAACCAGCCAGAATCAAGCTTAGCCCTGGAAGAAACTTGATAGAGGTTTCTCCAAATTTGACATCAATCCTAACAATTTATAACATAACCAATAATGAGTTGTAAAACTGGAAGAAGTGTTGAAAAATTACCAATAACAATTTTTCTCTATCAACCATGCTAGAGAAATACTAAATTTTCTACCCTCTTGATAGAATATAAAATTATTGTCATATTAGAAGGTTACAAAGATCATGGCTGTTAAAAAAAAAAAAAAAAGGTATAGGGATATAGCAAAAAGTTAGTTAATAAAAAATATGTTGTTTTTCTGGATTTTGTGATGTCTGTGGCATTTTCACCTTTTAAAAAATTATAATTGTTTCTGCCTGTGTTTCTCATTCAGAATATTCCCTTCCATACCTAATATGTATTCATAATTTTGTGATACTTAGAGAATGCAAAACTGTATAATCTTCAAGCCCCACAAAAGCTGTATCCATCCCTGTAGGGAGAAAACAATGGCAACTTTTTAAAGGAAAGTGTATGTGTAGGGGGCAATTGTTTAAAGAAAAACCAACTATGTAACCTTAGTTTCTTTCCAGTGCTGACAGTTTTTCTAGTATGCATAGCTGTATGTATGTTGGTGCTTCCAATAAGCATGCTACTCTGCTATTCCTTGTGGAAATGCTATTCTTTTAATAAAGGTGTGGGAGAATTAAATGTGCTTGTAAAGGCATACAACTTCCGGAAGTGTACGTCAGTCAAAAACATATTTATGACAAAAACATTTCCTTAAATAAACCCTTTCTCGTACTTATATGTTGGTATAGCTAAACAAAAAAAAAAAAAAAAACAAGGTATGTAAAAAATAAACCCCACAGTTTTTAGTTTCCAAACACATAGGTTGAGTTTATTTTTACATTACCTCATATTCTCTCCAACAGTTAATACTTAGCAGTGAGGTATATTAGTTCACAACAATGCAAGAAGAGATATAATTAAAATTTAATTCAATGCTACATGAGAAATTTTGGTCCGGTATAATCAATCATGTTAACCTAATTTATAAAATTCATCTTGACAAACTTTTGAGGAGATTTTCTTTTCATCAGTCTTAACGAAGCCTATCAGCATTCCAGCCCATCCTATCATTTAATTCAGACTCTGAATCATCCTTCCAGTAACAATGAAAGAACTAGAAAATTCACAGGTAAATCAATAGTCCTTAAAAGTTCCATGAATGATTCGAGGCTGCCAACTTTTAGTTTCATGTGCATGGAACATTTTTTGACACGAGAGGGAAATAAGTATTAAAAGATAATTGAAATCAATTTTTGTGCCATTTTTGTGGAAGGAAAGATTATGAGTCTGATCTATAATACATTTTAAGGGGGCATATTTTTCTATGGAATAGCCAAGAGCTATCACCCAAAGAAGGGAGATTTTTATTATAGTTTCTAGATTGGATATTTGTATTCCATTAAATATTATTTTTTTAGTTTCATGCTGTAGTTTCCTCTTAGTAGAAATTAATTTACTAGAATGCATTGCAGGTTTTTGTTTATTGAAATGTAACTGATATTTAAAATAATGGAAACATATGAGGTAAATGGAATGTTTTATAAAACTCTAAGAAGGACATAATACTAGTGTGGTCCAAATGTTCATAGACAGGAATATTTGAACACTATTGAGATATTACATTATTTCCCAAACTAATTTAGATGCCATCTTTAAAAATTCTGTGTATTTTTCTTCTAAAGTTGAAGTTTGGGTAAACTATTGTTCTTCTAGCATCATGTTTTAGATTTTTAAGTTATTAAAGAACAGATGCAGATTCTTCTAATGGCCATGACACTCAGGATTTAATCCAAACCTGCACCTTATAATTATCATGATGACTAATGTCTTTTGTAACACAAGGATGAAAATAGGTTTTCTCTGTGAGCCTTTTTGAAATGGCTGCTAGCTGCTGGAAGTATTATAAAGTATTTTAAAGTTTCCTCTAGGATCTGCTGGAAAAAAATGCCGTGATCTTTTTGCAGTGTCTGCTAGAGACATGTGGAGGAGAGCAGTGGCAAGAATGCCTGCCACTAACTACCATCACAGCCTTAGGGAGTTATACCATTCTTTTCTTGTTAACTTTATTAGATTATGTTCTTTTTTTATCTCTGGCTCATACACATGACCTAAGAATTAATATTGAAAATGAGTAAAGCCTTGATTTATTTCTATAGGCTTTTTCCTGAAAGACTGTGTTGAATACAAATTAATAGTTTTTATATCTTTTTTTTTTTCTTCTGAGTTGATTATAATTTTGAGAATTGCATTCCTCCTGAAAAATTAAGACCCTGTATGGGATGCTAAGGCATACCTAATAATCCTTTTTTTTCCTAGCTGAAAAACATTGTCCTCTTGTTTTACCAATACCGCAATATCACCCTTATAGTTTATTAGCAAAGGAATCTTAATAAATACAACCTGCCTCTCTAGTTAGATTGTCACTGGCTTTTGAAGAAAGCCAAATAGGAATTGTTAAATAGGATTGGGTCCTTGTCCACATTTTGGCCCTTTTCCATTGGGGATTCTCCATTTGGTGCATAACACTGTCTACTAAATCTTTTCATCAGGCACAAATATTTGTGAGTATTTTCTGTTATCTTATGCGCCAGCCAAAGGCTTTTTACTGGAGAAACTACACATATTCTATGCAGCAATTTTTGACAGATTTTAATTTAGACTATTTCTCTTCATTGTTTAAGATGAAAAAGCATGCTTTCCTTTTACATGAAACCATATTATAGATGAATTTGGCAGAAGGAGGACACAAGGATGACTGCTGTTTAACCCTCCTACCTTGTGTTTCTTAGAAACCAAATACAGAATATACCACTGTTGGGCTTTTTACTTTTTCAGACTCCTTCAAGTGTTTACAGTCATTCTTCTGTGGAATCTCTGAGTTGTAAACATCCATGTAAAGTGAGTTGTTCTCTATTTTACACTGTCATGGATACTAACAGCACTGGAGAGCTACAGACTGAAGTGAGTACTTGGGAGAGATTCAGGATGCTGGAGAATGAACGGTTTGTTCTTTTCAGGCGATCTTTTCTTTCTTCTTCTCAACCTCTACAAATAAGCCTTCCCTGCTTTTTCTATTCTTGGTGTAGGGAGGAATAAGCACAAAAATCTCATACAATATGAATCTCATGGATTGTGTGTTAAAGAGAAAGAGAAATTTGACCTTTAATGCCAGATATTTTTCCTCTGTGAAGACTAGTAGGTGTTGTAAACTACTGGAAAATATAAACTGATGTCCTTCGCACTACATGCTATTATTTCTGGGCATTTATGTCGCAATATATTTGATTAAATAATATAGCTGTTAATTTATGCCTTTGCAGACAATAAATAAATAGGCAGACAAAATAAGAACTGATACCAAGAGCTGATTTATTCAGCTGATCTGCATGAGTATAGAGAGCCAGCTGGTATCTGCTCTGCTTGGACAGACCTCGGAGGTGTTTGGCTAGTGCCTGAGCCATACTGGTTGTTAAATATTTGTACCACTTCTATACCAGTGAAGTTGTAGTAAAAATACAGTTTAATAACTTTATTCAAATAGGTTAATTAAGTCAACTCAGCTTAGATATTGGGGAGATACCTTAACCAAGCCATCAGAGCAATTGTGCAAGTGAAATGATTGTGCCGCACCAAATCCCCATTTGGACACAGTTCGAGCTAATAGCACCTGTGACTTCAGAATTCCCAGTACTCTGGCTGTCATCATGTTGAACTGCATCACAGTCTCTTTCTTGGTCTCCCCAACTGTCTCAGCTCTGTAGAGAGAATTGAACATAATCTAATGAACCTCATCTGTCTTACTCTGTCATGTCTGTAGAGTCTTATCAGTGTAAAATACCATCATGTTATTTTGGATATTATAAAGGTTCTTATCCAGTCCACTACTTTATTTTAATGTTGAATAAATTAAGGTTCAGGGAGTAAGTGTCTGAACTAAAGTCACACAATTGGTAATGTCAGCCATAGGTTTCCTGACGCCCCTGCAGCCTCTTTTTACTGGCTATTACAAGGAGAGAAACACACACACATACACACACGCACAAATCCTTTCTATTTTACTTTTGTAGTTGACAAAAAAACAAATTTTGGAAAGAACATAATTAAAAGGAAGATGCCAGGTTTCCTTTACTTATCAGAGTGATTTCTTTTTGGAAACAGTGTTCATGAAAATCAGTTAAGAATATCCTTTTCCCACCCTCTCTCTTTACTTCTTTCTAAGACTGCACCAGCATTAAGAAGTTACAGTTGTAAAGACAGGGTTATAGTTTACTGAATGTAGCAAACGTACCCTGGAAGTAGGCAAAGGTTTTAGGAGTTAAGTCTGGGGATTTAGTAGGTACAAAAATAGTGCTTTACTCATTAAGCAAGAATTGACCCCTTCTGTGTCTGAAATTAGATTTTTAGCACACATGTCTATTCTGTTTTATATTCCAAGTGTACTTTTAAATATTTTTAAGCAATATATTTTCTATGAAACAAAATTATATGCATAAAGCTCTAAATATAAAGAAACAAAAGCATATTTAACTTCGTATCTAGTTCTTATTTAAGATATTTTGTCCTTTGTGTTCATATATGTATACATATACACACATATATATTCATATATATTTTACATGACAAAACATGTTCTTCAGATTTAGATCATAAAATATGATCGTTTTCACATAGAACTTAGGCAGCAAATGTCACGTCAATATAAATCGACCAAATCTCTCCTTCCCAGGAAACAATCTCCATTAAAATTTTTTCCCAAACCACTAAGTTTCATCCAGCTACACTCCTTTTTTTTTCCTACTCTCAGGTCCTTTCAGAACTGTCATAACACTGTAATTTTAGCTTTCATTTCCAAAACTGTATTAATATTTGACTCTCCCTGTTGACCAATAGTTCCAGACTCCTCATTTATTTATGGGTCTTTCCTTTCAGAGTGGGTGTCTTCTTAAACCCCATACATCTAAACCTGATTTCATCAAACACCTCCCAAATCAGAAGTCCCTCCTGATTTACCTAATTTTGTTTAATTGAACCTCAAAAATCTAGTTCATCTTTTGGTTGTTTCTTTGTATGACTCAAGTAATAAATTCAGATTAGTTTTTCTAAAATGCTAAATTCATCATGACATTCTTTTGTTAAAAACCATCAATCACTCCCCATTGCCTAAAAGATAAAATTCCAACTACTTAATTTTACATATCTAATATTATGAGAAGATTAAGATAAGTACTTTAGTTTTATAAACTTACTATTAATGAATGTGTTTTGTTTTGAAAAGAGATTTTGACAAAGATTAAAAATAAAGTAAATGAAACAAAGAGAAAAAAAAAACAAACAAACTAAATTTATATAGCAAATACGGTTAGAACTAGCCTCATAGTTCTTAGATATTGTGCTGTTTTATTCCATTCAATTTAATATTTGTTGAAAACCCATTCTATATTATGCTACTTCTCACAGGCAAAGGAAATTGGGGATTAAAAAATATGGTCACATTTATTGTGTCTATTATTTGTTAGGCCCTTTTACATTCATAATCTTAGAACCATAAAGCATAAGATGTTTTACCCATAAAATGTTTTTCCTTTAAGGAATTTTAAACTCAAAGAATTAGATAAATATATCAGTCATATATCTGATAGCAGAGCCAGAAATGCCTATCTTCAAAGACAGCACATTGTTGGATACAAAGCAAAGTTCCTGGTTTCAAAAGGGCAACAAGTAAGACACCTAGACAAAAAACAAAGCTCAAAAATGCAGGGAAGATTATAATTTTTGAGTGTGAACTCCAGATTTCATTGTTAGACATAGGCCGATGCTTTCCTTCATAGTTCATGAACTAGGTGTCAAGTAATAATCACATTAGCTGGAAATCTGGTTAAATTGAACTTATCTGTAATGCAGTTGATTTATTTTACTTCCACTAGGAAAGGTCAAAGAACCAATTAAGCTCACACCTACCTATAATCTTCAACTTCATAGTAGTCAGAATAGAAGAGATTGGGGCTGGTAGATATATACTCAAGTTCTTGTGAACTCTAAAATACTAAAAGTGACAATGAAAACAACAATGGTATTAATAATTATTATACTTGTAAATAAGCGGCTAATACGGATTGGTTATTATGAGCCAGATATTATACAAAATTCTATGCCTACAACATTTACTTTTTACAGTAACTTTATTATGTTGGTGTAATTCCACTTTACAATTGAGGACACTGAGGTGTAAAGAGGTGGAGTAACATGTCTAAACTTACCTATCCCATAAGTAGCAGAGCTGGTATTCATACATTAGCATCCACGGGTGGTGCTTATGGCCTGTAAGTTACAATAATATAGCACTTAACACATGGCTGGTGATTGCCTAAACCCTTTAAACATTGACTCAAAGTATCTTTTTAGTACATCTATGAGTGAAGGACTATTATTACCATCATTATCTCCATTTTATTTTATAGATAAGGCAGATTACCTGCAGAGAGATTGAGTAGCTCAGCCAACAACATCCAGGTGTCAGTGGCAGAGCCAGGATTTAAACCCACACAATCTTGGCTCTAGTCTTCCTTGCTCTGCTGTCTCCAGGGATGCTAGCAAAACTATCATTTAGACAGTAGCTGAAGATGATACCAATGAAAAAGAAATGAGTGAAATACTCCAAGAAACTACCTCATAAATCTATCGGGACTCTAATGAACAACTAACAACAAGGGCATGTGTGGGCAAAGGTTGACAGAAATGATGAGTTGGGGCAAAAGTAATAAAATGAATTGTGGGGGAAAATAGTGGTAAGAGCATTTAATAATTTACTTGATTGCTAGTGGAGAGTGTTTGAATGTTTCTGAGAAGTCTGAGGAAAGACATGTTTCATGAAGATTAATTTGGCCATGACAGCAGCAGGGACTGGGTCAGGTAGACAAACTGAAAGTTTGTATAATAACCTAAATAGGAGTAGAAGAGAAAGAGGGGGAAATGGGAAACATTATGGGAGATATAGTAAATATATGGGACCATCCTCTAGAGCTAACTCCAGAACTTCAGTCATTGTGAAAACCATTTTAGGTAATCTAGAAAGAGAATTTTATCAATATTATTTCCTTATAGCACTTCTTTTAATATAAATCTTTTTTCTCAATGTATCTACCTTTGTGATGAAAGCTTCATTTAGGAAACATTTTAGATAACTATTTATGAAAACCAAAGTCTTTAAATGAGATTTAAAGAAAATGACACAGAGGAGAAAAACAATATTTTTCATTTATTTATGTAACTACAGAGTCCTTTTCAGCCAAATGCTTAAACCACTTTCTAAAGAAATATTTAAGACATAATATCTCTATAACACAGTGGTTTTTACAGGTTTTTTTTTTAGGGACACGCATCTGTCAAAGGCAGTTTTAGCCCCTGCTCCAGTTGCATAATAGCGAGGAACAGTTTTATTTTTTTAGGCATTTGTATCTTTATTATTTGTCAGAAACTGATTCACTGTGTGCAGAACTTCTGCAGCTCTTCCAAGGAACAGTGAGGTCTGTGGGCTGCAATCCCTTGAGAAAACAAGCACAGGGCCCATATGCAATGGATGTTAGGCAGAAGGCAGGAAAAACCAGGACTTTGTGATTATTGAGAAAGATCCTCCTCTTTATAAATCCTCCAGTGCATTTTCTGTCTCCACTCCCAGGAAAGCATTTAACTGGCACTTCCAAAGGAACTATGGAATTGCCTTTACCTCAGTATATTTTCTAGGCATTTCCATTCCTTCCTGCTTCCTACATTTTAGACCCTGCTTCTTTGACGCCTTCAGCCAGATCAGAACCAGGACATCTAGAGAGTATTTGAGACTGTGTTGAGACTTGTATTTGAGAGTATTTGTCCAGTACAGAGGTCAGCAAACTTTTTTGTAAACGTTTCTGTAAACATTCTTGGCTTTGCGGGCAACACAGACCCTGTCGTTACTACTCGGCTCTGCTGCTGTAATACAAAAGCAGCCATGGACAATATGCAAACGAATGAGAGTGGCTGTGTTCCATAAAACTGTGTTTACAAAAGCAGATGGCAGCGCTGGATTTGGCCCACGGGCCATAGTTTGCTGACCCCTGGTCTAATGTGTAGCATCCAATACATTTTGACCTGATGACAGATATCTGAATCTTATTTATAAGGAACATATTTCTGCAAAGGTGGAAAAAAGAAAAGCCCTTAGAATTTTAACTTATGAAAATTTCCTGAGGCCACTTATTTCCTTTTCACCCAGGAGCTGCAAACCGAAGAGGAGAGTAATTCAACCATGTTGAATTTACTCTACCAGTTCTCAGAGGTGTCAGTCTGAATGAAATTATTTCCATTCATGACCCCCTGCCCTTTTAATTTTAAGATACATATGTGGTGCAGAACACTGCCCAATTGCTCACTGCAAAGCTGAATACCATTAAAGAAAAAACCGTATCATTTTCAGCAGAGCCTCTGAAGGCTGGGTGATGGAGGTAGTGTGCAGGTGAGTGCCTTGCTAAATGATGAATGAGCTTGGATCCTTGTATTTTTTAGAGGATTATAGGTACAGTAATACCAATATTCTATAAAGCTAGCTACTTCTGATGATAAATTCTCCTGTGTCACCTCCCTGGTACTGCTGTGTTGCTGCCATTTGTAATAATCTAGTAGTGTAAGGTACTGTCAGATAAATATTCACACAGGTGTGCTGCTTGTTTTCTTCTGAAAGAACCTGTTAGCCATCATGCTTTAGACAGACTCAAATTTAGTGCATCCTTTAAAAATGAATTTGGCAGCAAAAATGTTGTGGAAATTGATCTTGTTATAAAATTTAGCAGCTTAGGTTTGACATTAAGGCCACTTAGAGATTTCAGCAATCAGTAAAGGCAGAGAGGAAACAACTGAATTTCAAGGTAATGGTTCAGAGGCCATAAAGTGAGAAATTGGAACACATAATAAAACCTAATCTTCCAAGTTGGTCATTTATTTATCAACTACTCCTGCTCCAGGATACTTCACACACATAAATAAACAAAAAAAATTTTTTTTCACTTTTTGGTATTTTTAAAATCTGATGGGAAAAGGCCTGAATCTTTAAAAATTACCCCATTTTCTCAAGGGATCAAGAGGAAAAATTAAAACCAGGAAAGGAATGGGAAAAAAAGAATATAATATAATATGATAACCAAATTTTAAAAAATTATATATAAATTTAAAGTTAGAGAGTATAGTGACTTGGAGTTATGTACCCCAGAAACATGTTCTTAATCTTAATCCATTCCTCTGGATTACTCATTGCAAATAGGACCTTTTGATGAGGTTACTTCATCAACTGGGTCAGGTTGAGCTTTAATCCAAGTTACTGGAGTCCTTTATAAGCAGAGTGAAAGTCAGACAGAACGTGAGGCCACAGGGAAGAGCCAGAAGCTGGAAGTCAACAGAACCTGGAAGAGAAAGGGGAAGATGCTGCCATGTGCATTGACTTTTGACAGAAAAGCCGTGGAACCCCAAAGATTGCGAGCCTGCCAGAAGACACCGACCCCGAGAGGAAGCAAGCCTTCTAGCCTCTGAAGCTGTGAGCAAATAAATTCTTGTTATTTTAGCAGCCAAGAAATTAAAATGGGGAATAATGAGCAAATCTGCTAATTTGACTTCAAAAATTAAATATTATAAAATTAAATATTGTGGGCATAAAGATTGAAATTATTATCAGGTTGACAAGAAAGGATGAAGTCATAGTAGTTACTATCTGTTAGAAGCTTGATTTTAATGACCTGTGTTATAGTTGGGACACAATTCAATAGAATGATCAATAAAATACTTCATGGAAATGTGGAAAGTTCCTTATTCAAGCTCCCTCAAGTCTGTGAAGGCCAGGCAGTTATAGAAATATAATTGAGCCAATTTCTCAGAGTTAAGCCTGAATCAGCCTTGACAGTGCAGGTTGTACAATTTCTGAAGAGCGTCACCTTCAGCCAAGAGTGGAATCTGAGTGAAGCAGATTATAGAGACTTCATTTATTAGTATCTGTATCATGCTCATAAGGCTTTCCTGCCCACTCCCCCCAAAACAAAACAAAACAAAAAACTGAGCTTTCATAGACAGGCTTGACTTCCTGCTCCATTTTCCCATATTTTGATTTACCAGACTATGACAAATACCACACAATAAATTGGCTTAAACAGCTAAAATTTACTGCCTCACAGTTTTGATACTAGAAGTATTCCAATATCAAGATATGGACAAGACTTGCTTTCTCCCAGAGTCTGTAAGTTCCAGTGCTGTCTGTCAGCAATCTTCAGGTTCCTTGGCTTGTGTCTCTGGTCCTGTTACATGGCATTGTCCTCTCCTTTCTGGTTTCTGTGACTTCTGCATCTTTTTTTATAAAACCTCCAACAATCTGGATTAAAATTAAGAAGATATCTAAATTGAGTACATAATTCAGTCTCTGCACCATGCATCCTGATTCCATAAACCTCAGCCCTACTCATCTATTTATTGTACACAGAACATTATATGCATTTCCATATCTACCTTCATTTTCTTCCTATCATTCAACCCCACTCTACACACACCTTTACACATGACAGGATCTATGCAATCTTTCAGGTCCTCAATTCAGAATTCGTGCTGTCATTCCTCTGCTAAAATCATAATGTGATGCTTTGTTCAGTCTACCTTTAACCCAGTTACTCATACATTTGCCTGTCTCTTCTCCTAGATTGTAAGTGCTATAGAGGACAGGCTTTTTCTTTATTCCTTTTGTTATTTTACAATAGTAAGTCGTCAATAGAAAATCTATTAAATGAAGGACTTTTATTAATACCACTCTAGCCTTCCAGATGTGGAATCTATGCCAGGGGATGGAAGGATTTCAGAAATCACAGGAGGATTTTAAATTGTGTCATCAGGAGTTCTGATTCAGACTCCCAGGCTGAGAGTGGGGAGAAGGTACGGTTGAGGAAAGGAAAGAGGATGTGTCACCATATCCCCACTAACCCCACCCAGTTTCCTTAGTTCAAATTTGTTTGACACTTGTCAGTGAGATCTTCCAGAGGCATTTAGATGAGATGATTATCTCATCACATCCATTGAGCTGAGTATTCTCCTAAGACACAGCTTTTTGTACCAAGGTCAACTTAGCTGTGGAGGCACAAAGAATTAAGGGGCACCTAACTAAATATTGACTAGATACCAATTTGGTAAGAAAAGTTGTACTTAGTACTAATAATTACTTTGAGTGAAGAAGTGCAAAAATGTATGCACATTTAAGTAGGAGGGGCTAAATAACTAATCAATTCCTATTCTAAATTAGAAACTACTTTTGTGCTTGTTCTCCTGGTTATTTTGTTTAATCAGTATGAATTATTATATAATATTAACAGATGTTCTCAGTAAGGCACTTTCTGAGAAAAAAAGTGTCAATATTACATTTCTTAGGAAAATCCATTCCCAGATTTATTTTCAGTGACTACATTCATCATCAAAGCATTTTTGTTTATATGTGTAGTGAATGTAAGTTATTATTTCTCATCTGATAATTTGTTCTACTGTCAGTTTTCCTTATATTTCATATAAAACAAAATTATATAATAAAAAGCAATTTTCAAAAATTAAAAATACAATAACCCATATCTTAATTTTTACTTTTATTACTTTTTATTACTGTGAAAAATGTCATACATGTAAGAATTAATATCATTAGTATGTAAAATTTAAAGAATAATAATGTTCATAAAATAAATACACAGAAAACAGATTGAAAATAAAATATTACATGTCTAAAAGCTCCCCTACACCTCTTTCCAATCATATCCTTTTGTATCTTCCTCAGATATATCCTGAACTAAATGATCATTATCATCATCTTGCTTTCTTTTTTAATCTTATTACATACATATGCATCCCTAAGCAATATTTTGTTTAGTTTTGTTTCTTTTTGTACTGTATAAAGAGGAAATCTGACTATGTCATGCTTAATTTTAAGGTTTATTGATATTGATACATATAACTGTAGTTTGTTCATTTTCACTGATGAATGAATATACCACAATTTTAAAAATCCATTTTGTTATGAATAAACATCTGAATAGCTTCTCATTTTTTACTTTTATGAACAATACTGTCTTGAATGTTCTTGTCCTTGCTTCCTCACACTGGGAGAGGGAATGAGAATATTCAACTTTTTTAGATAAATTGCTCTTGTCAAGTAGATACACTAAATTACCTGGGATACTGTAATTCCTATTATGCGACATTTTTTCCAACTGTTCAAATATGAAATCAAGTTTATAATGGTTTCAATTGGCATTTTCATGATTACTAAGGAGATTTGTTGTTTACTTATATTTATGATCTGTCACTATTTCTTCTTCTGGGAAATGCTTGCATCAATTTTTCTATGCGGTGAGGTAGCAGGGGGAAGTTTGTCTTTTGCATTTATTTGTAAGAGTTCTTTATATATTCTGGATATTAATTCTTTGTCAGTTATATATATTTTTAAAATCATCCTCTGGTTTGTGGTTCATCTTTTCACTTTATGATGTTTGGGTAGTATTAATTATTTGAATGTGGTAGAACATGTTTGTTTTCCTGTTATAGAATATGATTTTTGTGTCTTATTGAAGAAATCCTTTCCTATTCTTAAATAGGAAAGAATATAAAAATGTTCTCCTACATTTTAAAGACTTTTTTATCATTGTTCCTTCCACCTTAATCCACCTGGAACTGATTTTATATATGGTGTGTGGAAGAGATCTAAGTTTCCTTTTTTCCCTCACATAGACTACCAAGTGTATCAATGCAATGTATTGAATAGTCTATTCATCCCCACAGATGTTCAATTATACAGGTTTATATATCAGAGTTTTATATGTGTGCAGGCCGTTTCCAAGCTCTATGGTCTCTGTGTTTCTTTCTTCAAGTCAATATAACACCCTCTTAATTTTTATAGCTTTTTTATTGACTCTTGCTATCTGGTCATGCAAAACCTCTTGGTTCCTCTTCCTCCTCAGGACTGACATTGCTCCCTTGGTCCTGTGTCCCTTCACACAGATTGAAGCGGTATATTATTTGGTAAAGAATTAGCATCTTTATAATTTTGACTTCTCCTCTCCTAGTACATGACAAATTACTCCATTTATTTAGCTCTTCCTTAATTCTCTTCAATAATGTGCCATGATTTTCTATATGAATCTTTCACATTCTTTTAGGGCTAGGTATCTTTTATTTCTTTCTTGAATACATGGAAACTTATAAAAAATTAACAATTATTCTAAATGTTCATTTACTTATTATATAACAATGTAAATCAAATTTTGTGTATATTATCTCGAGTCATATTGTAAAGAATTCTTAAAACCTCTTACTAATTCTAATAATACATCTGAAGATTTTAGGGCCTTTGTAGGCAACTTTATATCCTGAAAGTAATGACATTTTTTATTTCTTCTCCACTCCAGTCTTTATAGCTTTTATTTATTTCTTCAGTTATTATAATGGCTATAATCATCAGAAAATTATAAAACAAAAATAATTCATGAATGTATATATATTTGTCTTGTCACTGATCCTAAAGTTCTATGTTTCATCATTTTATATATATCATCATTATATATACTTGATAAACTTTTTTTTAATATACCTACTTTTCGTTTAAGGCAGCTCAATTCTATTCCCTGTGTCCTAAGGATTTTTATAATAAGATATCTTTCCTTTTTATAAAATGCATTTACTGAGATAATCTTATAGTTTTTCTCTTAATATCTTAATGAGGTAGACTATATTAATAGGTTTTCTAATATTGAATCAACATGCCATTTTTAAATATTTAAAACTTCTTTTTTTTAACTTTATTTTGTACATTTAATAATTGCAAACATAAGCAATTAAAAACTAAAAAGTAAACACAGATGAATAAATATATACATTTCTCAATTAAATGTAATGGATACATGTAAATTTTTTTGTTGTTGTTTTGTTTTTTGTTTGTTTTTTTGTTTTTGTTTTTTGTGCCCAAAGTGAGTCATCTCTTTTATATATTGGTTGATTATATCTATTTTATTTATATTATTAAAGATTATGCTATCAATTTTCATGACAGATAAAGAGGTAGCAAGGTTTTTTATTATTATTATTATTATCTGAAAGAGTATATGTAAGAATAGTATCATCTATTCCAGAAAAACTATTGGAGCTGTTTGTTTTATTGGGGAAGATTTTTTTGAATCATTGAATTAATTTAATAGTTATAGCATTATTTATGTTCTCTTAGAGGATACAAGCAAAAAGTTTTCTTAGCTCATATTTTCTCCAGGAACTTTTAATTTTTAATTTTTAACACAAATATTATTTATTGACACAGCATTGGTCAGATTACTCTATTATGCTACTTTATTCCCAGCTGCATATGTAGTGTGTTCTCTTTTCTAGTGTGTTCAATATTTATGTTTGTTTTCTATTATTTTTCATTGATCAATCTTGCCAGTGTTTTCTATATTTTATTAGTATTTTCAAAGAACCATCTTTTAGATTTGTTGCTACTCTGGATTAAACCTTTCGTTTGTATTTCATTAACTACTACTCTCATCTTTATTACTTCCTATATCTACGAACATAAGTTGAATATCCATCATGTTTATTTTTGGACTTCTTTTATTTATTGAAATAATCATTCGTATCTATATATTTTTCTTAAATTTTCATTTAGCTACACCTCACACTAAATGGCATATAGTATTTTAATTATCATATAGTTCTTAATATATTCTCACTTCCATTATCATTTTTGAACTATGGGTTATGTAGAAGTATATGGTTATCTTTTTCTTATTGATTTTTAATATAGTGATGTTGTACTTAGGGATTTACTCTGTAAGATGCTATTCTTTAAAATTTGTTGATATTTATTTTATGCATTGATATGTGGCAAGTTTTTTCAACTTTTTATTGTGAAGATTTTCAAAACCAAAAAAGAATTTGAAAGAGTGTTACTGTTGAAAATTGGTTTACCCATCAACAGTCAATTTTTATAAATATTCCCCATGTGCTTAAAAATGTATATTATGCTTGCCTGCCTATCAATTACTGAAAGGTTCATGGTAAAAATTTCCAACTTGCAGTATTAGTCTGTCCATTTTTCTTAATGTATTTCTGTCTATGTTTTTAGATAGTTATCCACAGAATCTCTACCCCTTGTTTGCCTTTAATTTCATCCTCTTTGTGTCCTTAAGTTTTAGATATGCTTTTTAAAAAAACATATACTTGGATATTTTTAAATCCAGTTTGATAATATCTGTCTTTTATATAAATGTTTAGTTCACATAATGATTTTGATTAGCAATATATTTGGATTAATATCTACCATCTTATTTCTTATCTTCTCTTGGATTGATTATTTTTTTCTTCCCCATTTTATCTTTTCTCTTAATAAAATGCTATCTACTCTTTCTATCTTTACTTGTAATAATATAAATTTGGGAAATATTTTAAACTTCCTCCTGAATAAACCAAGGAACATAGAATGCTTTAATTCCAACATTCCTCTTAAATTGTGTACTATTATTTAGTAATTTTTCAGTTTACTCCTCCATTTAGACATTGAATTTATTGTTTTATACGACTTTTTTTTTCTTTACTTTTAATCCTTTGTTTCCTAGTTTCTTAGATGATCATGTCTTCTTGCTGTCAAACATTCCTTCTAGGATATTTTTCTTTGGCATAGAGTACATTCTTCAAAAGTTCATTTTATCAGAATATGTTGATGGTAATTCACTCAATTTTCCTTCTTTAGAAATTTTTATTTTGCCCTTGTTTCTGAAAGATACTTTCACTGGATATAAAATTCCATGTTGACATTTTTTTCTCTAATTATGTTGAAGATATTCAACTTATTTCTATTATTTTAATTAAAAAGACAGCTGTGAGGAGTAGTCCTACTTGTAAGGAATCTGTTTCTCTATAGTTGTTTTTAAGACCTTCTCTTTACCTGCAATGTTCTTCTGTTTTTACTATGAGGTGTATAAGTGGAGATTTGTTTTTATTTTTGCTGATATGTATTTTTAAGATTACTAAATCTGTAGACTTGCATTTTTCCTCAGTTCTAGAAGCTCTTGTAATTTAAAAAAATGTCCTCTTCTTGTTCCATCTGCTTTCTCATTCTCAAACAGTGGTTGTAATACATTGGATTTTCTCGCTCTCTTTTCTGTCTCTTAAATACCCTCCCACATTCCTCTCATTTGCAGGATTCAGTACAATTTTCTAGATTTCTTCCAATTTGCTTGGTTTAATCTGATATTTGAATTTCTTATTCTCAATATTATATCTTCAACTTCTAAAAGTTCAGTTATCTAGCCTGCTGTTCCTTCTTGGCTGCCCTCTTTTTATTTATATAAACATACTAGACATCCTTACAAGGCATCTATATTTCTTTCTGAATATTATTCTACATGCTGATTTCATGTTGATTCTTTACTATTGATGACTTATTCTCTCATGTGTTTAAGACGGTGTGGGTTCATGATTCTTGGAACTACACTGAGGCCGACATTTAAATCCCAATGATATACACACTCATACTTCCCATGCCACTTAACTAAAATTTTACCTGGAGCTTTTCAAGCAATTGTTGTTATGAATATTCCCAAAGCCTTTGTGAATCAGGGGACATTTTTGTTTCACTCAGAGACAAGGCCCTTTCAAACAGGCAATTCTATTGTATCCCTATGTTAGATGAAATTTTTTCCTGCTTTACCCAATACAGTGTCATCCCTAAAGGGGTCCAATATTTTGTGACATTCTTTCACTTGATTTTTACCTTTCTAGTGCTTATCTCCTGTCCCAGGCATATTTGCAGCCTGTTAGCCATCAGGCATTAGGCAGCATGGACGAGCAGATACCCTAAGGAAAAGCTTTGCTGCAGAGCTTGATAACCACTTTTCAATCATCTGAGACTTCTGAGTGTTTCCTTTATGTTTGTACCAGCTCAACTATGTCATTAAATATATACTTAAATATATTTGTCTCTCATTTTAGGTCTTATATATAAGAAGGCTTTCAATGAACTTCTTATTCACAATTTTGCTAGAAATGGCATTTATTTTTTCCATATTTTTCTAGTCTTTATCTACATTTAGACATAATTCTAAATACATAAATACTATATATATGCTATACGTTGAGTAGAATATTAATCTGATAGCTTATATCACTTGCATAGTTTCCTAGATGATATGGCCAATATACAACTCCTATGTAGTAATTGACTATTATATATGATATTATAATACTAGTAATTTAGAGAAGATACATTTTGAATATAAGAACTTAACCTCAAATATTTATATATTCTGATTTCCTTAGTTGCCAATGAAAAATGGGCAACCTGATTTCTTTACTGATTTTAATAAAAGAAAAGCAAAATTTCTACCTTTAGGAAGTTCATGTGGCCCAGCATATGTTGTAAAATTAATACAGTAAAAGAGGATGTTATTGTTGTTTATAAGGTAGGAAATTATCCTGATGCTAAATATTGCAATAAATTAAACAATTGCAATGTGTGCTTTTCTAGAAAATATCAAGTAGACACATTTTTTTATAAAGATCAAAAATAAAAATTTCTGCTGAATTCAAAGTTACAGGGTAGGTATCGAAGTAAGGATACATGTTTCAAATTTAACATTTAGCTCAACATTGGGAACATAATTAACAGTACTAAAATATATATCTGAATGTGATTAAAAGGGGAAATGTTAGATTGTATATAGGATAACAAAATAAATTTTTTTAAAAATCTATGTAACTTCACTACACAGTGAACTCTAAGTTAAACCATGGACTATAGCTAATATAACAATTATAAAAATGCGCTATCATCCACTGTAACAAGTGTTCCACACCAAAGTAATGTGTTAATGATGGGGTACTATATGGGAATCCTGTATTTTTTGCATGATTATTCTATAAGCCCATAACTTCTCTTATATAGAAAAAAATAAATGGCCCACAAGAGGTTAAATAAATAAATAATCTACGTTTTGCTAGATTCTAGATTGATCAGTTGATGAAAATAGAACATGGAATAATAAGATTTAATATCAGTTAATATAACTATGGATAAATTTGGTCTTTTCATATTATAAAGAAATAAAAACTGTTGTTGTATTCCATTATATCGGATTTTTTTTTTTTTTTAATGCAGAGGAGATTCTTGGAAGTAAAATATGAAGTATCTTAGTTACAAATAGCTATTAAAAGAGATGTAGGAATAAATGCCTCTGAAATGCTAATTTGTGTCAAAGAGAGAAAAATCAAACAAATTGAGCAGTTGGTGACAGTATGGCTAATTTAAACCCATGCCATGATGCCAATCTTGGATGCATTTCATTCTTCACTGTTAATCCATGTTGCTCAACCTATGTGTGTTTGTTGCCTCTATGTTTTAAATGTGATCTATAATGTAGGATATGGTATAATACATATAATATATTTTAAAGTAATATAATAGGATATAATACATAATATAAAAATTTAAATAATATATTTAGCAAGTTGAATAGACTTATCATGTACATAGAACTGTGCTGTTTATTGTCAGTGAAAAATCCCCATCATGTTGTAGTCTATCTTTTAGTGAAGGAGGTTATTGGATGCCATGAATTTCAAGGTAGTGCAGAGAGCAGGAGTTGCCAGGGGTGATTTATAATCTCATAGGTATTGCCCTGCTTGAGGTTTATGAGATCATACTGTTCAATCAATTCCAAAACCTACAAAGGGGAGCTCTGTGGACAGAGTTTCTGGGGTTCATTCTGGCAACAATACCAGTATGTAACTAGCATGGCTTTTTCTTAAAGGTGTCATGAAAATTTCAATTTTTAATTTTTTTTAGTATATAGTAAATAATTATATTTTTCATTATCTGTGGTAAGATTGATTACAGTTTCTATCAGAATCTGGAGAAGATTATTTTGAGGAGACCAGGGAAGGAAAAGGGCTGACAGGCCAGTTTTCACTTTTTTATTTCTCTACCATACCTGTCTCTTCTTTATCATGAATGCCAGTTGATGTTTCATGACATTTTTAAACTATAGTTATAGTCAAGTGAATAACATATAAAAAGGGATATCATAATAAGCCCATGGTAATTTGAAAGATGTTTAATCATTCTTTCAACTTAGCTAGTGAAAGTTACATTTTGATCTTTTACATCATCTAGTATTCTATTATATATAAGATTTATCAAGTATACCGTTTTCCATTTATTTCTGAAATATGTAATTTAGAAAACTACTAGAATCTATGAGTCTTTACTAAAAAAAGAATACCTAGGAAGGTTCTTTTTATTATCATTCTATTATCATTACTGGGACTACTCTGTTATTGCAGGATTAAGTGTGCCCCAAAGCAAGAATACTCTTTTTAGATCAACCCTTCACATTGGAGCTGTACTCATCAGTACAATATTTGAAGAAATGCAGGGACTTGCCTCTTCTAATTACTCTGGACAGAAAAAATGTTTCTTCCCAAGAATGTCCATCCAGCATTCTGTGTACAATCATAGAACGATTAACAGAACTCCTGCATTATAGAGCTGGCTCCACTCTTCCTCCAGCAATCCCAGGAGGGTTGCTTGACCTCTTTAATAACCTGCGAGTGTTAAAAGTCACTGCTATTGAATTCTTAGCAAGAAAATTCACTTAGGGAAAAGCAAAGGAAAAAAATATGATGGTTTTATAAATCAAAACAACACAGATTCAGTAACCTAGGAAGAAATCTTCTATATCTACTTTCTTCCAAAATCTAAGAGGCAAAAGAAACCTGCCAAAATAAAGATTACTGCTAAAATAAGAAATACTTCACAATTATCTTTCAAAATAGATCAACTGTACTATGAGCTTTTTTCAGGTAAATTTAAAACATAAGACATTTAAACAGATTTATAGAAACTTGGGGGAACTTCCTTCAAATTCAGCCATCTGCTAAGGCTAAAAAAAAAGTGACTTTTTCAATGAAGAAGTAAAAATAAAGGAGGCTTCGTTTCTTATATTATCAGGGTAATACAATAGCAGCATGTTTGAAACAAATCAGTGATATTTGTTCTCCACCACACTAGCAGTCAGGTTCAGACACCAAAGTGCGAAGACACAGGCCAGAGATCTCAGTGTTGATACAGGGTGTGAACAGCAGGCATGGAAGAGAAGGAGGCACAGATAAGTTAAAATACTAAATAGAGAATGAAGTGAAAATCTGAAACATACAGTAAAGAAATCATAAACCGGGTTAAAAACTCACTATACATAACAGAAAACAAAAGGCAGTAGTATCCTAGGCTAAATACTGAGATGAGACTAAAAGGTAGTAGGCAAAAATCACAGATATAGCCCAAACCAAAGATAATAATCTGTCTTAATTTTGTTCTGCTAAAAGCAGATCCTGAAGCAAGAATTTGGATGCAAGTAGTTTATTTTCAGGTGATTCCAAGAAACAAAGTTTAGGGAATGGACCTACAGAAACAGAAATAGGAAAATAGCCAAAGAAGAGTGTGTTGATAAGCTGGTTACAACTGCCGGGAATGGGGCTCAGGCTTACTGAGGACTCTCTAAGGAACCATGTGGAAGACATCTCAGAATTTTCCCTCCAAAGGACAGGAAGGTTGGGACATCTATCCTTATCTTTCCCCAGAGCACTGAATTACTTTGGACCTTTGGGTTGTTCCTATGTAAAACTGAGCAGCTTTTCCTAGACTACAGGGGAAAATCCAGGCCCAGGTAGATGTAGATGGACCTGGAGTGTATCTGGAACCATCAGTCACAGTTGGGCTGAAATCAGGTGGATCAAGGCAATGTAATTCCGTATGCCACAACTGTTTATTACACATACACACAGAGGTATACACATATAAAATGACTTAGTCCTCCAAGGAACCCTGCGAGGCACCTAATTTCATTATCCCCATTTTACAGATAGAGACTCTAAGGCACACAGTTAAGTAAGTTATTAAATGTAAAGCCACTAGCAGCTACAGGGATTTGCACTAAAATTTCTGTTTCTAGAGTCTCTGCCCTTATTCCTTACATGGTAACTACCCCTCAAAAATGGACAAAAGTCAAATGATCTTTTTTATCACAAGTGATTTAGCATTCTTTAATTTCAAAGTATCGGGCTACTTACAGAATCAGTCTTCATTTACTCAGGGGAATATCATGCCTCCTAATAACTTCTACTGGAATGGCCAACATAGGGGAGGAGGGCAAGTCTTCCTCCTCCCACTGCTTTAGACAGTCATTGTATGAACAAATGAGTATGTGGTTCATTCAGACTTGTTAATAAATATAATCTTTTTCTAAAGGTATTTGAAGATTAGTGAAGATGGAATTCATTGTTACTGCTTTGGGGATTTTTGTCAGTCCTACATGTGAATACAGGTTAATTATTATGGAGAGCCATTGCTTCTGTAACCTCTTTTCCTTTCATATTTGCAGCACAAAAGATATTTGGCTGCACCACTAAATTTAAAACTCACTTTATGTATCAAGTGGCTTATTTTCTAATTCAACTTTCTCTAAGAGAGTGGTATTCAAATAACTGATGTATCTTTTTTACTTTTTTCTTTTATTGTGAAGAATTTTGCTTTCCTTCTGAACATTCTCATAGGTCATTTTACTCTAAGTTCATCTGGAAGAGGAACCTCTTGTCTAAGCAATTTTCGTATTTGGTTATTTGAGGCCAAACATATAAAGCTTGAAGTTCTTAAATGGAAGAATGTCATCTTTTGATTCAAACACATTGTAAGCGTGAAACAATGAGATGTGACTGAGTTAAAAGGAGAGAGGTTCTTATTTTGTTTTCATTGAGCTCAATTTATTTTGCTCAAATTCTACTCTGTTTAAAAAGTACATTTTATAATGATTTCAAAGGATTAAGGTCTCATGACATTTAACCTCCAAGATTACTGGCAATGTAGTAACTATAGTATTTTATTTTATTTTATTTTATTTATTTTTTTTTTAGGTTTTCTTTTTTTTTTATTATGGGTAAAAATCAAAATTCTCACAATACATACAAACATTTGTAAAATGATATATAAATATATATGCATATATGTGTATTTGCTTACAAAAATGTTATTTTATATATATATATATACATATATTTTAAGAGGTGCTTAGATTACCTAAAATATTATACGGAACCCACTCGGATTCCCATGTTGCCCACCTCCCACACCTCCCACCACATCCAACACAAACATCTCCCATAGTGTGGCCCACCAACCTCAATGAACTTACACATCCTGGAGCCTTGCCACCAACCATAGACCACAGTTCACACTGTAGACCACACTCTCTCCCACTCAGTTCTGAGTGGTGTGTGCTGATTTAAAATGTCCTACATAGAAAGTAACCTAATGGCATTTTAAACTATAGAGAGTTTATGAATTTAGCTTGTTTAAATATATGAGGTCATAAAGAGGACCTTGTTCGGTTTCCACACAAATGTTGTTATAGAAGGCATACATTAAAAGATGGAGAGAAGGAAATGAATAAAATTCTGAAATAATTAAGAAATTCAAATCAGGATGATACAAGCCAAATTATATGTTAACAAAACAAGGACACTGAAGAAAAATTTAGAGTATGTGGTGAAATGACTATGCAAAGAACAAAATTCCAAAACTTAAATTACACAACTATATTTCATAGTTTGCAGAATTGTGACTGTGGCAGAAATGATTAGCTTTATTTTCAATAACTTTTTGATAGGAATGGATATTTAACTATGTCCATGGAAAATCCAGGAGAGAATAGATTTCCTAAACTCAATTGCAGCTTGTTGGAGACTTATTAATAACTACTGGCTAAAGGAAAGTGTTCTTTGGCAGTTTAAAAGCCTTTCTTAAAAAAACAGTATAAAAGTTGCATAAGCAATTAGTTAGTTGACCAAAAACTTAAGCATAGGAAAAAAGACTATGTTATTCTCCCTTCCATCAGCTGCCTGAATGCAGATGCAACCACCATGTACAGTGAGGTCAGAGTCATGCAGGATGGAACAACAAGTATAGAAAGAGCTAACATTTGGAGTATCACATCAGCCCTGAACCATGGACCTGGATTTATACATGAAAGATAAATGAAACTTCATCTTATTTAAGCTATCGTTATTTGGGATTTTATGTTTCCTGCCCCCTGAACCTAATCCTACTGTGCGCAGAGACACAAAATTCAGGAAATATAAAATCTGGCTACTATTGTTGCAAATGAAGTATCAAATGGCAAACATTGTTTAAATATAGCCTTTCCTTTCCAATACATTTTAACACTCAGCAAGGTTCCACAATGTCAGCAAGATGAACGACAGGAGAGGAGAAAAAGGGCCTCGTTAATGTAGTGTTTCTTTCCTGTCTTTTTTACTATGCTTAAGTTTTGGGTCACATAATGAATTGTTTATGCAACTTTATATTATAGTCATTGTTCTATAATGCCAAATGCTCTTAATAAACAATTTTAAATTGTTAAATTTATATGGCAAATATATTTCATGGATTTAAGTATTAAGTTGGTGATTGTGTATATAGCCTTGTTAGGCACATGCTCAGTGAATTTATTTGGGAGAGATTCAAGAAAGCTATAGTGTGAGCAATTACTTTCACCTGAAACAACATCAGGCCCAGGAACATAAGCTGAGTCCATAGAGGAAAACTGACTCTAAGGCTGTGGACAGTAAAGATAGCAAATACCAAATCTGTAAAGGCAAAAATCAGAGCTTTCTGTAGTCACAGCCAAGGGCTCCAACTCAGGGGTCAAGATCCTTTGGCAACAGATCAGTATAAAATGTGCTTGTATGTGTGCACATATGCATGTGCACTAAGATGGGGTGAACAGGGCCATGTGTTTCAGTAGCTTGTTCTGGCTTAAATGATTAGATTAAATGGTGGACACAATTAGGATTAAAGTGATCTTCAGCATACTGTTGCTACATATGTAGATAGTTTCTAATTTTTCATCATTATAAATAATACTTTAATAAAGAAAAATGTAAGCATCTACACACACACAAACTCAACTTTAAAATTATCCCCATCAAATAGCTTAATATAAATGGAATTGCTGGACCACAGTATATTTAATGTTTTGTTAAATTTCTTTATAATAATTTCCCTAATCACATTCCATAAAGGTTGTAGCAAATAAGACAGTCACCAGTAATGTATTTGACCTTCTTTAATAACAGTGAGTATTATCAGAAAGACTTAAAATAGAAAAAAATATTTATTTTGTAGGTGATAAATACATTATTCTGGTTTACATTTCTTTGATTAATAGAAATTTCCACAATTAGAAAGTAATTTCAATTCCTATTCTGTAAATTATATGTTAATATCCTTTGCCGATCTGTAAATGCATACTGCATTCTAATTTACTGATATATTACATAAGGAATAAAACTTAATGAATAGCTCTTTGTTCAGCACATCTAAAAAATCCAGGGTTTACATTGTGTTACAGCAAACAGGGTATATTTTTGACTCGTTGTTCTAACAGAGATCTTTAGGCAAGTTTTTGTTTGGGGGAAGACAATCCAGACAACTTCATAGAGGATAACTGGGTTAGAGAAAACAAGGAGGTGGCATGATCAGCTGGAAGGCTACAGCAACAGCCCAGGAGACAAACCCTCATGTCCTCAACCATGCTGAGGCCAGGGAAGTGGGTGAGAGGGTCCATGAGGAGGCTAAGACAAGTGACTTATAACCTTGTCCCAACCAGAACAGACCTGAGGATGTAATAAAGTCCCTTTGGTTATGGTGGCTTGTGACAGCAGTGATGGGGAAGTGAGGGCAAAGTTCTAAAGCCTACCTACTGCTCTGTTGGTTCTCATAGGCCCACCCCATGGAGCCCCTTTCCAGTCCCTTCAGAAGCACTGCCTCAGCCTCTCCTCAGCCTCCCCTCAGCAGTTATCTGAGCTCTACTGACAGGAGCTCAGTGCTAGGTAGTTGACAACTGGAAATCAGACTGCTACCTGAAATTAAAGTTATATTTAAAAGAAAAGACCTCTCTGTGCTTTAAATAAATTTCATATCATGTGACCCAATGATTGACTACAAATTATACAGAGAGCAGGTGCCTAAAATCCTTTTTGGAAGTCTGATTGGTATAAATTATAAATAAATTGTTTTAAATAGCCTCTTCAGTTACATCACATGAGTAGATAAAGCTAAAATTATTAGCACAATTCTTCAAGCTGGGATAGACTAATTTGTGAAGAGTAATTTTCTCCTTGATCCATTATTTACTCATAATAATTACAAATGTATTTTCCAGTGGTACAATAAAAGTGACTATTTTTTTCCCAAATACTAGGTATCCACAGTTAGGTTAAATACACAACTAGTGAATTAGGGCTGGTCAAAAAGCAGGAGCAAAGAAGTTTGTTACAATAATGAGATACATTGACAGTCTGACCTGTGGATACCAGGCTTTGGGCTAGGTATTTATATTAGTTTCCTCATTTTATCCTCCCAGCAGATACATTAAAATGCAGACCCATATCTCTATTCTACCTGGTAGGAGATTGATGCTCTGTGAGGTTACCCAAGGATGAATAGTTAATAAGTGTCAAGACCTGGATTTGACCCCAGTCTATCACTGGTGCCAAAGCTGAATCTCCTTATATAGTACCAAGGAGCTTCAGTTTTAGAAACCACTTCATGGACCACAGTCTTATTATTGAAAATTCTTTTGTTTTTCAAGATAAGACAAATTAATTTAATTGAGATATTTAAAAGTTCATTTAAATTAAGATGGTTAAGGTAACACACTTGTATTTCCATTCCTCTCAGTAAACTATAAGATTCTTCCAAATTGTCCAAATTACCATTTTCTGACAGCTGTGCAGTGCAGTATCCCCTGTTTCTACCATAAGGTTAAAATTAGTTCTAATAAACCTTTCAGCCCAAGGGAGCTCTTAAGAGATCTTTATCCACTATAAAATATTCTAAAGATGTTTAATCATGGTCTATGATTCATATTAATAGTATTTTGTGAGTCTCATTGAAAGCTCCTTCTGTGTCTTTGGGAAAGATTTAGCTTTTTTAAAAAAAAAAACTCATTTCTCTGAGAGACATTCCTTGTCAGTGCTTTGAAATCCAAAATCTGTGCTGAGAATAGATACATTTTCTTAGATTTAACAACTTAATAGTTACAATAAATATATTATTTATAATCTAAGGAAAGATTTTAAAAAAACCTATTTTGAACTCATTAAAAGGTATTCAGTTGGAAAAGAACTTCAGTTTGTGTACTTTAAGTTTGTGTACTTTGAAGTTGTCATTTATTTTTTTAATAAGTAAAATGTTTCAAAATGGCATGATTTTTTATAATAAGTAAGCAATTTTTAAGTGATATATTGAAAACAGAAATAGTTCTTTTAATAATGAAAACTATTAGTGTTAAAGTATAATTTTCAAAGAGACAAAATCATAACTCTCAGGCAAATGTTAAATGAATCTGTGTCAAAGATTCTATTTAACCCACTAATTAATGAAGGAACCAGAGAGACGCTAGGATCTGTTTAAAGAAAATTTAAGAAGCTAAGAGTATTTATAGGCAATTTAGCAAATAAATGTTAGGATAAGATTGCTAAATTAGGTACAAAATGGTTAATGTCTAACAGATTTTGGGGATAGCTGTTCTACCAGGCAGAAAGCTTTTCCATCTTTGCTGGACAAAAATCTACAATTCTGCAATCACTTCATCAAGTCGGGGGCCTTTTCTCAACAGTTTACAGTGAGACGTACCAAATTCATATCCTAGGCAATCTTCAGATACCCTTTGCCTTTGTACAGCATTTAAAGTATGTACTACCCATCTTTTTTTTCATTATTTCAAAGTTTTTAGATAATTTTTTCTGGCAGTAAAATGGTTAAATTTAAATGTGAAAATACATTCACTTAACTATCCAAAATTGTACATCATGTGTGTGCTAATCAGCTAAACATAGAGTGAAACTATAAAGCAGAAATTTTCCCTGCCTTCAAATAGCTTACAGAATAGAGGGTCCTACCATTAATCAGTCATATTGCTTTTACCATGTTTATCATATATATATGTGTGTGTTTATTTCCCTTCCATACTGCAGGAACCAGTATAGTAGCAGATGATTGGTTGGAGGGTTAGCACTTATCAAGTATATACCAGTTAGTAACCCAAGGAGGAGAAGAATGTAAAAGTATCAAACAAATACCACTCATGAAAGTGCAGTGATTTCTCAATTTAATATCATTGAAATCAGCTTATTATATAAAGCAGAAGCAGTCTTTTATAAAGACTTCATTAAATATATTCTGAGCTGTAAAATGTAATTGATTGATAAGATTCATTGTCCTGAAATACCATAGCTATATATGTTACTAACTTACCTATGGAAGGGAAGCTCTGGAAGACACATTCTATAGCCTTATAAAACAGAGATAAAATTTAAACCAGTTTCTTCATTTGGGTAAATTTTTGTGGTGTGTATTAAATGACCATAAAATGAATTATGTGTAAAATGAATTTTTTTGTCAGCAAATGTTTGAAACTAAGATAAAAGGGAAAAATATGATAGTTGTAATTTGCTTACTCTTTGTCTCTAAGACACTGAATAACCATCTTACATTAATTGTCATAACTATTATTTTACTAGAAAAAAAATAACTTTTTTTTCTTGTTTTTTCTAAACATGTACTATTTATGTAAGGTGCCTGCAGGGGAAAAAGCAAAGCTGATACACTTTTCAAAGTGTGTACATTGAGCTCTGCTGATGAATTTAGTCAATATTGACTGAGCAGAATTCAAGAACAAGGTGCTGTGTTTATGAGATGCAGAAAATGAGTAAGACACAAGGAAAATAACATAAATACTTAAGTAACTAAAATGTACAGCAGGATGTAAGTGAAATGAAAAGTAATTTTACTTGTTTTCAGAAGAAGAGAATAATACAATATCAAGAAGGATATAAAATAGCTCTTCATTTAACTATAAAGTGACATGTATTTATTTACTTATTTTCTTACTGAGTACCAACTATGTGTCAGGCACTGTTCTGGCCAAAAGGGTTAAATTAGAGAGTAAGACAAAGTACCTGCCTTCATGAGATTCCCATGGTTTTGTGCTTGATATGAACCATAAGAGATTAGTGGAAATTTAACAGTGGTCGACAAAGAGAAATCATTCCAGGCAGTGAAAAAATCACAAGTATCATGGCAAGAATGTGTGGTAGAATTAAAAGAAGAAGGACTCTCGAAGACCAGTGTATATAAGGTACTCATAGGAATGAGTGGGAAACGAGAGGGAAAGTCAGAGAAAGCCAAAACACCAGACTGAAAGAAAAGCAGGATTTATTGAGAGTTTTGAGGATAGAAACACTTTAACAGTGAAGACTAAATGTGTACGATAAATTAGAAAGGTGGGGCCAGATTTGGGTGATGCCAATGAAAGGCAATAAAGAATGTGAAATCATGGGATGGATGTTGAGAACTATGGTCATTTGCGGCCTGTAAAATGTATTTATTTTTGCCTGAGAGATAGAGTTGCATCCCCAGTAAACCTCTAGATACAGAGTCAGGGAATAGAAACTTCCTCTTCCTTCCACATCCCCTGCCCCTCCCTAAAAGTAATAGCATAATGTTAAAAAGCAGCTCATATATGAAAAGAGTTGTGAATATTAGCAATGGCCTAAATTCTCATTACCAGGAACAGAAAAGATTGCCATGTTAAACACGTTAAAGAAATCCAAACAAAGAGAATTACGGGTTAATTCAATAAAAAGAGAGGTGAGAAATATCAGAGGTGATAGATCAAATTATAATTAGGTACGTTAACAACTATATTTTAAAAGCTACATCCTGGGTGCTTTGATAAAAATATAGGTACGTGGATGTGGCTCAGGTAACTGAGTTCCCGCGTACCACATGGGAGGTCTGGATTGGGTTCCTGATGCCTCCTGAAGAAGATGGACTGGCGCTACAGGCTGGCACAGCAAGCTGATACAACAAGATGATGCAGTGAGATGACTCAACCAAAAGACATAGCGAGGAAACACTAGAGACACAATGAAGCAAGGAGTGGAGGTGGCTCAGGCGATTCGATGCCTCCTTCCCACATGGGAGGTCCCGGGTTCAGTTCCTGGTGCTTCCTAAAAAGGGAAGACCAGCACACAACAAACAGACACAGCACATGCAAACAACAAGGGGGGTGGGGAGAAATAAATGAATAACATAAATCTTTAAAATATATATATAGAGAGAATAGTGATTAATATAACTGAAGTGCTTCTTAAAAGAAATTAATCCAACTAAACTTTGTATGTGAGTGTGGAAAAATAGAGGCCTAATAATGCCTAATACAAAGATGAATATCCCATGAAGGCATCAACAGTAATATGTTTATTTATTGTCTATAGCATATACTATATATACTATACACTATACAATATATATAGTATACTATATATGTGTATATGTATATTATTATAATATATGCTAAGATATAGTATTCACATGCCATAAAATTCACCCTTTTAAAGTATACAATTCAGTGGTTTTTTTTTTTAGTATATTCACAAAGTTGTACAACATCATTGTATTAGTCAGCCCAAAGGGGTGCTGATGCAAATTACCAGAAATCTGTTGGCTTTTATAAAGGGTATTTATTTGGGGTAGAAGCCCACAGTTACCAGGCCATAAAGCATAAGATACTTCCCTCACCAAAGTTTATTGCCACATGTTGGAGCAAGATGGCTGCCGATGTCTGTGAGGGTTCAGGCTTCCTGGGTTCCTCTCTTCCCCAGGACTTGCTTGGCTCCAGGCTCAGCTACTCTGCTATCTCCACATAGTCAGCTGTAAACTATGAGGCTCTCTAGGCTTTGCCTCTCTCCACAAGGCCAGCTGTAGTCTATCAGGCAAACGGCTTATCTCTTTTTCTGGGGCTTTCTCTCCTTCCTCACAACCAAGCTCCTCTGTGTGTTTACTTCCTGGGGCTCCAGCTCAAAACTCAGTATCAGAACTCCAACATCAAAACACCAACTAACTCCTCTGCTCTGCCATGTAGTTTTATCACTGAGTCCCCACCCACTAAGGGGGGGGGACCCAATATCCTACTGACATGGCCCAATCAAAGCCCTAATAATAACTTATTCACACCCAGAGGAACAGACCAGTTTACAAGCATAATCCAATGTCTATTTTTGGAATTCATAAATAATGCCAAACTGCTACAATTACCATAATCTAATTCCAGAACTTTTCCTCACCCCAATTAGCAGTCATTCCTCATTCTCCCTTCCCTCAGGCCTCTGAAAAACACTAATTTACTTTCTGTCTCTATCGATTTGCTTATTCTGGACATTTCATATTAATGAAATCATACAATCTGTGGCCTTTTGTGTCTGGCTCCTTTCACTTAGCATACTGTTTTCAAGGCTCATCCCTGTTGTAGTATTTATCAGTACTACATTCCCTTTTATGCCTGACCACATTCCATTTTATGGATAGACCACATTTTGTTTTTCCATTCGTCAGTGAATGGATATTTGAGTTGTTTGCACTTTGAAGCTATTATAAATAATGCTTCTAGAAACATTTGTTTGCAAGAGTTTGCATGCACATGTTTTCAATTCTTTGGGTATACACTAGCAGTGGAATTGCTGGGTTATATGGTAAATTCTATGTTTAACTTTTTGAGGATCTGCCAGATTATTTTCCGAAGCGACTACATCACTTTACCTTCCCACTAGCAGTGTTTAAGGGTTCCTCTCTCTGTCCTTGCCAACACTTGTTACAGTCCATCTGATATGTGTATTTTGTCAGCAAATTTAGAAGCATGCTAATGCTTTTTCACACCGTGGCTTTTTGAGCGCCTAAGACACATTTACCAGTTCAGGGCCAGGAAGCATGTGAAATCTTTCCCCTCTGTAGTGAGAGATTTGGGTCAGACAGGCAAAGGTAATGTAGACTGCCATTATTCAAAAGAGTTTTGAATGTGAGTGTTTGTGTTTGGTTGAATAATGAAATATGTCTCATACAGCTAGGATGTCAAGCCCTGTCAGCCTACACAGCAGTGACCAATTTTGCTTTTCAGTGTATATGACACTGGAATACGGCATAAGTAATAGCTACTAGATTCCCATGCTAAACCGGTGTTGTGACCTTGTTTTGTCATAGGTGGCAGCACAAAGAACCTTAGCAGCTTTCAGATTGGGTAGCTAGGTAAACATTGCTTTTAGTTAAGATCCAGCAGGAAAGTAATAAAGCAACAATTTCAGATGTCATAGAAGCCAAGAACACATAGGGTGAGATGCATTTTCTTTACATAGCTAAGAATATAAAGGACAGACATTCTTCATCTGCCAGTGCACTAAGGAATGAACAAAAATGGTTTAACATTGTTTAAAGCTCATAAACTGCAACCATAAATCAGCAAATTAGCTAATGATTGCCTTGGGTAGTGATACATGATGGAAAACAAATGAGGAAAGGTATTCAAGCATTGCACTTAGTAGCTACTGAAAAAATTAAAGTTCCGTCTTCATTAAAAAAAAAACTGTTTAAGGGATGTTATAAAGGGTTGTGCCCTGGTAGCAAAACAATTACTGCTTCAAATGAGTATGTATTATAATGAATTCCACCACATCAACTGGGCTTTTCAGTGCTAACTGTTGTAAATGATTCATACTGTTCCCAGGAAGATGCAATTGCAATTGCGGGGCTCATTTGGGAAGATGCAGTCAATCCTGTCTTAGCAGAATAAGTGGAAATAAGTAGTATTTAACCCACATTCCCAAGACCAGGTCTGTGTCATCAGTGAGGATTAATACCAAATTAATATTCTGAACCTCTATTTCTACTCTATGTGTTATTATAAACTTGATGAAATTTTTTAAATGTTAAGTTCTTTTATGTAATAACTATGTTCAAGGAGTAGTTGCTGAATCTTTTTCACATGCAAAGTATGGAGATGTGGTCAATTTAAAGACAAGGAGCCTCCCATCAGAGAGTTTACAATCTTGTAGACCATGCAAAACTATGTCTAGTGTATTTATTTTATTACCTGTTTTCAGAATATTTAAATAGAAGTGGCAGAGAGTAAGCTGGAAAGGAATGCTTAAACTGAGGCTGGTTGGCTCCAATCAGAGCATGTTAGATGATTGATTTACATTCAAAATAAAATTATAATTTCTTTTGATTAGCACTGGCAGTGTTCAAATGACCTGAGATTATAGAATTTTAAGTAGTTGTGTAATGGCCATTCCAAATACAGATTTCTTTTGATAAAAATGGAAACTCTCCAATTTAATTCCAGAATATGTAATAAATTAGCATGAAACAGATAGCTTACAGTGGTCACTGCGGCCTCTTGTTTGGGCTGCATGTCCCACTGCAGTGTGAAGATCATTCTCTGTGTGATCAGAGAATGGGAGATGGGGCCTTAAGAGTTAGAGAGCTCTTTTTCTCCTCCCACATAGAATCAGGATAAGAATTTCATTTCTCCCTGGTTCAGACCTGTGAGGTGAGTGAGCTTAATTTGGATGCCAGTGTTAAGGATTCACCATGGCCTCAAGGGGAGCAGAAGCCACCAATTATGCCCAGTATTACTATGTGCCATCACACATGCTATCTCCTTGAATGAGATATGTGATGGGTGATGGTTGCTCTCTCTCAGTGGGTGCCAATAGTTGTTTTTGTCTCTAATGATGTCTGGGACTTCTAAGAGGCAGCCAGCTTAATATAAGCCATCAGCATCTTGTTTGTGAGAATTTTAAGCATCAAATTTTTCATTTTTCATTTTTTCTTTTTCTTTTTTTTTTGGTTTTGTTTGTTTGTTGTTTAGGAAGCTCCTTTCCAAAGATCTGCAAGTGGTTCTAGCTATTATTTGTGCTATAGTGATGATTTAAAAAAATTACTTCCTTAAAGTACTAGGTTATGGATTATAGTTGAATCTTGGAATATATGAACTGACATGTTGAGAGCAACCAAACAAACCATTTTTATATTATCTACTTTGTAAGGTCAAAAGTCATTCTTTTTAATGATGTAAAAAAAGAGGATCACTTCCTTCTATTTTGACATAGGCAAAAATGATATATTTTAACTAAGTGCAACTTTAATATCATTTTGCAATGTAAATCTTAGTTCAATTTACTGTTAGCATCTTTACTCATTTGAACAGCAAGTAATATTGTAAAACTCCCTTGAGTGTTCTCTGAAAATGATCCTTTCTATTTACTAAAGTACATTTTCTGTAGGTTTTTCCCCTAATAATAATTGAGGACAAATATAAATGTAACAAAAAACTGGAGAGATTATTTCACTGAAAATATTTTGCTTTATTATTAAGGCACAAAGAATATGTGGATATTTTCATTCTAAAATAAATATTCACTACAATGGGGAAGGAACAGCAAAACAGAAGCCATCAGTCATGAACTTCTATACTTCTTTTCTCCTCCACATTTCTTTATCATCCATCCTTACTTCCTTCATTCAATATTCATAAGATATTCTCTCTCCTCCCTTCAGTAAACTTTTATATTTCATTCTCATCTAAGTTTATCCAAACACTGTGTTGTTAACCTTTCACCAATTTTCAATAACTTATTAACACATCAGTTTTTCTTCTCTCTTCACTTTTTCCTCTTTACTAACTTGTACAAATAATTTCAACTTTACTACCATAGTAAGACCAAAATATTTTTTAACTCATCCAATGTCACACAGAAGTAAATGGCTAAACTGGAATTTAAACCTTTCCAACAATGTTCCTATATATTTGACTGTTAAATACTTTTGCCTCCATGAATGCTTAGGCTTTATCCTTTCATCCACCTATCTATCTCTTCAGTCATTTATTCACTCTCCCAATCAATATTATTTGCTCATTTCCTATGAGCCCTACAGTTGCTAGGTACAGATGATTCTGTGCAAATCAACTGGAAACTGCCATGGAATGGTCTGAGATGACAGAAAATTGCACAGATAATTACAGAAGTAAATACACAGCTACAAATTAAATCCAATTACAATATAAGAAAAGTAGAGTTTACTGTAAAACAATATAAAGTTATCAACTATGTTTAAGTTGCAGGCTCAGAGACACCCTTAACTGCAGAAAGGACTTGAAGGTGAGATCTGAAGGCTGTGCAAAATCAGCCACTTAAAGCAGGGAGGACAGCATTTCATGCCAGGGAGAGGGCATCTGCAAAGTCCCTGAAGTGGACAAAGTGTTGGCCAATTGAAAGAAGTTGCTAGGGTCTTCTGAACCTGGGGAAGAGGGGAAAAGTATTCTGAAAAGGCAGGCAGAGTTAGATTATTCAGCAAATATTAGCTTATGTTAAGTATATTTTTTAACCTGATCTTTAAAGTTCTTAAGTAAGATAATATATGAAGATTTTGTATTTCTGAAGGGCCAGTTAGGAAACCATTGAATTAGACCAAATGAAAGATGATAGTAGCATGGCTTTCTGTGGTAATAATGGGAATAGGTTAAACTTGGATTCCTGGCACATTTCTATTTACAGTCAATCACAGGATCCCAGACAAAATCAAAGAATATTTCTGAGCCCTAGTATCTCCTTTATATCTTTCCTGGATATTGCACTATATCCAGTACAGGATGAAAAGATAATATAAGTTAAAGAGCTTTGATTTCGTAGAAGAGACAATAAGGTGTTTTTAGTATCATATTATCACAATGTGGTATACGTAAATATTTTGAGTCAAATTTTATATAGAAGGAATATTTCCAAGATACATGAAATAATATTAAGAATAATATAAACATGAGCATATCCTTTATTTATGAAAGGATAAAAAACATGGATGAGTGTTAGGATGTTATCATTTCTATAATTTTTTATGTCTTTGGCCTTTGGCATTGAACCAAATATGAATGTAACAAATATATTTTTGTTTGGAACATTGCAGAAATTGATTTCTACAAAATATGTATATGAACACAAGCTTTCTACACAATGTGGGATAGGCATTTCCAAATTTTAACTTCACAATATCCCTGTGCTCTGTAGTTTATTTTATTTATTTATTTACTTATTTATTTATAGGCATGTATGTATACATGTATATTTATATATAAATGTTTAAGAACTGTTCCATATCAACACTGAACCCAGACCATCTTTCATTAATCCCTATAGAAAATTCCAAATGCAGGTAGAAAGAATCTGATCAAATTGTCAAATTAGTGTGCTCTCTTTGTGCCTTTTCCAAATTGTTCCCATTTCCTTTCCTTTTGTTCTATATAAAAGTTCTAAATTGTTTCTCACACTCATACCTATACTGGAAGAGGATCTTTTTGTCACTGTCTAGGTTTAATGGAACTTCTCAGTTATATATTTTTCCTCCTGGGTCAGGTGAGGAGGCATCTGCCTTCTACAACTCCTATAGGTATTCTGGTTTGGATGGTAGGCAGCTATTACACATTTCCTGAGCTGTTGAATAGGAGTTATTCACAGAAGTTGGTCAGAATGTGTGTTCCTGTACATAAGGCAATGGTCTGCTGAATGCCTTTACTTGGTTGTCCCCTCCAAACAAAAGAACAAGAGGTAGTTGATCACTAACTCAATTTCCATGTGGTTTCTAGTGCCATCAAAAAATGATAGATGATTCTTTAATGCTTGTAGTCTTTCCCACAGGTGCATCCACTGCCATTGCTGTCACTCCACCCATCATGTAATTAGATCAGTAGGGGAAAGGGGAAATTTGACAGGAATATTCTTTCTGAAAGTCAACATTTGAATGTTTCTGTCTTACACTAAAACTGGCTGCATTTTTACTTCGTGGTCATGAATTGCTGCCTTTGGTTTTTTATTTTGTTGTGACCCACTTTTCCACCAAAACAATAGTTGACAATAGTTGGTACTGAAGGAAAGATGGTATCCAGAATGAAAAAATATTGTTAAAAACAGATGTGTAAAAGCACATAGAATCATGTGTTAAAATGATATCCCATACATTCACTATTACTTCAGTGGCTACTAAAATATAGAAAAATAATATACATGTTTAATATATGTATAAGTGGCACTTAAGTAGAAATGCTTTGTTTTCAGACAATGTATGGTCGTTTGAGTCTTTAATGGACCCCAGAAAATTAATCCATTCCTGTGGGTGTAAACATATTGTAGGTGGGACCCTTTGATTAGATTATTTCAGTAAAGGTCCATTTGCTTAGATTACTTCAGTAAGGCATAGCCCAGGGTGAGTCTTAAACCTCTCACTAGAGTCCTTTATGAATGAGATGAATACACAGAGAACAAAGACCACAGAAACCCACAGAAGCTGAGAAAGAAAGCCACAGATGGAGCAGCCAGGAGCTGAATTCAGTGGAACCTGGGAGAGAGAAGACTGCAGAGACAGAGAGAAAGCCACAGGAGCATAGACAATGCCATGAGACCAAGAACCTGAAATTAATGGAATCCAAGAGAAAGGAAGTGGAAGCTGAAGCAATGAGACCTGGAGGAGACAGCAAACACTGCCCAGTGTTGGTCTTTGGGAGAAGGCATCACCTGATGATGCCTCAATTTGGACAATTTCATGACCTTAGAACTGTACACTTACAACCTAATAAATTCCCTTTGTAAAAGCCAGACCATTTCTGGTATAATGTCTTGGCAGCCTTTAGCAAACCAGGACATAGAGATAGAATGACACATGTTCTGATTTGTAAATTATATTTTCTTCTTGATTTTTACACATTACAATATTAGCATAAGATCATTTGGAGTTAAATGCAGAATAGTACTCTATAGCTAAAGTTTACTTAGTATACCTTATTTGATGTTTAAGATCTTTTTAGGACCCTGCACCTGCCCAATCCAGAAGGACTATGTCATGGGAGAATGAATTCTGCTACTACTGCTCAATAGATAAATTCTTATATTCCAGATCATTTATTTTTTAAATTATAAATATTTAAAGAGAAAGTAGAATTATATTTGTATAATATGATATAAGATTTTAAGCCACTTGCTAACACCAACTAATTAAAGTCTAAAGGCTTTGCTCTCCTAAAAGTGATATAGTAATTCTGGATTGCTTAACCTTCGAGGTTATTAATCTATTGCATGTATGTAGGCATGTGTGTATATTCCACCTTAAATTTAAGTGTAATATGTGTAACAC
Organism: Tolypeutes matacus; assembly: GCA_026826555.1. Classification (NCBI taxonomy): domain Eukaryota; kingdom Metazoa; phylum Chordata; class Mammalia; order Cingulata; family Chlamyphoridae; genus Tolypeutes; species Tolypeutes matacus. The sequence goes on along the minus strand of JAKSZT010054474.1, from coordinate 4,198,726 downwards.
TAAGTATAGCCATGGCGTCATTACTTTTAGCCAATTGACACTTCATCCTTTTTAAATAATTGAAAAGAGATTATAGACATTCATTTTATTTCTCTAGTTAGTTATAGCACTGATGTCTGAATACAAATTAAATTCATCTGTTGCAAATAACACAAGGCAGTCAAAGGATTTTCCATGCTGCAGGCTCATTTTTCATATTTATTGGAAGCATTAAAAAATGTGTCCTACCTAATTTTATCTGAGTAGATAGATAATAAAACATGTAAAATTCCATGAAGTTAAAAAAAAAAGGCAGATGCTTAATCTTCCTGTTGTCTTGCCAGCTTTTCATATACACCCAATGATTCATGTACTTTTCATATGGAAAAAATATGTGAAACTTGCCTTGCATGGAGTCTGTGCATAATGGAAATCTGGGAATGTATATGGAATACACTAACTAAGTGTCCTGCACTGGTAAAGAAGACAGCCATGTAGAGAAAAAAGTGTTCCAGAGTATATTGAACAACCAACACGTGTATCTGACAAAATGGTGGCAAAGATGAGATGATGTTAGCGGATATTATTAGTCACACAAATAAATCTCCCAAACAGTTCTGATCCATGTGGTGCATAGTGAAAGGAAAATTAGGTCAAAAATCAGAAGGCATTGACATTCTACTTTTCCTCCTACTGGCTTCTTGTGTGTACTTTTGAACCACAAGTTTATCAGTTTAAAAACTAAGGAGAACAGTTTGACATAGATGGTTTATTAAATTGCTCACAATGTTTTTCATCCTGTGAAATATCCCCAAGTTTTGAAAAGAAACAATAAATCCTCCATACGTGCACAGAGGCTAGGAAATAAATGATGGTCTGATTTACAAACTTGATTAATTTGTCAATAAGTCTGTACCATATTCTTAATTTTCTTAGTGCCTTAACTCTTTCTATTGAAATTCATCTCAGAAGTGTTTCATATTCAACATGGCAATGTAATACATCCCTGAAAAATCCTCCCCAATGATTTAGCAAATAAAAAGGTAAATCCCGTTTGCTTAGAACTCTGGAGGATGGTAGAACTCTGGAGAAGAACTCCACATATGCTGAATAGAAAAAAAAAATACAGAAAAAGTTCAGGTAGGAGAGTTCCATCTTGGATGCTGGTTAGTGCCTGTTCCCCTCCCCCTCAATCAGTCCTGCAGAGCCAGCAAGTAATAAGGAGAAAACACAGCCCTGACTCTTCCCACCATGGACTGGGCTTGTAGATTAACAACAGCATTTGAGAACTCCACACTTATCCAGGCACAGGGACCTAACTTGGCATAGGTCCAGGGCATAACAGAAATCATTGAAGAGTACTGCATACAGAAGAGCCCCCAGGAGCAAAAATAAAAAGAGAGACCCTGGTAGAAAGGCTTGTAAGAACTGATGTGCCCTCACTCAACCAGTTTCAATTGGATAGACACCTAAATGCAAAACAGATTTTTCTGAAATGACCCACATTTCTGGATTGACCCCAGCTGGCTCCCCAGAGTGGTTTACCTTAATAGGGAAGAACTGGGAGACAGAAAATCCTCAAAGGGAAAAAAGGGGGTTAAAACTGAACTGCTGTAAGATAGGACATGTCCCAGAAATGAAAAGTATAAAGGAAATTGGGCACTGAGTGAGGGAGAGAATTTAAATAAATCATAGGATCTGGGGAGAAAAGCCTCCACAAATATAAACAGAACAGATAAGATTCCTGGAGAAGGAACAGAGGAAAGGAGGGTCTCTCCTGGATGTGAAACAATTGCACAAAAAGTATAATGTTAAAAATTGCACCACATATGCAGGGCAAGGTACAGATGAAGAAGAGCTGAGAAAATCTGAACAGTTAAACATGGGCTTTTCCAAACATCTAGGATAAGTTATATTAAGCATCAAAGGAGAGCCTAAACACAAGCCAATCAACAATAAAACTCTATAGAAGAAGGAGAAACAGGAATTTAGAGTTAAAACCTCAAGATAATCAGATCCTCAAACATCAGTAAAAAATAACAAGGCATACTAAGAAACAGGAAGATATGATTCACTCAAAGGAACACATTAAAACTTAAGAAGAAACTCAGAAGTTGGAACAACTAATCAAAGATGTTCAAACAAATGTCCTAAATCAACTCAAGGAGATAAAAGAAAAAATGCCTAAAGAGATAAAGGACATTAAGAAGTCAATGTTGAGCATGAAGAAGAATGTAAAAGTATTAAAAAACATAAGAGTATTATGAGGATGAAAGGCATAATAGTAGAGATTGAAAATCCACTAGCAGAGGAGCAGATATAGCTCAGTGGTTGAGTGCCTGCCTCCCATGTATGAGATCCTGGGTCCAATCTCTGGTACCTCCTAAAAAAAAAAAAATACACTAGAGACACACAACATTAGCAAAATGGGATAGTATAACAGGGAACCCTGTTGTGGACAATGGACTGGGGTTAATAGTTTAAGTATAAGAATGTTCTTTCGTGAATTATAACAAATGTAATGTTTATAATAGGGTGGTAAATGGGAAAAATGCACCTAATGTAATTGTGGACTATAGTTAATGGTAATATATTAATATTCTATAATCATTTGGAACAAAGGTACCACACTAATGCAGTGTCAACAATGGAGGAGGGTATATGGGACATTGTATTTTTTACATGACTTTTCTGTAAATCTACAACTTCTCTAATTAAAAAATAATATTTTAAAAGGATATTATTGGGATATAAAATAATTAGAATATAGAATGTAAGCTTTATATCAACATTAAATTTCTTGAACTTGGAAACTGCACTTTTAAGGTGACTACATATGTGAATGTCCTTGTTTGGAAGTATTATGTGTTCATGGAGTATGATATGTGCAACCTGCTCTCAAATGTTCAAAGGATAGATAGAGGTTGATAGAGAGATAGATAAATAGATTAATAGATAGATTGATAAATGATAGATACAGAATGATAGGACAAAGGTAGCAAAATGTTAAAATGGTGGATCTAGGTATCTGGGGCAGTGAGGGTATGTTGAATTTCTTTGTATGGTGTTTGTATTATTTTGCAATTGTCCTGTAAGTTTGAAATTATTTCAAAATAAAGTTTATAATATATAAACAAAAGCGTTTGTATATTAGGTGAGGTGAGTGACAATGAATTTACATATATATTTTTGAGCCTAGAAATGATGTCAGTGGAAAATTGTTTTATTCTAAGGGAGAAAATCAAATCTCTTAAGGGATTTAGGAAAGCATCATGTACATTCTATGTTGAAATAACAATAGCTCATTGCCTTCCTGCAGTACCCTGTACTGCTCAAAGCTACTTTATATCCATTATCTCAATAGATCCTGGCAATGATACTGTGAGATGGCTCAAGCTGATGGCAATATTCCTATACTATGGAAAAGAGAAATGAAACACTATGATTAATGAGCTGTGTTGAAGAATCACACAACACAACTGACTAGTGAATGACCCATAACAATTAATCCAATATTTTTTTATACATCATTGCAATTGCAATTAAAACATATCAATAAGAAATATTTAATGTAGAATTACTACATATGCATGAGAAGAGTGTTTTTAAGGAAATTTGTTAAACCCAGAAGTTGTCATCTTCATCTGCATGAATTTAAAATATCAGCAGCAATTTTGGCTACATCTCTACAGATTTAAAAGCTCCAAAATTCCAATCATGAACCCCAAGCTTTTTTCACTTTTCTAGGCAAATTGGCAAACTTAAGAATCTGATGAGAGTAAAATCTGTGATAAGAGAACTTCTCTTCCTGGCAGAAAGAATTCTAGTTGGAGATCCTGACAAATGTGCTTTGCTTATTATGAGCATTAATATTTGAAAGAAAGGAAAGAAAATAGAAAGAAAGGAAGCAGGAGAGAGAGTGATGGAAGATGGATGCACGGACAGTAGTAGGAATGGAGGAAAGAAAGGCTGACCGAAGGAAAATTAAAAATGAATTAAATAATATGTAAATTTTCTATTAACAAATCATTTATATTGTATTTTTAAAATGTGAAAGAGAAAATAAGCCTTGTGATAAGTAAATATGACCCAGTTGCAAATAAACATAAAAGTGAACTGTACTTTTTCTATTAAATTTTCCTTTTTACAAAAAGATACCTAGTCATTAAGATTTAACCCACTTAATAGTACTAGCTTAGAAAAATAAGACTTATTTTCAATGTACCCTTCTTTTTTTTTTATAAAGATTTATTTTTTTTTCATATATATTTTAAAAGATGCTTAGATTACATACATGTTACACAAAAATTACAGTGATTCCCATGATCTCCACCTCCCATACCTCCCATAACATCTCACATAAACATCTTTCATTAGTGTGACACATCACCTGCAATGGATATACACATCCTGGGGCTTTGCCACTAACCATAGACCACAGTTCACATCATAGACCACACTCTCTCCCACACAGTTCTGCATGGTATATGCTGATGTAAAATGGACTATATCTGTCACCACAACATCACTCAGGACAACCCCCAAGTCCTGAAAAAGCCCCTGTATTACAATTGCCCTTCCCCTCCCTGCCCCGAAAGCATCTAGTGGCCACTGGCTCCACCTCACTGTTATAATTTCTTCCATTGCTTGAGTCACAATATGTCTACAACAGAATACCATTAAGTCCACTCTAGTCCATAGCTCTTCTCCCTCTCCTGAGGGGACTGGAATGGTGATGTCCACTCCACCTCCAAGTGAGAGTGGGCTTATATCTCATGGATACGGTGGATGGGATTATCCTGCCTGTGGCTGCAGGGTCTCTCCATTCCCTGGGATGGCCGTTGTCCATCATTGTCTCCTCACCAGGTGACTTGGGTGGGTCCATTGAGGTGTAGAGTAGGAGTTGCAGCTCCACCGAGATTCCAGGCACAGCTGGCACATAGGCAGGCCAGAGGCTTCAGTCTCTGGAAGTATACCTACAAACTCCAGTCTCACATATAGGTTTGAATAGAAGGGACTGATGGACCATGTGCAGGGAGGACTTATTTGAGTCCAACTCAGTCACTCTCAGGAGAACAGTTTCCAAAGTAGAGCCCACTGATAAGGCGTCAATCTCTGGGGCTATCCCCCCTTATATAGGACCTGGGTGACTCCAGAGCCCTCAGGAGCCCCTCTGTGTGGGGTGATCTTACTGAGGTGTGTGTAAGCGTTACCTCTGGGATGACCTCCCGACTCTCTTTGAAGTCTCTTAGCCACACAAACTCATTTGTCTTTACTTTTTCCCCCCTTTTATTCAAGATTTTTTTCCAGTCAGGTTTCCAGTTGGCACTTGGTATTAATCCCTCGTTGCCAGGGAGGGTTATTCCCGGGAGTCATGTCCCACGTTGGAAGGAAGGTAATGCATTCATATGCTGAGTTTGGCTTAGAGAGAGGCCACATTTGAGCAACAAGGAGGCTCTCAGATGGCAACCCTTAGGCACCCCATAACAGTAGGCCAAGTTTCAATTACAAGAGCAAAGACTTATAAGGCTAGTCATCAATAGCAAGAACCCAATAGTGGGCCATCCTCTTTTGCCAGACACTGCCCCTGCACTCAGGGGACTGTTGCTGCTCCCTTGGAGAATGTGGCAGAGCTCTCCAGGCTGGGAATTCAGTATTCCCTCAATTATTGAGTGATTATCTACCCACCGTGATCATGCCCCATCCCTTGATCATTTGAACAATTTTATATATCCTTCATGTATATTCAGATGAACTTACTCCCATGAATCCCCCATCCCAGACACCCCCCACCAATGATCCTCTGCAGCCCCCATTGTAACCCTTCTGTGATTTAAACTTTCCTTGAAGATGAAGCCCTTATAATAACCAAATAGAATTAATAGAAAAATGAATAATAATGATAAACTTAAATGCAAGAGATAAAATACAAGGAAACTCAGAAAAAAAGAACTAAAAATAAAATATTATTAACGGATTGGGACATTCAAAAAAAGAAAATGGGAAAAAACAAAAAAAATCTTTTTTAATTATTTTTTATTTTTATTTTTTCTCCTTTTATCACTGCATTATTGGATGTCCAGTGTGTACCGTGACACCTTCCCCCTCTCATTCCCCAGTGTCTCCCAAATTTTCATTTAGTTTTCAAAGAAGATTTAGGTCACAGCAAAGTCACACACTGAATACTAGAGATTCCCATGTACCCAACCTCCCTCCCCCTTCCCCATCCCATATTAAAACCTTTTTTTTTTTTTTTTGTGGATGGTAGCATTGTTATAACTGTTATACAGATAGTGAAACCTAGCTACTAAACATTTTCAGTGGTTTACAGTATAGTTTACAATTTAGACGGTACAGTTTAATAATTTTTGATGATATTTACCATGTCCTGTGTCCATTACTGTAAGGTAATGAAAAACATTTCCCATGACCATTAAATAGCCCATTTGATCTTTTTTGTTCCTTCCTCCCCATCCCCCTGGGGCATATGACACTCCCCTCTCTTAACACATGGGATGACAAGATTCATAGTTACATGCCCTGGGTATTCTAACCTGCCTTTTCTAATCTACCTACCTGTTAACCCTGCACCACCAAACCCAGTAATATCACTACCCACCTGTCCTATCCTTCAATATGCAACTATACTCTATCACTTTACCATAGATAATATCCATATGGCAATGTACTCTTCTTAATGAGAAGAATTTAGTGGTGAACCCTGCAACCAAGCTCTACCTTGTGATTCCCATCTGCTAAGGGTGTTGGCACAGTGGCATCTTTGCATTTGCTTCTAGAGGGACACACATTAAAACTGCAAATAAAATAGATCCCTTAAACCAAAGAAATTAGCTTTGTGGTGTATTCTTTACTCCAATTACAATGAAGAAAATTAAACCATAATCAGAGCTATCAAAGGTGAAAGAACTCATCCTCTCTGCTGTTAATTAGTTTTATGATGCTAAGTGATTACATTTACATGTTGTTTTCATTATGTAGTTTCATTGTGTCATATATTTCTGATGCTGATTAAATACATATTTTTTGTTTTTAAATAACAATATTGAGTGAGAAAAGTGGGAAAAAACCCTTTGTCTTTGAGCTCCAAAAATTGGAAAACTACATCTGGTCACTCAAAATAGTTCACTTTATTTGATTAATTCTGCCTTAAGAGCATTTTTCAAGCTATTACTGTTTAGTAATATAGAGAGAAATAATAGGTATGGTTATGAATAAGAGCAAAACAGAAAACTGCTGACGTTAATGGAAATAAGGGTAGAGACTAGGTTTGCATGAAAAATTGAAAGTAAACTGATTTCCTGTTTAGAAAAACTTAACTTACATATGTAAATCAAGTAATCAGTATTTATCAGATGTTTGTCCATTTCTATTTAATATCTATGTCTTCTGCTTCACTTCATTTGTTTTGTAGAAAAACTTGTAACAGTCACTTGAAAAAGGTTAAAATGAAGGCTAGAAGGAAGGAGGGAAGAGAGAGACAGAAAAGAAAAGAGAAAAAGGGAGAGGGAGAATACACTTTTTAATTTTAAAGAAATTTAGAAGGATATTCTTGAGGATATTAAATTCTTTCAATAGGTTTTCTTAAGGAATCCCAGATATATATTTACTGGAGAGAAACTGGACTCAGTTCAGTGTAATCACAGTACTTTTCACACCAAAATGTCTGGAACTACACTTGCCCTTGGAAGAGATTCTCAAGTCATTAAAAGCTGCCTTGTCCAACTACCTGAAATGATGAATGATGGAGAACTATATGCTGGGGTTTCATTTAATTTGTTTCTGGAAGGAATGTTATAGCTCAGGACCAAATGTCTTCCAAATAAACACCTTGTTGATTGATGTGATGCATCATAAGACAGAAGGCTTTTTGAATCGGGATAGATGATAGAAGCCGAACATATGGTATTATATAGGAAAAGAAACTCTTTCAGAATGTGTGAATGAAATAGCATCTTCAAAGCTATTTCAAAAATATTACACTTTGGAAATGTTAGCAATTGCCTGGCCTGGAATTTAATCAACTACAAGAGCTTTGAAAAGACTCCAGGACAAAGAATGTAGGTAATGTGAAAAATGTCACTCAAGCCAGAAAGCCTTGCTAACAAATTGTCATGACTCTGTGCTACAGGCATCATTCATACCAATGTCAATAATGGCTCCACAAACTGTAATTTCATAGATATATTGAGATTTCTAATGGAAACAACCTTCCCATTTTGTCCTTTTAAGCATCTATTCTGGTAAATCCACTGAAATATTAAAAAAGAAGTGGTGTCTTATAGGAAAATTGTAATGAAAAAAATTGTCGAATTGTAACTAGTGCTTATAAATGAAGATTATCATATCTTGTATGTCTTATCCAGAAGATATTTATACCCTGTTAAGATTTTTATAAAAAATTAATTTTCATCAATTTGCTATGTTTATAAAGGAAAAAAATGGGGAACTGAAGTTTAATCTTCAAAGCTTTTAGGAATTATAATTTTTGCTATATTCTAAAAAAGTCAGATTCAATGATACAAGACAAAGAAAAGGCTTTGACCTTCCCATCCCACAAATTACTTAGGCTCCAAATAAGCCAAGAGTCATCAGCAGCCAAACTATTCCTTGGTTTATCGTTCTCCACTGAACTATTCTTAAGCATTTGTTTATCAATCAGTTGTCCCCAATCTAAAAGTGCCAGCTGCCCATCATAGCGGTCCAGTGTTTAAAATGGGCTCTTGCAAATGCTTTATCATTTGCCCTCCTAGCATTTTTTGAGTTAAGAATTCTAATCATCAAATTTGAGGAAAACATAGTCGGGGCTTTTCCAAGGCAGAACTGCTGCTGAATTCAGACTTTCTGACATAAAGGCACAACCTTAATTTACTTTATCATAATGTCAACACCTTTGAAGTTCTTCCAGGCTTTTGAGATACACATAGAGGACAAGAGGAAAGAAACTTTGAGATGAGAAGGTATGCAGGCCACATTCCAAATCAGGATTTAAGTGACCTTGTGTCCATAAGCATGCCTGAATGAAATATCTATTGATTTTATATTTACAAATCATTGAGCAGATTAAATATTTTCATATTTTACTAGTATACAGATATCTTCATTTAATGACTTATCCCCAATTACGTTTAGTTATGGTTACAGGTTATTGCGGATAAGATTGCCCATAGAAATTGTTTTGGAATGTTATTACACAATTGTTATTACTTTAGTTATTCTACATTGGCATATTTTGAATAATTAGATAATTTCATTTTTGTTTGCCAGTAAGGATTTTTTTAATCAATATATTACCACTATACGATTTATTTTTTTATTTTTTACTTTTAAAGATTTATTTATTTATTTATCCCCCACTTGCTGCTTGTGCTCTCTGTGTCCATTTGCTGTGGGTTTTTCTGTGTCTGCTTGTCTCCCTTTGTTGCATCGTCTTGCTGTGCCAGTTCACCACGTGACGTGGGCCTCAGCTCACCGTGCTGCACTGGCCAGCTTGCCTTCAACAGGAGGCCCCGGGAATCAAACTCGGGGCCTCCCATATGGTAAACAGGAGCCCAACCACTTGAGCCACATCCACTTCCCCCACTATACAATTTAAGAAGATATTTGAAAAATTATAGATAAACCTATTGATCACCTGCATTTAGTGTATACCAAATATAGTCCTCTTATTATAAGCATGCAGGAAGCCCCCACTTATATATGTGGGTTATATTACAAATGCTCATGTATTAGTCATCTGCTTGGAATTCAGTTTTTCTTGGGAAAATAGCATTATAATTATTGACTGGGATCTCAGAATACTCTCCTAAAGTCCATTTAACTCATAGTGTGTCTAAAGGCAATGCAGAATTAATAAAAGTATTCAGTAGAAAACTATAATATTTTGTTAATTAAAACTAAGGATAACATTTTAAATCCTAATGCCAAGAGTGCAATACATACACATACACACACATATGCGCACACACTTTTACCCTAGCTGCCTTCAGGAATTGTGCAACTGGTAATATAGTAATGGTAAATGGATGTGCTACTTTTTTTATCCTTGTGATTCTTTAGTCTGTGATGTAATAAGATAATAAGACAGTCACTTGATAATCTTCTCAAATTAAAACAGTGAAAAATATACTGCTAGTGTCCTTTAAGGTAGAGTTCCTTTTTTATGGAATCTACTGAACATTTCTAACAAAAGCTTAAAGACTCTTAATGCTAATAATAGAGATATTTACCAACATTAAAAAGAGAAAATTGCTGCATCTCTAACCTGTCATTGTGTTCAATGCATTTTTAAATGTTAAGAAAAGAAGTATATCTCATCTAACAACAGTTTTTCCCCAATTCTCAGATGTATATTTTCCTGAAATATCTGCCCAAAAAGATACATCTTTGAGTAAAGAATTTATTTGAGTACATTTTTTCCCTTCCTTAATAGTGTATAAAATAATGGCTTGTCTTATAGTCATCCTAAATTTGATTAAATAAAATGTTATTCAATGTTCAGATTATCCATATCCCTAATAATGTTTCTATTTTATTATCATGATTAATCACAACCTTTTTTTGTGAAAATTGTTACCAAGAAACTCAAATATTTATTTCAACTTCCACTTCACTCTTTAGCTCAAAGGTAGAATGCAAGCTAGTTTTAACTGGGTCTCAGGCCATGACATTAGACCTACAAATGTCAAGTCAAATATAGACATGCCAAGTTTAAAAAGACTGATAGAAAAGTTTAGACTGTCAGCCTCTTTGTCAAGGGGAAGAGAGAGGAAAGAGAGTTCAAAGTTTCACATAAACAAATTCTGGATAAGTAATGCAGAAATGTAGAATTCAAGAATAAGTAGAGATTTCAACTTTCATCTCTCCCACCTCTTTAGGAAAAATTGAGATAGGATGCCAAAACTTTTTGCTTATCAGTTATTCTTTCCAATTTCCTCCCATAACCAGTGAGATGGGGAGAGGATAATTTGGAGAAAACTTGGGCAGAAGTTAGAGAATCCTCCTAACAACACTCTTGAACCTATTGTCTGCAGTATATCATTCCCTGACTTCACTGTGGGCTTGTCATAGGCAAGATAAGACAACAAAACAAAACCTGACTAGGCTGAGTGTGAGACTACATTTCTCTTTCACAATAAGTGGGTCCACCCACAGTAATATCAATCACCTCTACCTTCTTGTATTATCTGCTTCAAAATTTTAATTGGAGTAGATGTGGGATGGTGGTTTCACATTTTAAATATTCCATATTTATTTTCATTTAGGTTTCTCAGGATTTTTAGCTCAACTATTATTTTTTCAACTTATTCCAGAATAGATTTAGAGCAATAAACAACTTGAGTAAGAATTGTAAGGAATTCCCTTATAATTATCCTGGAATATTCTGGATATGCTCTCTCTATGTCCCAGAATATGGGTCCAATCTTTATCCTGTCTATTTTCACTTACTAAATATTGAATATTATGTTTGACCCTATTTTAAATTGATGCATTGCTATTGGTTCTTATGAAAATGATTTGGTGCATGGGTTTATAAAGTTACAAAATCAGTTTTCCAATTTATTTCTGGCCTACCTGCAATATCACTATGTAATTATGTTTCACAGTATTTAATAGATCTGTAGATAAGTAATTTTAATAAATACAATTACTATATATTTTTTAATCTCCTACTTTGTTTTTTAACTTTCTTGAGTTTATCTTTTCTCATTTACGTTTGTCTTTCTAAGTAAATTCATTACAAAAGAGAACAATTTAAATCCTCAATCTCAACTGTATATACATGTACAGGCTCAGACACAATTTCAACTACATTTACACAAATAATGCATCAATATTTTATTAATAGATAGTACCAAATTAATGTGAATAGAGAGTATCCCTATATAACTCTCTGGACTTAAAGACTAAATAAGTTTTTCAACAATAATTTTGCTTGTACTTAATGGTTTCTAGGATAGATTAATAATCTGAATCCATTGCAAAAATAATGAACCTAAAAGATTTCAACACTTACAACCTATTGATTTGTCAAATACTTGTAGAATATCACCTATGTGCCAGTTACACAAAGATATACATAGGTAAATGAAAATACTCAGTCTGTAATCCCCTTTGCTAGTCTGAACCTCTCTAGCACTCACATCTTTTTTGTAAGAGATTGTATATATATTTTATTTTTTGACATGTATTCACCTATTCTTTTTCTTTTTTTAATGGAAGCTTTAGATTACATAAATGTTACATCAAAAATATAGAGTATTCCCATATGCCCTAACCCCTCTCTCTCTCTCTCCCCCTCCCACACTTCCCCCCATTAACACATCTTTATTAGTGTAGTACATTTGTTACAATTGATGCACATATACTGAAGCATTGCTACTAAACGTTGTCTATAATTTACATTGTGGATAACACTTTGCACAGCATAATTTAATAGGCTTTGACAAAATGTATAAAGTCTTGTATCTGTCATTGCAATATCATGCAGAACAATTCTGATGTCCCAAAAATGCCTTATGATACACCGATTCTTCCCTCTCTTTCCTGTCAGAACCTCTGGTGACCACTGCCTTTATATCAATGTTACAAGTTCTTCCATTACTAGAATAATAAGTCTACTTTAGTCCATAGTTGCGTTCTCCCCTTATGTTTGTTCATTCCTCAATCTTGAGGATTTGGGGATAGTGATGCCCACTCTACTTCTGATTGAGAGGGGGCTTAGATCCCATGGTGCACATGGATGGAACTGTCTTACTTGCAGTTGTAGATACTCTCTGATTTTTGGGATGGCTGTTGTCACTCATCATCCTTTTGTTAGTTGCCCTGGGTGATTCTGTTGAAATGGAGAGTAGGTGTTGGTTGCAACTCTGTTGAGATTCAGGGCTCAGCTGGCATATGAACAGCCAGAAGATTTAAGTCTCTGGGACACATATATAATAGGTATAGTCCTAATTATAGGTTTAAATTAATGGGAAGAAGAACCATGCACAGGAAAATTATAAATGAATCTATCTCTGATACATTGGGTAGATAGGTTATCATATATTCCAAGGTAAGGCCCACCGACTTAAAAAAGGTATGATTTCCTGGGGTTTTCTGCCCTGCCTATAGACAGGCACCTATAGATGTCTCTAGAGCCCTCAGGAGCACCCCTGCTTGAGCACTGCTTACTGTGGCAGTCAGTGAGATACTCCTGAGACATATAACAGCATAACCTCTGGAATGACCTTCCAAAATCTCTTAGCCATTAAAACTCATTTGTATTTAATATTTTCCCCTTTTTGACTAGGTCTTTTACCAAATATAGCACTCGTTGGTGCTTGGTAGTAATCCATTGGACCCAGGGAGGCTCATGCTGGGAGTCAGGTCCCATGCCATGGGGAAGGTAGTGAGTTTATATCTAGCATTCACATCTTGTTGGAGTTGGGCAGTTTGATGGAATTATGAATTCCAAAAATATAATTGGATCATGCTTGTGAACTGATCTGTTACTCTGGGCATGATTAAGTTATGATTAGGGCATTGACTGAGCCACGTCAGTAAGGTGTTGAGCCCTACCCCTTGGTGGGTGGGGAATCGAATATAAAAGGCATGGCAAGAACAGAGTTGAAGCAGTTTTTGAGAAGCAGTTTTGATGTTGGAGAAAAGGCCCCAGAAGAAGAGAAATGAGCCGTTCGCCTGATAGTCTACAGCTGACCTTGTGGAGGAACAAGAAGAGCTAAGCCCAGAGAGAAATGCAGCTCCGGGAAGAGAAGAACACAAGAAGCCTGAACCCTGGTAAACATCGGCAGCTGTCTTGCTCTAACACATGGCAATGAACTTTGGTGAGAAGAAACTTAACACTTTATGGCCTGGTATCTGTGGACTTCTACCCCAAATAAATGCCCTTTATAAAGACCAACCCATTTTTGGTATTTCACATTAGCACCCCTTTGGCTGACTAATACACATCATAATCCTGAAATTACCTCTTCAGAGAAACCTTCTTTGATATCCAAGTCTAAATTTGACTCCCTTTTTTATCCCTCTTAAGATGCTCTGGGGGAGCCAATTGGCTCAAGTGCTTGAGTGCCCACTTCCAACATGCAAGGTCCCATGTTCAGTTCCTGGTGCCTCCCCAAAAATGAAAACAAAAATAAAAACAAGCTAAACAAATGAAAAAAACCAACGGAGGGGGAAGGGAGCCAATGTGGCTCAGTGGTTGAGTGCCAGCTTCTCACATATGAGATCCCAGGGACCTCAAAAAAAAAAGACAACCTGAAACTTTCCTTTAGAGCCTTTCTCATAATTTGTAACTAGATATTAATGGGCTAACTTGCACATTGTATACTCCCTAGGCTGTTGAACTAACATGCAAGATGAGATTGTCAATTCGAATCCTTGGATCAGAGATTGTTACCAGGTTACTAGCAATCCAGAGACTTAGGCAAATTACAAAATGGTCTGGGGCATTGAAGGCAGCTTCCAATCCTTCATTCCTACATCAGACGTGCACATTAGGCCCAGAATAATCAGTGAGGTCTCTAGGTGAGGTCAATTGGATTCATTTAAATTATAAAACATCACCATTTTTAGGCTTAGAGAGTTGTCCAAGTTAGTTGACACTCCAGGCAAGCATGCCTCATAAATCCAAAGAGTCTGAATTTATTGACTATAAGGAAACCTTTAGGCTGGATACCCTTTCAATATATAAGAACTATAATATATTTATTTGTTCTAAATATGTTTCCTTGAAGCCCCAAGAAGTATATTCTCTTCCTAGTACTTGGCAGTTGACTTCATCATTGATCTGCATGTCCTATATTTTCTAATGAACTAGACAATTGGTTTAATTTCATGTAGTCTTGTATTAGACAGCCAAAGGGGTGCTGGTTCAAAGTACCAGATATCTGTTGGCTTTTATAAAGGGTATTTATTTGGGGTAAAAGCTTATAGTTACAAGGCCCTGAAGAGTCCAACTCAAGGTTGGTTTCTCACCAAAGTCATTTGCCATGTGTTGAAGCAAGATGGTAGGTGGTCTCTGCCTCATCTCTCTTCCTTCTTCTTCTAAAGGTTCTGTGGGCCCAGCTTCTTCTGATCTCAGCTGTAGGCTGGTATAGGGCTTGTCTCTTTTCCCAGGGCCACAGGATCAAAGTTCTCTCCTCTTCCATGTCATGACAAAATTCTCTCCTGGCATCTATGGAGCTCTTCCTCTTTTCTCGTGTGTTTTCTTCCATGAGTGTCCATTTATATAGCCCACCAAAGGGGCATGGGATCAACCCTGAGTTATACCCTACTGGCATGGTCGAAGCAAAGCCCTAATCTTAACATAATTTAATCAAAGACATCTCAGTGGAATCTAATACAATCAAAGGATATCATGCCCAGAGGAACAGACCAGTTTACAAACATAATCTCTCTTTTTTAAATTCATAAATAATCTCAAACTTCCAGAAGTCCCAACTATTTCTTTGCTGAAATTGTGTTCTAGTAGATTTAGGATAATTGAAGAAGATAACACAAGCTTTGACACGTTCTAGTTGACAATTTGTCAATTTTTCTATATCATGCTATGATAGGCTCATTTTTAATATTAGTTTTACTTTGTGATTCACACCAGAAAATTTATGAAAGTAACCTGTTTCCAGAAAACTTACCAAATTTTATGCTGAGTTTTTAAGAAAATTGAAAATGAATTGACAAAGAACCACCGAATTTTATGCAAAAAAA
Organism: Tolypeutes matacus; assembly: GCA_026826555.1. Classification (NCBI taxonomy): domain Eukaryota; kingdom Metazoa; phylum Chordata; class Mammalia; order Cingulata; family Chlamyphoridae; genus Tolypeutes; species Tolypeutes matacus. Next base: position 4,183,018 of record JAKSZT010054474.1, on the reverse strand, counting down.
GGGGGGGGTTTCAAAGACAGATAGGAAATAGTGAATTGCCCTATTATTTTGAAAATCAACATCAATTTCTTTAAAGTCCAGAAAGGTCAAATTATGATGACATTGAATATTACCTATAAGAGCAACATTGCCTGCATTAATCAGATGGTTCACTCACAGGTGTAATTGAAGACAGTACAATGAAAGGACCCTTTCAAGTAGGGAAGGTGATGAAACCAGGGGCTAGTAACAGCAGGAAGCCTTTAAAACCCTACCCTGAAGTGACACGCAGAAGGCCCTGTTATGGGATCTTAAGCATAGTAGCAGTGGGAGAAGGGCTGTCCTATAGGAGCCATTGCCAAACCTTGGCCCAGAAGAGGGGATTGGGGTGGCAATGGAGGGTAAACATCCTCACCTCTTTTTCCTCCTGCCCTCTTATTGCTTGCCTGTGCCTCCCCCTGGCCTAACCCAAAAGAAAACCAGGTGGCAAGGGAACCTGGGTACTGCAGTCTCAGATGTCAGCTTCCTGGGGCACAGAGAGGAGTGAATAAGGCAAAGAGAAAATAACCATCAGAAAACCCCCAACAATTCTACAGTTCTTCACATGAAGATAAGGACCAAGGTCAAAAAATAAGTTAGGGGTAAAAAATAATATTTGAAAGCACTACTTTTTTTTTATTGTTTGCAGACCAGAAGTAATCTTGCATCTGTTTTGTCAGGTCAAAGAATGCCCTATCTCCTATTTTTGGAAGAGAAAGAAATCTTTCAATTAGTCACATTCTCATTCAGAGCTGTTCTTAATAAGTTAACAATCAATTTTATAGTGCTTAGTATGTACCAGGTACTCCTCTATAAGTTTTATAAATATTGACTTAATTTAATACTTATGCAATGCTCTAAAGTAAATTCTATTCTCATCACTTCCATTCAGCTCATGAGGAATCCAAGACCCATAGAGAAATGCCTTGTCCTAGTTCACACAGACAGTAGGTGGTGGAGTTGCCTTCTGAAGCCAGTGCTTGGGCTCCAGTGCCTGTGTTCATAGCCACTACAATGTACCCCCTCTTTTTTTTTGATATCTTGTTGCATCACTATAATTCCCAGCACAAGTAAATTTTAAACTGCTGCCATGCCAGCAGATCAGAGATAGTGCTTTTCTTTTTTCCATGAGTTTTCACAGTTCTCTTAACTTTATCTTGCTTATAAAACCTTTAGAGAAGTTCTACTTTCTCCTCAAAATCAAACCCACTACAAAAACCATTCAAGATCGTATTGGCATAAATACACACTGGTTGGGGTGCTATTTGTCAAAGAGCTAGAGATTTAGAGGTGCATTAACGAATTAAATGTGATTAGATGCTGCAAAATTGTGGCATGTGTACCATCAAATCCAGCATGTGTACCGTCAATCCTAAAGACTCAGAATGTGTTTCCTCCTATGGAAGCACTATTTTAAACTGAACATTCATTTTACTATCACAATAATGAAAATTGTGCACATTTCCAGGTGAGAATTCTTTGACAAATACAATTTTTAAAGGCTGGAATGACATTCTATAAAAAGAGCCTTTTATCAAATAAATTCTGTTTTCTGAATCCAAATTATATCCTTTTTTCACCTGTTTTGGTCTAATGAAATAATTTATCCCTTGATTTCAACTAAAGTAAAATGAATATTAAAATGAATATTAAATTAATTTTGTAATAAAAAGATGTGTCTCTATGAAAATTTTTCAGATAAGATCCATTAAATTATAGATTTTAAAAGCCCCTAGTACAATAAATCTGCCCAGTTTTAATAATGTTGAGTTCCTGGTAAAGCAGACAATCATCCATTTGAATAACATGATATGATTAATGCGCTACTCTCATTTAAGAAATATGTAGTAAATTTGATTTTTAGGAAGTTTAGATTTCCAGTAAATGTGTAACAATCATACAGAAGCAGGAATTTGTAATCTCTCAACCAAATTCCAGCTACATCATAGTACCATCTAAAACAGAAAGAAATAATTCAATGTCTTATTAAGGAAACTGAAATAAAACCTTCCAAACTATGCATGTCATGTGGAATTGTCAAGATAACTTTATTTTTTTCCTGAGGCATTTGAAAGTGGGAGTTCTAAAGTGCATGTCTTCCAGTGTCCAGATTCTAATACTAAATAGAGTCTTGTGCTTTCAATAGATGTTGACTAAACAGAATGAATAAAAATAAGAGAATATGCTGTACTCAATTCAGAGCATTATCTGCCATAAACACAAATGCATAATACTCTTAAAATACTCTTTGAACTTTTAAAGTCATATATTTCTTTGTATTATTAAAATAATAAGGAAAAAAAACTGGGTGCTGGGGAAATTCCAAAGATAAAACTCAATGTTTTTTTTATATCACCAAATTAATAAAAGATCGATAATAAACATTTCTACATGATTTAACTTGGATTGCAGAGCTTACATTTTGGAATATGTTATTTCAGACAGGATTTCTTCATTAGGATATCCATATAGAAATTTTAAAACTGGTTTCTCAGTTTTAATTCTATAATATCCAGATTTTGTAATAGCTACACATATTTGAAAACTGTAAATTTGAGCAACCTTTTCTTCCAACACAAAGTTATCCTAAACTCACATAAATGCTCAGGAGACAAAGTATATAAGTTACTGTCTCTTTATCAATACCTCTCAATAGTCAGGAAAAGTAATGGAAAACCATTTTGAAGCAGTTACTCCGTTGATGAATAAAATCATAAAATTAAACTGATTTGCTTATAATGTACATTACATTTTAAGAAAAATAACCATGTTAGGACAACATTCTGGAAGCGATATTTAATTTCTGAGTTTGCTCACTTTGGCACTAGACTATTATTACCTGTCACTGTCAAATAATTTCTACCTAATATCAGTATCTAGAGAAGGCTTCTTTTACTGAGAATTTTATGAAGAATAACAGAATTATTTGTAGCAAAAGACTAAACCCACGTGCTTTATGAGAAGAAAATATAGCATAATATAGACAATTATATACAACTCCTATGAAAGATTCCAATATAAGATTTTCCCTAAAGAACTAGGGAAAATCTTCAGTGAGAACTAGACAACTTTGTGGTATATGTCTCACCAGTTCTACCTTCTTAACAATGGTAGACATGGCTAATCCATCCTCATGGCAGCTTTGCTGCTGAGACTAGTCATAGGCTTAGGATCTGCCTCAACTCAGTAATTTCAGCAACCAACACCTCTCAGTTAGAATTACCACATCATTCATTCCATTCAACATACACATGTTAGCCTAGACATTCTTTCAGTCACTGGATATGTAACAATGAAAAAAAAAAAAAAAAAAAGGAATGGTGCTTTTTCTCTTGGAACTGACCAACTGGTGGAACACACAGTTAAACAAGCAGATAACTAATTATAATAGACTTTCAAGCAATGCAATAGGAATAACATGGCTTATCATGGGTACAGATAAAAGAGATAAAGATGTCTGTGTAAGGAGATGGAAAAGTGACAATAATCTAAGTAGAGATTAAAGCCCATGTAACAGTCTAGATCAGTAATGTCTGAGAGGAAGAAAAATGAGCTCATCTACAATACCATGTTGTCGACCTGGTGCACTCAAGTAACTGAACAGTAAAGCATAGAGTGGAAAGTTAATCTGGGGCCACAGAAATAAGAAATTTATAAGGTGTTTTAAGAAGCTAGATTTTGTCCTAAGAGTAATAGGAAGTCATTAAAGGGTTTTAAATGTCTTACAAAGAGACTTCTGATTTTGTTTGGAGAACTAGTGGAAGAAGATGATGAGGGGAGAACTGCATCAGGAGGCTGAAGGCATGATCAAGATGAGAGAAAGTGGTGATTAAATATAGATCTATGGTAGTGGGGATAGAGACAAGTGAACGGATCCATGAGATATTTTGAAGACAAAATTGACAGGACTCAGTGGTCAATAGGATGTGGAAAGGGAAGAAAACAGAGGATTCAAGGTTGATACCTGGCTTTCTGACTTGGGAAGTAGGGCAAATGTCAATATCATTCACTAGTATAGGTTATGAAGATGAAGAAAAAAGTTGGGGAAATTAGTTTTGAACTGATTTGGAGAAACCTGTAGGTCAGCCAAGAAAAGATACCAAATTGATTGTGGGATACAAGGCTCTAAAGTACATCAGAGAAAGCTAATATGGGACCATAAAATTGAGATTTATCCATGGAGATGATTACTAAAGTCATTGAAATGAATGAAAACATTTTGGTACTGAGAGTATAGTAAGAAAAGAGGAGAGAATCTGAAATAATAAAAACATCCAAGAGAATTAATAGAAACTCTTTGGAAAATCTGATGCAGTTGGCCCTCTGTGTCTTTTGACTAAATAAGTGAAAAACTTTTATCTGGGGTTTGCTTCCTGGCAGGTTCAAGCCTTAGACTGCTCTAGGCTTCTGTAAAATCACCACTATGTTGAATTCTTACTATACTAGGAATTCCATTCCTTGGCCCCTAACTATAAGAATTATAGTTCAAGAATTATATAAAGATGAAAAGACTGGTCTGATTAAAAAAAAAAAAAAAAAAAATCTTGGAGATAGGATGCCTACCAATAATGGAAGTAGTCTGTAGGACATATAAATCCTGGCTAAAAGGAATTAATTTTCCAAGGCTTAGATGTGGAAAAAGAAATTACATTGTAGCAGTAAAATGAGATTCTACCTCCCATCAATGTAGCAACCTGCAAAAGGATAGTGGGAGCATAACCAAGGAGAGGTGGAAAAAGTAAACTTGTCAATAAAACTTTCACCTTCAGTTCAAAGATAGCTGATCTGAGAAGTGTCATCTTGCCTTGTATATTCTCCCAACATTTTGGGTCGTTGATACCTATCCATTAGCATTAAAAGTTTTCAGATGGATCAGGCTGTGTCCTCACTTATATCCTACATCCATTGATAAGAAAATATAATTACACAAATTCTGTAGATTGAATAGAGCAGTTGTATTCAAGTTTAGCAAAACTAAGAATCATCTTGGGAAATTATTTAAAATGCAGCTGTCTAAGCCATAAATCTAGACTTTTGTATTTAAGAAGTCCTACTAAGACATAGATTTTCATATTTTTAAGCATCATCCCAGGTGATTCTGACATAGGTGGTCCATAAATTACATTTTGGAAACCTCTGAACTAGAGAAAAGTTGAAGGCCAATTATTCCAAGACAAGAATGATTCAGGTTACTGAGGGGTGATCTTGTTTAATTGATAAATATAGCAGTTTCTAATAGTGCTTTTCCAAATTTTGACTAAATATCTCCTTATAAAAGCTTTAGGAATCTAGTCAGTCCCATCCGGGTTGATGTCACAAACTCGAGAGGAAGGGATGTCAGACAAATATGACTACCCAGTAGGCATTTGTTTGCCTAGATTATCTGGTGATGTGCTGCCATCTCCAAAAAAACTTACTAAAAAATCCCAGCGCTAGTAAATGGTTTGCTAAATTTGTCCCACATGCATAGAAGAAGCCATAAGAAATCTGCCAGAAAAAAATGATCTTGTTCAGCATAGATAGATTTTATAAGTTTATGATATCCAAATTTCCATCAAAGAAATTATAGATACAAATTCTACAGCCACCCTAAGGGCAAAATTCCTGAAAGGAAGCATGGATTGGTTTGACCTTCTAATTGGTTTATCTTTCATCAATCCTAAATTGATTTTCCAGCCCAAAATTCTCCTAGATGTCCAGATTTGTTAATCCAACTACCTGCTTAAAATAGCCTGAGCATAATTACTGTTCTATAACCTTGGGCCCTGTCAAACCTATTCCTTCTCTAATATTCTTCAAGTAGTACCTCCATTCACCCACAACTCAAGCCAAAAATGTAGTCAACCATTATTTCTCCACTTCTTTCACTTACCTCATAAAATTCATCAGCAAGTCATGTTGGTTACTCTTACAAAACACTTCTTGAACCTCCCCATCCACAATGTAGTCTGTTCTGAGCAACATCATCTCTTGCCTAGAATCCCATGAAAGTCTTCTGATGGCTTTCATTCCTAAATTTCAATCTTCCATTCTTTCTCCAATATAAATCAATCACTCAACTGCTCAAAACTCTCCAATGTCTTCGCATTGCAACTTGAGAAACAAACAAAAAAATCCACAAAATTCTTTCACAGTACACCAAGGTCTCTTGATGCCTGTCCAAACACATCTCCATTAACTCTCCCACTTGCTCAGTCAACTGGCCATATGTGTCTTGAGAGCAAGGTTCTGGAAACAGATTGCCTGGGTTTGCATCTCAGCTTTACCACTTTCTAGTGTGGGTAAGTTAATTAACCTTCCTGTGCATCACCTGAAAGTTGAGTTTAAAATAGTATTTGCTTCAGAGGATGTTTCAGGGCTTCTGAAATGCTTTCTGTCATTTGTTCGTTCTTTAGCACTCTGGAACCTGTTGTTCCTTGTTTCCATTTCCTAGACCTCTTTTTCCCAGTTCTTGGCTTGGCCATGTCCTTCTCATTGGTCAGTTCTCTGTTACAATTCAGCTCCTTACAATTATCTTCCCTCATCAATCTACTAACTTCCCTCATAACTCCTAGCACCAACAATTGCTACATTCATTTTTTGTTCAGTTTCCTGAATTTCCTCATTTAAGTTCTAGGAGAGTGGAAATTTTGCCTATCCTGTTCACTGCCTTTCCCTATCACTGAAAATAATATCTATAAATGGGAAGGAAATTTAAGATAAGGTCCTATTTAGAAAAATTTATGGATCACATTTAATCTTGGGAAAGACAGTGCTCTCAGTCACTAATCAATAAAATCAGAAAAAAATGTTGAAAACACAATGTTGTTATTATTTATAGGTTTGTCTGTATCCAGCATAAAATATGTACAGAGAGATGCATAGAACTCCAGAACTTTGTATACTCTAAGGAAGGAGGGAGGAATGGGAGAGGACCACAACAGGGTCAAATCAAGCTTTGGTATCTTATTTCCTTGGGTTACATTGTATTAAACAATTTTTTGAAGAAAAAAGTTTACACCTAAATTATCCATTACAACTGAATTGAAAATCTCTTTCCTCTATACCTTATTCCTTTATGCCCTCCTTTGACCTCACCCAATCACATTTCAACCCCCAAGATCACTTGTATGAATGAAATTATTTGGTACTTTATGAATAAAGTACTTCCTGCCTTAAAAAAGAGCAGGAGTTCTTCAATTTTTAAAATACATTAAAGTATTACAGTTAAAGTAAACATCATTAAAAGAAAAATTTTGAGGGAAATTTATAGGGAAGAGAAAAATTTATGGGAAATAATTATTTCAATTAAGTACTAAATTTTCTGAGAACACTATATTTTTCCAACCCTTTTGAGGTTCAGTAAAGCAATTCATAGAAACATACATAAAGATGTATGTTTTCTTTAAGCTAATAATCAGACTACTGGAACTTTATACTATAAAAAAAATTGCTAATAAAATAATTTTAAGGGGGAACAGATGTAGCTCAGTGGTTGAGCGTCTGCCTCCCACATACGAGGTCCCAGGTTCAATCTCTGGTACCTCCTAAAAATAATAATAATTTTAAAATGCTAATATTTAACATTGTTAGAGAGAGACAAGAGTAGGTGGTATAATCTTTTATCCTTATTTATTGTACTTTGCGGATCTGTAAATCTAGTTGTACTATCCTTCTAGACTCATCCATTTCTCAAGGAATGGCTTACAGTAACCAAACCCACAGGGAATGGATGGATTTGATAAAATGTCAAATTAGCAATTTACAAAAGGAGGCACACATTTCCAATGACCTTATGTTCATTTCCATCATCCAGTATCAAAGTGGTCTGATGAACATGGAACAACAGCAAAATAAGGTATATGATCTTGAAGTGTATTTCATCCAGGTCCTGTTAAAACCATAAGAAATCACTCTACCCCAAAACAAATATACCTATCCAGAGACTAGCATTCTCTATCCACTGGATGACAGTCTCTCAGTCTCTTAGAGACACTGCAGAGTTAATATTCCCAATTCTTACTGTTGGAGCTTCTACTTCTCTTTTTAGTCACTCCCTCTTCTTTTAGAATACCACATTTCAATAACTTCATAAGTGTCCATACAATGCTTTTTCTTTCATCCTTGTATTCCCCTTACATCCTTTTATTGCCTTCAGTCCCTTTCACCTCAAGATGCTTTCCTTGGCTAATATTCTGATTTTAACCATGGAAAGGTCTTTAAAAGCCAGGAGCAAAATGTCTTTTATGAATTGGAACTGATGTGAAGAACAACAGAATGGCATCTTATTTATCACAGTAGATATTATCTTGGCAAATTGCTTATGAAGTATTAACTAAAATTCCTATGGTAAATTGTGTGGCCTTTTTAGGAATTTGCCCTGTGATTAAGGTCTTTGGGTTTTTGGATGAAGGAAGGGGAAAGTGTATTAAAATATTTAATAGCTTTAATCTGTACAAGTTGTCAAAATATAGAACTCCACATAGACAGCCTTGGGCATATCAGCACCTAATTACAGAAAGTCTGGCTCATCACCAATGTTTTAACATTTGATTTATTTCCTGTTCAATTTGTTCAATAGAGCCAGAGTTAATTGGTTTACCAAATGAGTGTTAAGAATATAAAGATCTAGCTTCATTAAGTGGAGGCTCTACTTATTATGCACCAGTTACTTGTAAGTCTATGTAAAGGTTAGTAGGGTGAGATTTCAGGGCATCGGGTACAAAAACCACAGTTTTGATTTGATACTAATATCACTAATAACTAGTAAATATCACTAATAACTAGTAAATATCCTAATCCACAGTTGTTGGTAAAAATAGAGAGGAAGTCTGTGAACTGAAAATTACTCCAAAACCAAATATATTTAAACAGACCATCTAAAAATATGACATTTTATTTCTCAAGTCTAATTTATTTTATTTTTCTTCAGGAAGAAGTATTTAGATTATGTGTGTAGCTAAAAAAAAAAAAAAGTCTTTGTATTGGTGAATATCTAGCACACTGTGAGTTTTATAATATAGTGCTTAGCATTTCTATAATTTCCATTTTTCTGTGATACAGCAATGCATAATGTGATATTTTGACACCATAAGTGACAAATGGGGGACTAAACAAAGAAAACTAATGTGTGTTGGGATAGTTCTAGACTCCTACATGGGCACAAAAAATTAGTGAGCAATAATTTTCATCTTATCATTTTCTAAAATAAATGCTGTTTGTTTTTTTAGTTTGAAAGCAATCTTCAGTAATGCTGATTTTCATTACTGTTAAATGTATTTTTTAAGAAACGTCATCATCATTTGCAGTAGAATCATCATTTATGGGCAACATTTACATCTTTTGAAAACAAGAGAATTCAGGTTGTTATTTGGGGAAAATTTTCAGAAAGGCTGCATATTATCCACAAAAATAAACACTGATCTTGTACCTCTGTGCCTCTACTTAATGTTTCAGCAGCTACCACAGTATTCTTTCTTTTTGGAAACCATGGCAAAAATGTCATTAGGTAAACGGTCTTAAATAGAAGCACCAAACTTGAAATCTACTAACTCCTAGCTCCTGTATCAGTTGTAGAAAATATATGGTTTAAATTAGGACACCTTCCATATACTGAAGAGCAATATTTTGCACTCAAAATTATTTATATAAAAAATAATTCTTATGGAGGTTTCCAAATGTCACCTTATATGAATAGGGTGAGTTAATTTTATTTCATTATATAATATCGTTCTAGTCCACATTTTAATAGATTTATTCTTTAAGAGTAAACTAGCCTTTCTCTGGAAAAGTTGTACAAATAGATAACACTGTTTTGTGGGCATGTTTTATAAATCTATGTGTAACTATTTCACTCAAATTCAGTTATTGTTCTGGAAAATGATAAAAAGTCTGAAAGCTGCGTTATTTCATCTCTAAAATAGTGTGTCTTTTGATTTGGGGAATGAAATTTGGTTCACTAAGGAACTTCTAATATTTATGAGAAATCTATTCAGCTGAGCAGCATGATTGAAAATCCTTCCTATAATAAAACATAGTGTTTTATTTATTGATTCAGCTGTAATATAAACAAACATTCTAGCAGCACTATTAAAAATACATTTCATGGAGTTTTTCAGTGTGCGGGTTATTATCAAAGTATTATTTTATGGTGGTTATCCATAAACAATTTATTTTAAAAGAAACCTAGAATGTATGCAATGTGGCCAAGGATGAAGAAGGCACCCAAAGTGAAAGTGGAGTCCAGGACTCACAGTACTTGGTTGGGTAAATTAATTCCATGTTTTCCATTGAAAGTGAAAAACAATTTTCCTAAAAATTGCTTCAAGTATAGATGTGTTCATAGAGACTATGTCACTTTCAGTCCTATAATGCTGCCAAGGTCATGGAATTGAACACTTTATGGACAATTTGCTTTCTCTCAGGTTCGTGACCATTGACTCTAGGAATAATCCCAGGCCACTTCTTCCAAATGCAGAATAAGTCACCAGGTTACTGTAAATGTGTGACTAAATGAGTTAGAATCCATAGGCTTAGTTAACACTACAAATTAAAATCTATACCCAGTCATTACGGACAATGTATTAGTCATCCAAAGGAGTGCCAATGCAAAGTACCAGAAATCTGTTAGCTTTTATAAAGGGTATTTATTTAGGGTAAAAGTTTACAGTTTTACAGGTACCTAAAGAGTCTAACTCAAGGTACCATAAGAAGTACTTCCTCAGCAAACTCTGTTGCCAAGTGTTGAAGCAAGATGGCGGGCGATGTCACAAGAGTTTAGCCTTCTTCTTCCCTCTTAAGTCTCAGTGGGTCCAACACCTTCTGATCTCAGCTGTAGGCTGGCATAGGGCTTGTCTTTCTTCCTGGGGCTTGTTTCTTTCCTGGCTCAGCTGCTCTGCTTGCTCCACAAGGCCAGCTGTAAACTATCAGGCAAATAGCTCATCTCTCTTCCCAGGGCCTCTGCTGTGTCTCTCTTCCTCTGTGTATCTTCTCTGTATATCTACTTCTGTGTTATCCTTGATTGAATGTGCCTTTATATAGCCCACAAAGGGGGCAGGGACTCAAACTGAGTTACACTTTACTATGAAATCAAAGCCCTAATCTTAGCATAATCAAGTAAACATAAAACCTTTGAATTTCATACAATCAAACGATATCATGCTCAGAGGAACAGACCAGTTTACAAACATAACCAATATCTCTTTTTGGAATCCATAAATAATATCAAACTACTACAGGCAAGTAAAGTATTTTATTGATAAAAGAGAAGCAGTTCTGCAAGCAGCTAGGTGATGAGCAGGGGATTGAGAATTCAAATAAAAACCATACCTTGCAGGACTGTACAATAATTAACAAAACAGATAGACTGGACCCAATAACAATATGCAAGACAACCTATCTAAGTGCAGACCCTTTTAGTACCATCTCATTCAGATCTGTATGACCCAAAACCTGTGGACAGAAGTAACTATTCACAGACACATTAGGTTCCAGCTATTTCCTAGTTTACAAATTCTGACCAATCCCAAGCAAGACAGTGGTCCCTTGGTTATATGGCCTGCTTTCCTGCAGCCAGCTAATCTAACTTATTTCACTATAGTTGAATTCCTGATTTTCAGTGGGCTTTAATAATATAATAGTAAGAATAACTATAATCACAAGATTGTCACATAGTAGGAAAAGGGTTAATCTTCCATGTGAGTATTGTATGTCTCATTAAGTTAACAAATCCTAACATTCTCATCTTGGATCTTCCAATGGTATTGGAATTGGGGTACAAAATGTAACCCAAATTACTGATAAAGAAATGTAACATTTTATTGTGGAGAGAAAATAGATTTCAAGGGAAAAAAGGATGGGATTTTGTGACATTTAGGTACCTGAATTCATAGAAATACGAAAGACAATAAGACAAATGTTAAATATGTTTAAGTTTCTGAATAAATAATTCATCCAAGTAAAGAAGAACTAGATGGAGAAAATGATACTGAAACTGAGATGTCAGGAATCATGTAGGGTCTAGACGGTCTTCCCTCTGTGCTCACAAAGATCATAATGTATTATTTTCCTTTATTCTTATATATAAGCAGTAACTCATTTCATTCAATTTTCAGAAACTCTCTAAATGTTTAGAGGCTTTTGTTTCTAAATTTAGAAACTTTTGCCATGCCTTTATGTTCTTTTTAAACTTATAATAGAGTATCTGTTTAATAATCTATCCATAATCTCTTATGTATACTAGTAGATTTTCTACTATGATACTTTACAAAATTTTCTTTATATGATGAATTTTTCTTTACAATGATATAATTAAAATTTTCAGTAATGGACACACCAGAATCTACTCATGGTTTATGTGGGTTAGATACCCAGGATAGAAATTGTTGGCAATAGAAAATGTTGAAATGATTGAAAAGAAGAATGTCTCAGAGTAGGGTGTTGTTGAAAATATGTCACAGAAGCTCCATCACATTTGTCAGATAATTTTTTCTGGCTGACATTTTCTGGGCACAATTGTTTAATCTGACATTGGTTTGAAAAGCTTAATAAAAGGATTTTGCAAACCACATTAGTTCAGGTATTGATAAAACATTGGCTTTAGGTTCCTTTATTGATTTGACATCAGCTCAAAACAAAATAGTAGTTTGAAGGTCAATGGTTTTCTTAACATATTTTTAAGGTACTATTCTAATAACTGGTTCAGACATTAGAATAGCTAAGTATTTCATGCTTGTGTGTGGTAATATCCTTTTGCATTAAAAGTTGCCCAAGTTTCTAGCTAACCAAATGTCAAAGCATATACTTGGGTAGTAAACTAATTGGTAGCAAACCTCATTAAGAATTCTGGAAGCAGTAATAGGTTTTCTTCAATTGCTACTGCTTTTAATGAGAAGCAGAACAATAGAAGCCACATTGCTAGTGTGACAATTTGTTCTATTGATTTATTATGCCTCCTCTGCCACCATCTACATGAAAGGACTACAAAAAATTAGTCTGATATTAGTACATTTTGAATTCTGCAAATGTATTAAAAGGAGGCAAGTGCTTATATGTGACCGCATTGCTTGATAGTTCACTCTTTTTTCAATGGTGTCCAATGGTTACTATTTAGATAGGGAACTTGTATTCAGGAAATCTTGTAGCAGATTTTTTTTTTCAATCCTAGAAATTAAGAAATTGATGTTACATTTAACAAATTGCTTTAAACACGTTTATGCCAAATTTTCTACTTCCTCCCTTCCTTCCTTTTTGAGGAATGGAATTTGTATGGTGGGTCAATCCATCTAGCTTTAACCGAGAGAGAAAAGAGAAAATTTGAATTTAAATTAAAAACCAACCAAAAATGTATGAAATTTTAATCTGGATTTTTTTGTCACATTCCTGAAATGTTTTATCTCATTTCAAATTCTAAAATGTCCTAGTTTCCTTTAGTTACAGTTACAGATATTGAAATACAGAAATTTAGACAGTAATTCAAATCCAAGCTAAAAAATCCTGTAAAGAATGCATTTCTCATTTATCCATTTTGCAGTATTTTATCCTTAATGAGCACACCCTCCAAAGATGTGGCTCAGGCAATGCCTTATTTGGTGCCATTTTACAGAGTTACATTTAGGAGAAAATGGATCATGTCACTGAGAGAAACCACATTTGCCCTTTGGTCAATACTTCTTCAGAAACCTAATACTGAGGCTCAATTTCATTGTAATTACACTGCCTTCAAGTAAAAAAATGTGTTTAATGGAACTATAACCAGAATTCTGGATATAGTTTCAAGTTTATAATGTAACATATGAAATCTAAGTTTTGTATTTTGTTTTAGAGTACATTTGCATACTCCACATTCATATTAATGAATCAGTAGCAATTTCTGTATTGAGCTAAATGGTGTAAATACATCAAAACAGAATTTAATGTGATTGTTCCCTGGAAATGAACTGTGCCTTCAGATTTTTAAGGTGAATCAGGTTTAAATCACTAATGGTAGCTAAACTTAAGCTTCCATATTTTTACTTAACATATATGCTTAAAATCATGAAGTAAATAAGTATACCAGTGGGAACTTTCCTTCTCAAATAAGATGCCCACTGAGTTGATGAGATGATGCCTACTGGGTGAGCACTCAAGCAGTTGTTTTATTTGAGTGACTGAATGGGAATTTAATTTGTTCATCAAACTTCCCCCTAACATGACAGTTTATTTAAGATTGTTATCCGGCAGGGGTCTTCTGGCTGCATTATTTATAGTGCTCTGTGGTTTCTTACTCACAAAGTAGAATATGTTTGATGAAAAAGATATTTTGCAAGAATGTAGAGTATTTTCATCCTGAAAAAGTGATTTAACATAGAAAAAACAATAAGGCATATTAATTTTTAAAAGTTGGAACTTCTAAGATCTAGCTACTATACATTCTATAAAAAGTAAGGCATCCTCCTCTTATATAATAAAAGGGGGGAAAAAATTTAACTGGCTAAACCAACTTTCAAAATTCAACATAACAACATCATAATAAGAATATTTCTATTTGGGAAACTAGTACATATACCAAAATATAGGCGTAGAATTAAAACAAATTTTAATTAGCAAATATAATAATTATATGGACTTAATTTTTAACTAAGTCCATTTATCTCCTATAGAAAGAGTTTTGTAGTTATCTTGCTACCTAACAAATCACCCCCAAATCACAGAAATTTGGGTATGGCTTGAGGTGGTATTGTCTTGGGTCTCTCAGGTGTTTGAAGTCAGAAGGTGGCTGGACTTGGAATAACAGAGGTGCTGAAGCAGTTGTTCCTGAGCACCTCTTGGTCTTCATGTAGTCTCAGGACCTCTCCATGTGGCCTCTTTCATGGGTTAGTTTAGGCTTCTTTACATGATGGTGGCCTAGGGATAGAAGATTGTATACATGGCAACTCTGAGCTCCAAAGGTGAATATCCTAAGAAAACATCAGGTGGAAGCTGTATCTGTCTTTTATGATCTACCCTTAAAAGTCACATAGCATCATTTCTACCTTAATTCCAAACCCCATCCAGATTCAAGAAGATGGAACCTAGACCCCATCTCTTGAGGGGAAGTGTATGACAGTCAAATTGTAAGAAAAACAAATTGGATGCGACTATTGCTGCAGACATAATTGGAAAATTACAATCTGTCACAGCATCGGTGGTTAAGAGCAGAGACTCTGAGCCTAAATGCTTGGGTTTGTGTCCTGCCTTTACCACTAACTACTTTTGGATTCATGGGCTAATTATTTAACTCCTCTGTGGCTCACTGTTTTCATTTCTTAAATGGGGTTAATAGTGGTGCCTACCCTGTAATATTGTTAGAAGGATTAAATGAGAAGATATGTGTAAAAGTGTCTTGAACAGTATCTGTTACATTGTAAGTATGACTAAGTGTCTGCTGTTATGATAATTCAGTTGTATTTGTCCAAGTAAAATTTAAAGAAAAAGAATGCATGTGAATTTGAATTTGTAAGATTCTTAATAGCAGGTAATGTTTCTGAATCAGCAGTATATCTCCGGAGTCAGTATGCTTTTGAGATTTGTTTCTTGAAAGGATGCCCACAGCAATGCAATCAACTAGTCCCTCTACAAAAGGGATGCCGGGAACATTGCATCCATAGGCAGCAAAGCTCCCTGTAAAATAATTGTGTCTTTGTATCTACAGTTGACAAATCGTTTTGTTCCCAATTCATACTCTGATTAAACAACTAAAGAGTTGATTGGAAGAGGAGGCAGAAGATTATGATTCAGTCCATGATTCAGAAAATAAAATTTGAATCTGTAAAAACAAAGCCAATATTTAAATTAAGTCATTGTAGCAGTTAAAAAAGTTCAGGCCAAGAAATGTCTCAAATTTTCCTGCTTCTACAACCATGAGTATTTTGTTTATTTATTTAAGAGAAGTTATAGGTTTGCAGAAATACAGTTTACACATACTCCTCCCTCATATACAGTTTTCCCTATTATTAACACCTTGCAGTAGTGTGATAACTTTGTTATAACTGATGAAACAATATTATTATAATTACATAATTAACTATAGTCCATAGTGTACATTAGGTTTTACTGATTGTGTTGTACAGGCCTATGTTTTATTTTTAATTTTCATTCTAGTAATATATATATATACAACCTAAAATTTTACCTTTTATTTTTTTAATTTTTTTTATTTTTAAAGAAGCTTTAGATTACATAAATGTTACATACAAAATATAAGGGATTCCCATATGCCCCCTCCCTCCCCCACACACTTTCCCATATCAACAACATCCCTCATTCGTGTGGTACATTTGTTAGAGTTGATGAACACATATTGAAGCATTACTACTAACCATGGATTACAGTTTACATTATAGGTTACACTCTGTCTGACACAATTTTGTAGGTTATGACAAAATATACAGTGGCCTGTATCTGCACTGCATTGTCATGCAGGACAACTCCAATGTCCCGAAAATGCCCTCATATCACACCTATTCTTCCCTCTCCCATCCCTTAGAACCTCTGGTGGCCACTGCTTTTATATCAATGATAAGAGTTCTTCCATTGCTAGAATAATAATAAGTCTACTTTTGTCCATTGTTCTTTTCCCAGTCTTGAGGATTTTGGGATGTTGTTGCCCACTCTACTTCTAATTGAGAGAGAGCTTAGATCCCATGGGGCAGATGGATGAAACTACCTTGCTTGCAGTTGCAGGCTCTCTCTGTTCCTTGGGATGGGCGTTGTCCATCATCATCTCATTGTTATTTGTCCTGGGTGAGTCCATTGAACTGGAGGGTTGGTTTTGCAACTCTGCTGAAATTCAGTGTAATGATCTGTCTTCCTTCACTAGACATTGCCCTTGCACTTGGGGGATTCTTGCTGTCCTATTAGAGAATGTAGCAGAACTCCCCAGGATGGGAATTCAATATTCTTTCCGTTATTGTGTGAATCTCCACCTACCAAGATAATGCCACATGTACACTTGAACATATTCTATGCCTTAAAGGCATGCCCCAGGTGAACCCCTTCCCATGCATCCCCCCCACCACTGACACCCTGCACTAGTGATCCTCCTCTGCCACTGTTGTGACCCTTCTGTGATCCAAAACCTCTACAAAAATGAAGCTGAATAAAATTAATAGTAAAATGAAATAATAATTTAAAAAATAACCAAAATACCAAAATTTTTCAAAATTGGAAATGAAAAAAAATTTTTCTTTTAATTTTTACACATTATGTATTTCATCACTATAAGATCTGTTGTCTTGTATATACAGTGACAGTTTCTTCCATATATTACCACAGTGTCTTATTTTTTCATTTTATCTTCAAAAAAGCTTTAGGATACAGAAAAGTCACATAGAGAATATAGGGGATTCGCCTATACCCAATGCCCTCTCCACTATTAATAACATTTTACATGCAGATGGTACATTTGTTACAATTGATGTAGAAATATTGACACATTGCTACTAACCATGGTCAATGGTTTATATCATGGTTTACATTTTGGATCATACACTTTCGTTTTGATGAAATTTGAAGTGACCTGTATCTGTTATTGCAAGATCATGCTGAACAATTCTAATGCCCTAAAAATGTCCTACATTCCATCTATTTTATTTTTCCCTCCCCCTCCCCACGGAACCTATGGTAACAACTAAGTTTCAATAAAATTTCCCCTTTTAAACACACACAAATATATAATTCATTGGTGGTAATTACATTCACAATGTTCTACTACCATCACCACCCATTACCAAAAGGTTTCCATCACCCCAAACAGAAATTCTGTATCAGTTGGGCATTAACTCTTCATTCCCTACTGCAACCTCAACTTCTGGTAATCTGTATTCCAGTTTCTAACTCTATGAATTTGTTCTAATTATTTCAAGTTAATTGATCATATAACATTTATCCTTTTTGTGCATGGCATATTTCACTCAATTTGATGTCTTCAAAGTTCATCCATGCTATTACCTGTATTAGAACTTCATTCCTTCTTATGGTTGAATAATATTCCATTGTATGCATATCCCATGTTTTGTTTGTCCATTCATCAGTTGATGGACATATGGATGGTTTCCACCTTAGCAATTGTGAATAATGCATCTATGAACATCAGTTCATAAATATCTGTTTGAGTCTCTTCTTTAAATTCTTTTGGGTCTATAACTAGAAGTAGGATTGCCGGGACATATGATAATTCTATACTTAACTTTCTGAGAAACAGTCTTCCACAGTGGCTTCACCATTTTACGTTCCTAGAAACAATGAATATGTATTCCTATTTCTCCACATCCTCTTCAACACTTGTAATTTTTAATTTTTTTAATAGTAGCTATTCTAATGGGAGTGAAGTGTAGCTCATGATTCCCTAATTGCTAATGATGTTGAGCATCTTTTTATGTGTCTTTAGGTCATTTTTATATCTTTTTTGGAGAAATGATTAGTCAAGTCTTTTTTCCATTTTTAAATTGGGTTGTTTTTCTTTTTAAGATTTCTTTGTATATTGTGGATATTAAACCCTTATCAGGTATCCAGTTTCCAAATATTTTTCCTTTCATGGAGGTTGTCTTTTTTACTTTCATGATAAAGTTCTTTGATGTCCAAAAGTTTTGATTTTGATGAGTTCCTATTTATATACTTTTTCTTTGGTTGCTTGTGCTTTTGGTATAAAGTCTAAGAAACCATTGCCTAACAAAATCCTGAAGATGCTTCCTAAGTTTTCTTCTAGGATTTTTATAGTATGGGTTCTTATATTTAGATCTTTAAATCATGTCAAGTTAATTTTTGTATATGGAGTGAAGTAGGGGTCCACCTTCATTTTTTGCATATGGATATCAAGTTTTCCCAGCACCATTTGTTGAATACACCATTCTTTCCCTTTTGAGTAGAATTGGCAGGATTGTCAACAATCAACTGACAATAGATATACATGTTAGGGTATATTTATGAACTCTGAATTTGATTCCATTGGTCTATGTGTTTGTCCTTGTGCCACTACTATTGGGTCCCAATCTTAAGGAGACAGGTATTATAGGCAGGAAATGAAAAGAGTGACTCTGGCAAAGTTAAACAAATCACAAAATGAACTTCTGGACCAGGGTATGGGTAGAGACACCTAGGTCAGAAATAAGAGTGGACCCATGAAGACTGGCAAGGCTGTGTCTCCTCCCTAAAGCCAGGATGATTTAATACTCCACCACTGTCCAGGGTAGAATCAGGCTAATTTTAGACATGTTGACTCTGAGAAATCTGTAGCATTTGTTTTGCTGCTCATATGAAGAGAAACTGGACATCAAAGAAGAAAAGAAGGAACATTTGTGATCATCTAACCAAACATCTTCATGTTAACAATGAGAGAATCTTCATTTAAAACATATTTTCAGATTAGACCACCTGACCTTCTGTTCTAATAATGTGGAGCAATATGTGGCTTATCTGTATTGGATTCAAATCACAAAAACACAAAATTAATTCCTTAAACATTTCCTTTTTTAAAGTTTTGTGCTTATACTAATTAAATACCAATAATTCTGGTTCTTAACTCAAAGGATAGAGAAACTCACAGACAATAGAACAAGTCCAGGCACATATTACAATTCCAAACTTCTGCTTGTCATGTGAAGAATGCTTTTTGCAATTATTATGGGCATATTATAGAGGGAATGTTATTTAGAAACATGTATCTATATTTATATATACACATATTTATATTATGTATATATATACAGACATATAACTTACATATTCAAGTGTTTTCATTAATACATGTAACTTTATACCTTTCACATGCAATAATCAATACTCATAAATATTTTCTTCATAGTATTGTTGAACCACAGTGGAATCATTATGAAGTGTTGAAAATAGAAGGGGAGTGGAGATTGAGGTACAAATAAACTAAGGATTATTCCTCTATCCCCACTTTACTGCCCATCAGCTATTTTTTCCTTCTTCTAAACATTAGGCTAATACATTCCATGCTGAAATGCATATAACAATATGAAGAAATTCAAAATCGTGGTAGTTATATTATTCAAGAGTTTTCTAGGGAAACAGAAACAATAGGAGATATATATGCTTGTGTATGTATGTGTATATACATATATATATGTATGTATAATGTAAATAATAGATATTTTTATAGGAATTGGCTCACGCAACTGTGGGGATGAGAAAATCCATATTCCTTAGGGCAGGTTGCAAGCTGAGAATGCCAATGAAGGTTTTCAATGAATTCCCCAGGAGTAGCTGGATGGCTGAAGAAGAGATGGAAATTCTTCCTTCTCTTCCAGTTGCTATTGACGTTCAACTTGCTCACTCTGTGGCTTTCTCTCTCTCCTTCTGAATCTCATTCTGTTTATAAAGGACTCCTTTAATAGGATTAAGACCCATCCTGATTGGGGTGTGCCTCACCTTACCTGAAGTAACCTCATCAAAAGGTCCTATGTACAATGGGTTCACACCCGCAAAAATGGATTAGATTTAAGAACATATTTTTCTTATGTACATATAGCTTCAAACCACCACAGTGGTGTTAGAAGATTTTGGTTTTACACATCAAGGAATTTATTTGAGATACTCTAATTGGTAAGGGACTAAATGAAAAGTAATCTACCACAAGAGGCAGATCTATGATTATGTACTTTTAAAAAATTGGGGTTTCACCTTCAAAACTCTTAAGTCATCACATTTTTTCAATAAGATGTCATGATGATAGTAATAACTCTTGATTATTTTATTGAAGATACACATTATTCCCACAACTATGAGCTATATAAAAGAAATTCTTAGAAAGTTTATAAACAAGAATAGTCTTTTTAGGTTAGAGCAGTAGGAATCCACAATGAAAAGCCCTCAGGATATTCAAAATGATAAAAAGAAAGGAGAGGAAAGACACAGCTTATATCTCTTCCTGCTTATATTTCTGGCTGTTTAATGTTTAAATATATATATATACAATATCTTGGAACAGATACTTACAGGACAAAAAAAATGTAAAGTTAAAAACTTACTGTACTGTAATTCATGATTGATACCACAAAGCTTGAGTGAAAGAATTGCAAGTCTCACATAAGAGGCTTCAAGTTCACACTAATTTTTCACATACTCCTTTGGCTCTATTTTTGATGGCTGTCAAATACTCACGCAAATCATGGTTTAGTTGGCACTGTTCATTGTCAATTATTCTAACTTTTATTTCATTACCAGTGTCTTTTAGCAACTTCACATTATAACTATATAACTATTTACTTCAAAAATGAGATATAACAGCTTTTTATCTTATACATACTGTAGTACTATAAAATCTGTAGGTTTTTTTTTTTTAAGTGAAAACCACATTACAGAGTAATACTGAAAAACATTAAAAATATGGTTTCTAGTTTTATCTTTTAAATATTAAATAAGCTAAAATGTCTCATTAACCAAGATTTAAATGTAATAAGGAAAAGATAATTATTTGCTTTTATGGTGATTGTTGTGGGCAAGTAGAATAATTATGTAATTTATAATTTAGTGCTTCTGTTATAAAATTATGTATTTTTAGATTACTTTAACATAGTATTAAATGCTTTTGTACTGACACACTCATGTTTTGTACTTATTTAACTAAATAAACTAACCAAACTAGCCTTAACTAATTAGTCTTTTCTAATGATATTACATGGCTTAAACAAATTTCATTGATAAAGAATGTGGTCCTAGATCTTAGCTTTGGCTAAGAGCACAGATTAGGGATCTTCACTCTCAAGAGCATTAAGAGGAAATAATTCACTTTTGCAGAGGATTCTATGTTTCTTCTTGCTTGTTTTACTCATATGCAGAATAAGTTGCATATCAATGTCAATTACAGTGTGACATGTATACATCAAAATGACCACTGTGCCTGGAGATAGATATTTTCACCAATTGTGGCATGAGATATTTCTCCTTTGAGTTAACCAACTGAAGGCCTTGCTGATACATGTATTTTTATCTGAGGTGACCAGATAGATAGATAGGAACGGATAGATAGATAGACAGACAGACAGACACCATGCCTAACAAGCTACTATAAGGCTATTTTGTGAGGTCAATTAGTTGTCCTTACTTAGGAAACAGTTATGTTGAAATGGAACAATACGGTTAGTGCATATGACGGCAGAATCTCATGGAATTTCCTAGAGGTCCCCGCAGCTCAGACACCAATGAAAAAGAGAAGAGCATGAATAGATTCAGGAGTATATTAGTCATGGTTCTCTAGGGAAACAGAACCAACAGGAGAGATCTGTAAATATTAGGAGATTTTATAAAACTGTCTCACATGACTGTGGGGATGCATGAGTCCAAATTCCACAGGGCGGGCTACAAGCTGGAAATTCCAGTGAGTTTCTCAGAAGAAGCTGGCTGTCTGAAATAGAGATGGGAATTTTCTCTCTGACTGCTGAACTCACTTCTCCTTTTAAGGCCTTCAGCTGATTGGATGACGCATCTCACATTGCTGAAGGCAGTCTCCTCAGTTGATTGTAGATGTAATCAGCCATAGATGCAATCAACTCACTGATGATTTAAGTCCAGGAAATGTCCTCATGATTAGGCCATTGCTTGCTTGACTAAACAACTGGGCACCATTACCTGGCCAAGTTGACACATGAGCCTAACCTAATCACAAAGAGAGGGCCCAGTACCTATTAAGTGCTTAAAAATAGTTTATAGAGTGAAAATGATTGAGTTTTGAAGATCACTTATGATTTTTCTTTGGACTCAGACATGTTCATGATTCTCTCTTGGCTCAGTGATAAAATTCACAAAGCCAATACTACAATTTCTTATCCATTTAAAAATAGAATAAATAGTATACCATAATTTTAAAGGATGCTCTTACATTAATTTCAAATGCTAAACCACAATGTTTATGGAGTTGTTTCTCACACTTGTACTTTCTTTAAGTGATGGAAAAATAAGTGTCTACGCAATAATAGGAGAGAAAATGGAAAGATCATAGACTTCTATAACCTTTGCTTGCTAGATATGTGACTGGGTAAGTTAGTTAAAGACTGATCCTATGTGTCCTTGCTGATAAAGATAGAGAAATGAATTCCTGCCAGGCTAAGTTATGATGAGAATTAATTGAAATAAGATGTCTCAAATAAACCTTATAAGCTATAAGAGTGTCATTATGCAAGGATGGAAAATCAGTAGCACTGCATTAGGCATACAATGTCATATCATGCTCAATAAATGTTCCCCCCCCACCCATTCAATTTCCTTACTTCCTATAACTGCTGTACACAATGGGATCTCTGTATTTCTTTCTTCTTTTACGGTCAAAAATATATGTTTGGCTAGGTATCTTCAGTTTTATTTAATTATTTTTAATTTTCTCTTTCTTATAAAGAAATTTTTAAAGAATATATCTAGATATGCTGTATTAAAACAAGCTTTTTTAATTTTTTTATTTATTTTTATTGTGGGTAAAAATCGAAATTCTCACAATACATACAAACATTTGCAAAATGATATATAAAAATATATGCATATATGTGTATTTGCTTACAAAAATGTTATTTATGTATATATATATACATATATTTTAAGAGGTGCTTAGATTACCCAAAATATTACATAAAAAACAGACTGCTTGTTTTAGTCCCTGTTAGCACTTACATAATTAAGAAAATTGAGGTTGTATTTGTTTTGTGTATTTTACATGGAAACATAAAATACAGGTAGCTTAGAAATTCTAGTTCATCATCAGCATTTTTTAGAGTAATAAAGAACTCTCGTTAAATAATGGAAAGTCTTCATACTCATGGTGTATTTTCAAATGTGAGCATCTGTTCTTATAAATCATGCTGCAGCATATGATATATGGGGTCATATTACATCTTTTGAAAGTCTGTCAAAATCAAGCATATGACCCCTTGTAATTATATCCAATATACTTTTTAAGTTTAAGGGGAATCTTACACATAACCCAAAATACCAACCAGGCAGGGTATTAAATATTTTTCAAATTCATTATTTGTATAGATTCTTTTGTCATTTTGTATTAAGCTTTTTCTAATTATATAACTAGTTTATTTAACACCACTAACAGTTTTTAATGTAAACTTTTGGAGAAATGCCTAAAAGTAATCTTTGTGTTTATAAGACTATGACTGCTTTATTTAATACCAAATTCTCATCATTTGAATCATGGCTGGCAAAATATAGGTATTCAGTTAATATTTGTTGAGTAAATAAAACACTGAAGGATATTTGTTGAATTCTATGTTATCTATCAAAACCTATTAAATAATTTGAAAAATTTCCAGACTCTTCAAAGAACATAACTCACAATTATTTATACTAATGCAAAAGTGCTGAGCAGCATGCTTCAAACTAATCAGTCTTTCATTCACTTGATTTCATTTTTTAAGAGAAGTAATGGAAGAATAGTTTTTTTCTGTGTTCCAGAGAGTGAAAGTTTAAATTTCATATAATTTTAGAACAACTATATTATTATCCCCATATTACAAACAAGGAAACAAAATTGTCTGAGGTCACGCAACTAAATGTGACAAAATGGAGACTCATGAACTCCATCTAATTCCAAAACCATATTCTTGATCACTAGACCTTTTCATTGACTTCTTTTGGAAGTCCTAATGTTCAGAGTTTCTATAATAATGCTACTCAGGTCAACTGAACAATAAGCTGAGTGAAGTGGAACAGACCAAATAATGCAAAAAGTTGTGCAAATAGATACTATACAATAAAGATGACCTTCAGAGGAAGAAGAAATTCTAAGTTGCATTTATCTGGGGAGGCTATGCACATATAAGAAAATTGTCAAATAAACCAGTCCTGAAACTGAAAGAGAGAGAAATAAAATTAGAACAAGAATGGCATCAAAGCCATCTTTTTCTCATTACACTTATAAGTATTGATTGTTTAAATACAATTTATTTCAGTGGATTCAACAAGCCAGCCTGAACTAAAGTAGTTTTTAAAGGTGTGCAAGTACTAGAGTATAGTATATGCTGTCTCCATGAAGCTACTGACTGAGAAATGTTGTTCAGTAGGAGATTTAATCTTTTGTGTAAGTTGGCACACATCCCTTTTAGCATTTTTTGGGTGTGTTGGATTTCTGCAGAATTGCAAGCCACCCAATCATTTATGCTCTATCCCCAGTATTTCTTAATAGCATGCTTTCAATACTCTGAGCCCAGTATTCCTAGTTATGGATAAAAAGATTTATATAGATAATTAGAATATAGTATAGAGAATATTCAAAGAAAGCTACATTAAATATTTTTTCTTGAGTCCTAGCAGAATTTTTCAGATTTCCCTAACTCTCCAGTTAAACAGACTTCAGGGACATACTTATTAAAAAACATGTATTTATGCCTGCTACAACTTTCTAACACTCATAAAGAACTACTTTGGTTGGTACATTATGAGGACATCTTGATATTTCATATTTCCAGGGATTTCATAATTTGCAAAGCTTTCACTATTTTGACTCCATAATCTTTTTATACCATTGATGAAGTTTTAAATATTTTCTAAGAAAAAAACAGTTTCTTAAAAATGTTTGATTTATTAATTAATGCTTATCTAATCAGGCAAAAGGCTATTACATGTAACTGATTCTATTTAAATTTGATGCTAGATAAAAATTGTACAGATGCTTCAACAATTTAAAATACAGCCGGCTACTATACCATAGAAAACATCCATTTACTTTTCTGGAAAATTTGATAATTGCCTGACACTTTGATAATTATAAAGTTGTTTTTATTTGGGAGCCGATGTGGTTCAGTGGTTGAATGCTGACTTCCACATAAAAGGTCCCAGGTTCAGTGCCTAGCCCTGGTACCTCAAATAAATAAATAAATAAATAAATAGATAAATAAATAAATAAATAAATAAAATAAAGTTGTTGTTGAAAATCAGAGTTTTGGAAATAGAAAAGGCTGTATTTGCCCGTCTCTACAGCTCACCCTGTGATCTCAGGCAAGTTATTGGAATACTAAGCCTCAGTTTCCCCATTAGTTAAGTTAGTAATAATTGTACTTCCTAGGGCTAGTGTGGTCATTATAATGTATATAAAATGCTTGGCATTTTGCCTGGCACATATTGAGGGCTCAGTAATTTGAGCTGTGTTTTATCTTTGTAATAATAATAATAATAAAAAATCTTTGATTGCAGTTTGTCTTGGTACTATCAAACCCTTGAATATTTCTGTTTTGTAAGTTTTGTTTTAGTGAGCTTTTTGTATATTGAACAGATTTTTTACCAAAGTACTACAAATTTGTTACTATCTTGGCAGAATGCCAAATTTCAATTTTAAAGCTGTACCAAAGCCACCATCACTTAGGTAAATTGCCATTTCTGTGTGAACTGTTATTATAATATATTACATTGACACTCATAATTCAAAGGTAATGCTGCAGCTGTTGATGATTATCATCTTTTTCTGTGGTAACAGCTGGAAAACTCAATGTGAATGCACTAGGAACAAAAATATTGTATACAAGTAACCATTAAAAAATAATTGATTTGGTTTGAGGCATCTGGTACTATTTACAAAACAAGTTTATACTTCTCGATCAACTTTTTTCAAATTATGAAATATTTTTACCACATTGAAAGATACAGAAAATAATGTAACACATCTCCACGGACCCACCAACCAGGTTTAACTAATATTAACATTTTACAGTATATGGCTTTGCCAATTATTTTAAAGAAATAAAATGTATGTACTTAAAGCTTCCCTTCCTCTTCTCTTTATCCTCTCTACCTCTCTCGTTAGAGGTCATTAATTTACCTACATTAGTGGTCTCTTGTTTACATTGTTATACTTTTCCATTTATATTCTCTAATAAATACATTAAAGATTTCTTCGTATAGTGTCTTACTTAAAAAAATACCAACCCTAGAAAATGACAAGTTATCCTATATATGCTTCATCAAATTTTTACATTCCACTGTTTAGATTTAGATCTTTATCTGAATCTCTTTTGCAAATGTTGTGAAAGGGTTCAAATCTTACTTCTCTCTGTATTAAATCTAATGTCCCAGCAATTTTATTAAATAGCGCACTGTTTTGCCATGGATTTATAATTTCTACACTATCATATACCAAGTTGCTTTATATGCCTGCATCTGTTTCTGAGCTTTCTCTTCTTTTGTGCCCATTCTTATTTAATTTCATAAATATTAATCACCAAAAATTTTTAATATCTTGATATTTAGTAGAGAAAAGCCCCATCATACCCTTCTTCAAAATTGAACCTGTAAGTTGTAATGATTTTAAATTTTTATGCACTGTAGCCAACAACTGCAGAATCACACAGAGAACATTTATTAAAAATTACCATAAAAACTATAAAGCAAATCTATCATAAATCAAAACACTGTGAGCTTATAGAGAATTTACTATGACTTCAAAGTATGTAATCTACAACTCCACAAGAAACATGTTTTGTATAACCAATGCACTAAGGGAAAAATCATAATGGAAATTAGAATATATTTATAATTCAGTAATAATGAAAATATTACATATTAAAACTTGGGAAATTGTATAGAGAGCAATATTTAGAAATAAAATTACAGCCTCGAAAGCATATATTAGTAAAGAAGATAGGCTGAAATTTTATGAGCCGACAACAATATTAAGAAATAAAGAAAAGTTAAAATAGTTCTCCCAAAATGGTAGATGAAAATAATGATGATAACAAAAATTGATGAAATAGAAATAAATAGTCAACAGAAAGGCTCAAAAAATCCAGAAGTTGATTCTATGGAAAAGAAAAAATGAGATAAATTTGGCAAACTTTTGATTTACATGATCAAGAAAAAAGATTCACAAATTACCAAACTCTGAAATGTAGGAGACCAAACTATGGATGTCCAAAATAATAATGGTATATTATAAGCAATTTCATGACAAGAAATATGAAAATTCAGCTTAATGGACAAATTCCAAGAAATAGTTCATGTAACAAAACTGGCTCAAGCAGAACTACAAAATGCAGTGTCCTATAACCATTCAAGATACATTGCATGTAGTAACCATTCTTCTCCACATAGAATACTCCCAAGCCAAATGGCTTCATGGATACCACGTCTCAGTTTCCTGGCTAAGTTTCTCAGCTGCTATGGCAAATACTACACAATGTGTTGTCTTAAACAATGGGAATTTATTGTCTTATGGCTTTGGAAGCTGTTAGGCTTGCATTCTTCTGGGGTCAGGAGCATTCTGGCAGGCTGGCTAGGCACGGACTTCCTTGGCTTTCTGGTGACACGGGTATGTCCTCTCATTTCTCTACCATGTTCCATTTACCTTCTACTTCCCTCCTTCCTGTGACTTTCTCGCAATAAATCCTCCAGTAAACCAAATTAAAATGCTGTGGAGTGAGTTGCTACATGGTACATCATAGGAACAACAGAAACTTTCAGCAAATGATTACTTTATTACTTACATATCACAAAGGGTCCAAAAGAGCAGGGGAAGAGATCCCACCATGGCCTGTCTTCCTGGGAGACCAAACTGCTCTGCTCAAGTCAGAGCCAGTGGATGGCAGTTCTGTGCTTTGTGTTGGAGGAGAGAGACACCTGTACTGTCTGAGGGTGGAGTGTTTATACATGTCAGGTGGGAATTCATACCCTCACAAGCAGCTGGAGATGCTTGTTCCCACTTTCTAGGTTTAAGGTATGATCAGGCCTTTTCATTAGACCAAACATCTTCCCCCTGGGCTGCAGAATGGAAACATACACACAATAGAAAAGGAGGTGTAGCAGACTGTTCCTGATTTAGTTGGCCAAACCTTAACTTAAAATAACATCTTCCAAAGGTCCCATTTACAATGGGTTCACACATACAGAGACATGGATTGAGATTAAGAGCATTTTTTTTTCTGGTGCATTGTATGAAATATTCAAGGAACAAATGACAATGTTTACACATACTATTCCAGTTCTATAGAAAAGGAAGGACCATTCACAAATTCATTTTTAAAATTTTATTTTTATTTTTAAAGAAGCTTTAGATTAAATGTTACATAAAAAAATATAGGGAAGGGGTCAACCAGCAAGATGGCAGCAAAGTAAGGAGTTCCTAGAGTCAGCTCATGCTACAGGGCAGTTAGTAATCACCCAGAGCTATCTAAAGCACCTGTTTGGGGCCTCCAGGAGACCAGAAGAACATCCTGCAACATCCTTGAAGGATTGGAAGGAGGAGACTGCTCATCTGCAGAGAAGATCTGTAAGTAGAGCACTCCACACCCCGGAGGCCAGTGCCCATCTTCCACTGGCAGCACAAGCCACCTTGGGAGCTATTGTGTGGCTGGAATTGGAAGCTCCACTTTCCAAAACAGGGGAGGAAGAGACGGTTGGGCACAACTTCACCTACTGATTAGTAAACTCGGTGGGCTAAAGTATAATCCTAAGAATAGTTAAAGTTTGAAACTGTCCAAGTCGGAAAGAGACCAACAGCCGCCATTTTGACTCCACCCCCATCATGAGGGGAAGCCGGGCTGACAGAAAATCACAGTGAAGGTAGAGACCGGTTTCTTTCGCCCAGATGAGCCTGCAGCCCTCGCCTAGGCTCCCGCCCCACCTCTAGCAGGGAGGAAGCTGGTGAGCCCAGCACCAGCCTCTCCAGGTAACTGCAGGTACATTTGGCTGGCAAAGACTGAATAATCGGAAGTCCACCAGGGCAACTGCAGTCATCTTGGACCCACAAAGCATAGATTGCTGCCCACACCTGTAGCTCCATTCCCGCCCCAGACAGGGGAGAAAGGGGCGTGAAGCTTCCTCAGTCTCTCTCGGTAACTACAGTCTTGGCCTCCCTGACTTGGATTATTAAACACAGCTGTGACTCTGTCCCTACCCCTGGCAAAGGAGAAAGTTGGGAGAAGCTTCATCGGAGATAGGAGGAGTGAGATGGACTACTGACATTTAACGTATGTAGATGTTTTAATTAGCTTTACTGTAAAAGTGGAAATATACAGAGTTGATGGTAACACATTATTGTAATAGCTGCTTTATAAATGGTGATGTGGCAGAAAATGGTAGTCTAGGGATGTAAATGCCAATTGACAGAAAGCTAGAGAATAATCTAGGGACTGAATATCACAGTAAACCCAGAGGTGGATGAGAATTGTGGTTAATGGTGCAGATACAAGAGTGTCCTTGTGAGCTAGAGCAGGTATACATCACTATTGCAGATTGGTGGGAATGTAAATAAGCATGGGAAAAATACAACTGGAGTGACCTATGGACTGTAGTTATGTAGTTAACAGTGATAATGTAATATTCTTGAATCTATGCCAAAGATGTCCTGTGTTGATAATGGGGAGTATGGAAAAAGTGCTTGTATGCTATGGACCTAGTAATAATTGGATGATATTATCACATAATCTGTAACAAATGTTCCACCACGGTGTGGTGTGTTGATAGAGGGCTGTTGTTTGGGAATTCTGCACATGTGCATGATTGTTTTGTAAGTTTACAACTTCTGTCACAAAAATATATTTAAAAATTAATAATAGGGTGGGCTGGGGGGAAAATATACCAAATGTAAGATAAGGACTATAATTCATAGTAGGGTTTTGACAATATTCTTTCATAATTTGTAACAAATGTCTCGCAACAATGCAAGGTATTGGTGGTTGGTTGACGTATGTGACCCTGTATGTTATGCATGTTTGCTTCGTAAATTCACAGCTTTTACTATACACTTATTGTTTATGTATGTTCATGTATAAATGATATAAAAATACTAATAATTGGGTGGATTGGGGGAAAAATACTTTGGTTAGTACTAATATTTTGAGGATACTCTTTAATAGTTAGTTAAAAATGTTTCACAACAATGCAAGGTTTTGATGGTAGAGTGATGTATGAGAGCCCTGTATGATGTTATGCATGTTTGTTTTGAAAATTCGTAACTATTACTATGCACTTATTGTTTATGTATGTTTGTGTATGAATGATATACTTCATTAAATTAAAAAAAAACTATATAGGGAATTACCATATGCCCCCTCCCTCCCCCTCCCACACTTTCCACATTAACAACATCTTTCATTAGTTTAGTACATTTGTTACAATTGATGAACACATATTGAAGCATTGCTATTAACCATGGTCTATAATTTACATTATGGTTTACACTTTGTACCGCACAATTTTATAGGTTTTGACAAAATGTATAATGGCCTGTATCCGTCATGGCAATGTCATGCAAGACAATTCCAATGTCCCAAAAATGTCCCATGTTACCTATTCTTCTCCCTCCCTCCTCTCAGCACCTCTGGTGGCCACTGCCTTTATATCAATGATAAAAGTTCTTCCATTGCCAAAATAATAATAAGTCTATAACAGAATAATAATTAGACCATTTTAGTCCATTATTCATTACCCAATCTTGAGGATTTGGGGATGGTGATGCCCACAAAATCATTTTGAAGCTACATAACTTGAACACCAAAACCTCCCAAGGGCAGTACGTCAAAAGGAAATCACTGTACAATAGTACTCATGAGCACAGATGCAAAAAATCCCAAAGTACTAGCAAATGGTATTCAGCAATGAATAATAATAATTTAACAAAAGATAATCCACCATGGACAAGTTACATTTGTTCAAAAAAAAGCAGGGTCAGTTTGTTTTCTTTTAAAGGAGGTACCAGGGATTGAACCTGGACCCTTGTACATGGGAAGCAGGTGCTACACCCCTCCCGAATTTTTAAAAAATCAATGAATGTACTCAGTACAGGAACAAATTAAAGGGAAAAAAATCAAATGATTATCTTCAAGTTATTTTGAGGACCAGGTGAAACAGTACAGGTAAAGAATTCTTTAGGCTGAACTGCTGTTAAGGAATTATTCTTAACTCATTCAGGCTATTGTTGCCTGCCTCTGTATTGTTTTTTCAAAAGATACCAAATAAGGGGTATTGTGAGAGGTTTGATTAATTTCTTTAGCAATTGCTGCTTTCAATTGCACTCACTTAAACATCTTTCAAATCTAATGGTTTGGAAATCTTGATGAAACAAAAGGGCAAATACTGGAAAATAGAAAAAGAGAAAGGTAGAACACACTGGTGAGCACCTAACAAGGAAAGCCTTTAGTATTTTACCTTTACAAGACTTCTTTTTTATTTCTAATAAAGTCACCTTTTTAAAAGCACCTTTAATATGGAAAGAACATTTCTCATTTGGGTCAGTACAATCTATACTCTTGTTCTGGATATAAAATGCCATTGATTTTACAAGGGATTACACGCTTGAATCAATTCAGTGGCACTCAACCAACATGAATAATAGATTATTTATATTCACTCTTCACAAAGCATAATTTCCCAAGAAATTCAAATAACTTTATAAGTATACTTTCATAGAATCTTACATTATCCCAATTGTATGAAAGTGGATAATTACTAGAATATTTTGTCTTCTTCATATTTTTTGTTTTGGGCATTCTTCCTCTTCTCTCAGACTTTTAAAAGAAATTTAGATTCCTTGACTGCTTTTCTTATCTAGGCTTTTGTTTCAAATGAATAGTGTTTTCAAGATCTTCAGTGTTTTCTTGTTCCTCTTCCTTTCTAATTCCCTAATAATTCCATAATTTGTATACTATCTATATTAGTCTGCCAAATGCAAAGTACCAGAATTCTGTTGGCTTTTATAATAGGCATTTATTTAGGATAGAGGCTTACAGTCACAAGGCCCTAAAGAGCCCAACTCAAGATACCATAAGAGGTACTTTCTCTTATCCAAAGTCATTTGCCACATGTTGAAGCAAGATAGTGGACGATGTCTGGGAGGATGCAGCCTTCTTTCTTCCTCTTAAGGCTCTGTGGTCCCAGCTTCTTCTGATTTCAACTGTAGTCTGGCATAGACTCGTCTCTCTTCCCGGGGCCTCTGCCATGTCTAATGAACTGTCTCTCTTTCTCTGTGTTCCTCTTCTCTGTGTGTCTTCTTCCATGTGAGTCTATTTTATCAGCCCACCAAGGGGGCTGGAACTCAACGCTGTGTTGCACTCTAATGATGTAGTTGAATCAAAGCCCTAATCTTAACATAATTTAATCAGGCATCTCAGCTGAATCTAATACAATCAAAGGATTATCACGCCCAGAGGAACAGACCAGTTTACAAACATAATACATATTTCTTTTTGAAATTCATAAATAATATCAGACTGTCACACTATCCAATGTCTGGCTTGTAAGTTTTATAAAGGCAGTGTGAGGTCCAGAGAAGAGGAAGATAAAGTCAGAAAGAACTGAAAATCATTCCCCTTGCCAATTATGAGCTGTAGGACCTCAAGCATTGAAGAAAATAAGTTTGTTTCCTTGGCTATAAAGTAAACATAATGGTGCCTTTACTTATGACGATTAAACGAGATCAACATATGTCAAGTGCCTGCAACACTGCCTGGCACATATAGATATGCAAACCATGTCTATTCAGCCCAAAAGTTCCCCATACACAGATTTGGGGAAATGGTTTTAGAACTAACTGGTGTCACGTGTTTTTGTTTTGTATCAGGGTCACAATACTATAAGTAGCTTTTGAGGCCATAAAACCTAGATTGTTCACATGTTACTGTAGAGTAGGTTATAGAAGTGATCATGCACAAGTTATACTTATTCCATTTACCAACCAAACTCTGAAACTCTAACACCAAAGAGATATCTTAAAAATCGTTCTCTGGATAAGAAGGTATTAGGAGTAAAGAAATCATGCAAAACCTGCACCATTCCTATTAAGGGCAACCTAACAGCCTGGCCTTTATGCCTAAAAGACAAAATATCAGACACATCATCTATAACATTTCTAAATAGTTTGGCCATTTTGATATTTTTTGGCTAATGCTGATATAGGTCTTCAAAGCATACATTAACTGTGTATACAAAAAGTTCCTTTTAAAACACTAATGCTATATTTTTATTTTTTAAATTTTTTTATTCTTGGGTGCTTAGCAATTTCACTTTCTTTATTCCTTCATATTTAATAATATTCCATGTTATAAGGTATAATTTTGATTTGTGCGTTTATTGACAATGTTCCAATAGCTTTATGTATTTTTTATTATGTCTATGCTTTACTCCTGCTACCTTATTTCCTACCTTAGATACTCAAGATTTGCTTTTTTCAATCCACGTTTGCAAATTGCTAAATTTTTGCACATACTGCACTGCATATATTGGGTTTTCAACAAATATTACTAACGACTGGATGTGTAACTTTTCAAAATAAGATATGAATAATTGGTATTAAGATGTACTGAAGGATTATTAGGTACCAAAAACTCTTCTGTCTTATATAAATTATGAGATAAATGCTCTTATTATAACTATTTGCATACGAGAAGACTGAAGCATAGAGAGTGATTAAGAATTTGCCCAAATTACTCATTAGTAGGTGATAAATCTTGGATTCAAACCCAAGAATTTTCAGTTCAGAAACCCTATTCTTAACACCTTCATTCTATTATCTCCCTAATTTACCTTGACCATTTTTATACATATCTTAGGTTTAATATATAAAAGTAAGAGACAGTTTCTCCAGTATCTTTTCAGGCGTCATGACATATGATTTCTATAAATGTAAACTATGAACATATCACTTCTTTGGAATGATATATGTCTTAGTTTTTTAGGGCTGTCGTAACAAAGTACCACTAACTGAATGGCTTAAAACAACAAAAGTTTGTCTCACATTTCTAGAGATGAGAAGTCCGAAATCAGGGCCATGTTCCATGTGCAGACTGTAAGGGTGATTCCTTGCCTGTTCTAACTTCTCGTGCTTACTAGCAATCCTCGGCATTCCTTCGTTGTAGATGCATTGCTCTAATCTCTGCCTCCTCCATCATCCTACGGCCTTCTCCCCTGTGTCTGTCTGTGTCTCTTCTCCCCTTCCTATAAGGACACAAGTCATAATGGATTAAGGGTCCACCCATCTCAGGAATGACCTCATTTTAACTTGCCTAATTCCATCTGCAATGATCTTATTTCAAATAAGGTCACATTCACTGGTACCAAGGGTAAGAACTTCAACATATCTTTTGAGTAGACACAATTCAACCATAACAGCATATTTTGTGTAAACCCCAGTTGATTTGGTTTCAGCACAACTTCTAATTGAAAATTATTCTCCCAGAATCAGCATGCTAGAAAAAAAGAAAACGAGAAAAAAAAAAAAAAAAAAAAGAGAGTTTTCAGTTTAAATAAAATTATTCTATCTGAATTTACTCCATAATAGAGTTTTACTTAATTAGGTATGGGCTGTATATCTTTGAGAACAAGGGAATATTACATTTGCATAAAATATGCAAGACTCTTTTACAAAAGCCAAGGAGGAAGATGTGTGCCATACTACATAAATATCTCACAATCAGATGTCAAATGTATACAAACAAATTTGCTCTCACACTGATATTTCGCATAAAGCAACATTTGAGCTCCAGCTGGGAAAAAAACCTACTCTTTCAATATCATTAAAATGCAATGGTATAAGCAATTTATTGGTTTGAAATGACATAAACCTAGAAATAATCACCACTGAAATCTCACCTAACAGCTAGCTATAAGTAGTAGGAGTTTTCAGTAATTTGTGTTCATGATATTCATTTCTTTAGTCTTAGATGACATAGGCCAGAGTCAAAACATAATATTCCAGAGTATGACTGTAGCTGAGTAAGGGTTTCTTTACCAATAATATTCAATAGAAGATTTTGTTCTGTAATATTTTATGTGATCCTGATTTTGCCCGTATCTGTAACAACTATTAACCAACATTGATTTAGGACACACTTAGAAAACAATTATTTTGACAAATACATTATGAAAATTCATTATAATGTAGTACTTAGCTAATAGGTTAGACAAAGATATATTATGATGTATTATTCACACATATGTGTTGTTATTTGGGACTGTGCATGAAGTAACTTTTTAGAGGCAGACAGCCGTAAGGTGCAGACTTACCTTTGCAGGTTTCCTGAACTAAACTGAGATTATGGTAAACCTTTATTTCTAAAATCCAGTCTGCTTTTGAAAACTCAACTGTAATAATAGCATTACATTGTCGTTTCCAAGAAAGAAGAGACGGATTTCCCAAATGAAGCTGATTCTAGGAAAGCAGGAAATATGTAATTGCTCAAATTGGCATTGGGTCGGAACACAGATTGAGACCTTGATATTAGTGAAAAATATTAAGCTTTTTAAATAGATTATGGGCCAGAGCAATTTTTTTTTTTTTTATATATATATATTTTTTTTTATTATGGGTAAAAATCAAAATTCTCCCAATACATACAAACATTTGCATAATGATATATAAATATATGTGCATATATGTGTATTTGCTTACAAAAATGTTATATATATATATATATACATATATTTTAAGAGGTGCTTAGGTTACCTAAAATATTACACGGAACCCACTGGGATTCCCATGTTGCCCACCTCCCACACCTCCCACCACATCCCACACAAACATCTCCCACAAGTGTGGCCCACCAACCTCAATGAACTTACACATCCTGGAGCCTTGCCACCAACCATAGACCACAGTTCACACTGTAGACCACACTCTCTCCCACTCAGTTCTGAGTGGTGTGTGCTGATTTAAAATGGCCTACATCCATTGCCACAATAGTACTCATGACAACCTCCAACTCCCAAAGAAGCCCCTGTATTTCAACTGCTCATCCCCTCCCTACCCAAAAACTGTCAAGTGGCCACTGGCTCCACCTCATTGTTATAATTTCTTGCATTGCAAGAATTTTAAAGTTACGAAAAAAAAGCTTCCATAAAGTGCTTAATATGAAACCTTACCATTTTTTTTGAGAGGCATAGATAAGGCTGAGTAATCACTTTCTAAAGAAAATGACTCCATGGTTTTCATCTGTATTGAAAAAGCACAAGTTAAAATTTCTAAATTATTCATCATCTGTAGTAGCATCTGTCATATACTGTTCTCACAACAAGAAGATTGAAACTGTGATCATGGTAAAGTCATAAATAATTTCACTCATAACTTTACATTAAATAGAGATGGATAACCTTTGGCAATTAATTTTATTTCTAGAAATCTGTCTTAAGGAGATAATGAAAGATAAGGTCAGATATTTATGTGCACATATGATGTTCATCACAGCATTATTTATAATAGCCAAATGTTGAAAATAAACTAAATGTTTAATAAAAGGAACTGGTAAAATTAATCATTGTATATACCTACCTACACCAGTACTCTATGCACGAGTATAGCGTATTTTAATAATATTTAAGAATAAGAAAAGTAGCTGGCTTAATATAATATCAACTAAAAAACTATATATACTCACATATATATACACGTATATATAAAATATTGCCAATTACATAAAAATATATGCATATAATTATGGAAAGGAAACAAAGAGAAATGAAAGTTTTTTAAAAAAAATTTGATTGGGATTCTTTTTGGATTATGGAATTCAGAACTAAAACCAAAATAATTCCCTCCCTGTGCTGAGCAATTCTGTGACAAAGAGTGCACTCTGAGTTTTGTTTCTTGTTTTTCATTTTTTGTTAACAGTACTGAGAACAAGCAAAAATATCTAAATTACTTTTACCTACTCCCAGAAGTTAAGAATGAACCAAATAAACAGCTTACTTATCCAAACTAAAACTGCTTACTCCAAATGCTCACTTCAGAACTTCAGTCACGTTTTACTCACAATTCCAAAGTTATGATGTCATAAAATGTGGCTAATTCCAACTAATTCCCTTAACTTGCAAGACCCACTTCAAAATCACTCAGCCCAGGCTAAGACCATATTAATACTCTGCTTTAATTTCCTTCTTAGAGACATTAATAAATGCAGCTTTACTTCATCTAGCAGTTACTTCGGTTTCACTATTCTAGTACTCTTTTGAAAGAATCGTGGATGATTTTAATTTTCCAAACATTTTACAAATTTCTTCAATGAGAATGCATTATTTTTATTATAAAATGTTTATTAAACAAAATATATTTAGTGATTAATTATGACTCACAATCATAAAATAGGCCATTTGTCTCACAGGAATAAAAAACTAATAGGTTTAGAAGATATGGAATATTTTTAAACACGTTTTAATTAACTTAGTAGCAAATTTACCACTCTGCACTCCTTCCTTCTGTCAACAGAGAAGTAACAAATTGAGCTCCCAAGCAATAAAAACATTTATTTGGGGTCTCAGAATTGCAATTCAGGGAGCACATATTCAGGTAGTAACCCAAGCTCCATCTCTACAAATGTCCTCCAAGTTAGACATTTTATTGGTTTCTATATCTTGTATTTGTATCATGGAGTCCAGATGTTCTCAGAAACACTGTTGACTTTCGTTTTGCTACCTCAGCAGTTTGTGACAGCTGGATGAGCCCTACATAGTAAGAGTAACTCCCCACATGGCCCCTGGACTCTATCTTAAATCTTTTAGCCATAGTTACTCCACTATGTTTTCTCTCTTTTCTCGTTTCCTTTCTCTCTTCTGTTTTCCTCGCTCTCTCTTTCTCTCTCTCCTTAAAGGAGCACTTGGTACCTATTACTGAATTGTGTGTGTGCATGTGTGTCTTTGATTTTAACCAAGGCTCTCATCAGCAGGCAAACAAATATAAATTATTAGTGCATATATGTGTTTGATTAGTTCAAACTGAATAAAATTGGATGAAATAAACAGAAAGACAATGGAAGCTCATTGCACACCATTATTATTACATAAAAAATTTATGCATTTTTTTTTCTTTCCTGGGGATGGAAGTATGTGTGGGGGTAACTTTTTAAAACTATTTTCTAGAGCAGCATGTGTTCAATATATACAATAATCTTAAAGCACACACACAAAGTAAGAAGGTAAATAATCCCAATACTTTATTTTTCTCTTCTGTATGGAATATTTAATATAAAAAAGAAAATCTCCCCACTATCCCAGTCCCCATAGACAATATTATTAACAATCTTTGTCTTTCATATTTTTGTACACATATTTTATTTTTTTTAAAGTGTCCTGTTATACTTTCCTGTAGTATATTTGTGGCACAGAGTCCTAGAAATATATTACTAGGATATAAGATATGCACTTCCTTAATTTTGGTAAAATTAAGGGTAAATGCTATCCCTTCAAAATGGTTATTCAAATTTATACTTCCACAATCAGAGAACAGGGATGTCACTTTTCCTAGATTGTGAATAATACTCACTGTTTACAAACTTGTTGATGTGAGAGGCAAAAAAATGGTATCTAATTTTTTAAATTTGTATTTTTCTGAATATTATTCTTAGTAGCATACCTTGACCATCTTTTCTTTCTTTTTTTTTTTTTTTGATTGCCCATTGACTCATTTTTCACATTTTAAAAATCTTATAAAATTTATATTAACTTTTAAATCCTAATATTGGTAATAATTTAAAAATGAAACACTAACATTCATGCATGGATACACATTCATATGTAGTGTTCTGCTAATTAACATTTTTCTCTTAGGTTAAATCATATGAAATTGCCATTTTGGCAGTTAAAAAAATCAGAGATTGTGAAGTACAAATGGTTCAAGTTAATATATTTACCAAAATTTATACGAACATAGTTAAAGTGAAATAGTTAATATTTGTGCATTTAATTATATTAAATATTCACATCATTTCTTACTTGAAGGAGATACCGCATACTATTTTAATTTCTAGATTAAACACTCATATTTTGAGAAACACTCAAAATATGTGTGAGTTATTTTTCACACATATTATATTCTTTGTAAAAATATTTTTTATTTACCAATTCGAAAGTGATTTTTAAAAATCATCTTTAGAGTTATTCGGTAGCAAAATACATTTCTGACAAAGTCATAAAATGAAATAGCTAATGTTTTAAAAGTTATCTATAGTTTTATTATCAATTACTATAATGATTAGAGTCATAAATAATTTTCAGATTCTTAATGAGAAGCTATGCCCCAGAATATGTGACTAAGATTGCTAAGCCACTAAAAATCTTTTGGGATATACATGTATTTTCAAATTAAATAATTCATATTTTAATAAATCCTTGGAACCAAATATTAATGTAATTCTGGTTTGTATAACTATTTTCAAAGATTATTCCTTGCTGAGAAGTCTTTACTTATTGCTAGACTTAATTTCAGGCTTCTTTTTTTTTTAACTAAATAAAAGAACATTCTTACTTGGATAGAGTCATCTAAGGTTTGTTTAATGAGATCTGAGTGCTGTGGTTTAATTGCTTCAATGATTCACATTTTATAATATTAAAGGGTGATGCCTGCTATTACCAAATAAACCTTAACAACCATTCATTAATTTAAATGTATTTTCCTTCTAATGTAGCAGTTCAGTAGTTTACATTTTATTAACAACAAAGCTCAAACTTGTGTAGGTATTGGCTACTCATTAAATTTCTGCATATGTTATATTTTTATGTAAAATAAAAATAATTAGTTTTAGAAAATAAATACATACTATATTATTTTATAGGATATAACATGGTACTAAAATTTTTAAGTGGATAATCTACAGAGTTGTAAGATTTCATTTCAGCAAAAAAATCAGTTTGAATTTATAATTCAATTTCACTTTTATAAAATTATCAAGAGAATATGTATTTTTAGAGCATGGGGCATGAGTTTTAAAGGCAGAGACTCTTTGTCTTTCTTTTGTTTCCATCTCTCTTCTTTCTTCAATAAATATATAAGCAGCACTTGCTACATGCCAGATGCAATACTAGAAACAAGGGATACAAATGAGCTTTCAGCCTTCTGGGGAGAGAAGCATATAGATAATTACAATACAGCATGGAAAGCTGGGCTGGAGGACCTATATGTGTTTCTGATCCAAGCCAGGATGGTCAGACTATACTTTCTGTATAAAGTGATGCATTGCTGAGCTTAAAGGATGAATAGAAATATATCAGGTTAAGAAAAGAGAGCAAAGTCATTCTAGGAGGAGCAAAGTATAAGAATGAACAGGAAATGAGTGATAGGAAGCAATTGGTTATAGATAAGTTGTATGACGATACTTATTTTTTCCAACAAAGTGATTTTAAATTTTTAAAAATCTCATTTATTTCTCAAGTTATGATAATTTCAGCTATTCATTCATTCTTTACTGTTCTATAGTAGCATTGTACATCCATATCTTTGCCATGGCTTCATGGTGGGCAGAGTGTACTTCCCTACCTCTGAACTATGCCCTGACCATGTGACTTGCTTTTGCTAATGGGATATCAGTGAAATAATGTAAGAAAAGGCATTCATTGTGCTTGTATCCTCTGCTTCTACCATTGCCATGAGAATATAGGTTGAGTAGCCATCTAGTCCAAGAAGCATGTGAGACATGTATATCCAACCCTCAGCTGGGGAAAGCTCAGATGTGGCCAGCCTCGACTGGTACAACCACAGACAAACCAAAGACACATGAATGAAAAAGACTTATTGTTGTATTCCACTGAAATTTTTGTGGTATTTGTTATTCAGTTGCAGCTGGCTAATAACACAATTTTCAATATAAATGATGTTATGTTGGTGATCAATACAGATTTGCTGAATGGAAGAAAGAACTTTAATTCATTATTGCAGCTTTTTGAGAATTGGATTTATTTAAAGTTATATAAATTGTATCATGCTCTCACACATTTCCCCCGGAACTGCACAGACAAACCAAGTTTCTAGTGTAGAAAGGCTATATTGGTACTCTTCAGAATGGCATTTCATAATATACAATAGGAGCATAAAACTAGCAACTCAAATCAATTGAGTTTAAACCCATGGAGGTAGCAAGTACTGGCATGGCAGCCCACCCTGATGACAGGTATAAGAATCTGACTACAGCAAAAATAATGCTTTGAAATAACTGATGCCTCATTTATACAGCAAGCTTACTCCCTGGAAAAAACAAGCACAGACAGCTCATTGTCTGTACAGTACCTTGTCAGTCCAGACATCACCAGCCAATAAGCATAACCAGTAGTAGCTAGAGACTTTGGCTTCCTAATATATAATAGAGATTGTGAATGTTCAGCTCTTTGAAAAGCAAAAACAAAAACAAACAAATAAACAAAAAAAAAGCACTTCCCAATTTCCCTTCCTGGAGAGATATTCTTTAATGTTGACACAGCCCCCAGATACAGTTTTGTCCAAAATTCTTAATTTGG
This sequence comes from Tolypeutes matacus, assembly GCA_026826555.1. NCBI lineage: Eukaryota > Metazoa > Chordata > Mammalia > Cingulata > Chlamyphoridae > Tolypeutes > Tolypeutes matacus. The sequence continues at coordinate 4,140,847 of JAKSZT010054474.1, read as the reverse complement.
CTCGTAGGAATAAAGTAGGTATTCGGTAAATGGTGTTTTTGTTGATGTTATTGTAGTGATCTGAGAGTTGTGAGAGGTTTTTTTAAATTTTTGTTGGTTTTTCTTTTATACCCATGATTTCTCCTGCTCTATCTCTGACTAGTTTCTCAAATATTACAATCCCATTCAACTAGTTGAGATTTCCCAAACCACCATACTGTCTTATTTTTCCTTACCTCTGCTTATGTTGTTCCCTTTGCTGAGAATGCATTTCCCCTAAGAAATTATTTCTCTACTTTCCATATTCTGCTCACACATCTCCTCTCTGAAGCTTTCGCACTCCAGACCCTAGCCTCCTAGTTCACTTTCTGGGTTCCCACATCTTTCTCTTTGCACCTCTATTAGCAATTCATGTGTTTCCCTTGATTCCTTTTCTTATAGCATTTATAGCTCACCACTAGAATGAGTGGTGATGGGGGGCATAGATAGATGGAGACAAGGAAAGGCCATATCTTACCCATGAGGTGTTCCCTGGATGTAATTTATTTCTCTTCTTATTGTGCAACTGTTTTCAGTGTGAGAGTCTAAAGAGGAGGGGAAGACCGGCCATTACAAGGTTCTCTCTCTCTCTCTCTCAATGTCTCTCTCTTTCTTTCTCTCTCCCTCCCTCCCTTCTCCTCTCCTTCCCTCCCCCGCCCCCCTTTCTCTCTCTGGAGCTCCATTAGCAGAATCTTTCCTCTTGTTCTAAAGGCTTGGAAAAAGCAAAATTTTGGAAAATGCTAGTTTTGCTCATTTTATTTATATTTCTTTTATTTGCTTATTTTGAATAATTGGTCTTATTGATGACATGGAGGCTTCTATAATTAATATCATTTTCAGAGAGAAATTTGTAGGAAAATATTAATCTGAATTCAGAAGCTTGGATTTCTTGAAATTGGCTTTAAAAAGTCAAATATTTTACACACTTTCTGGTTAAATGTTGTTTCTAGTTGCTTTTTAATTTCTTTCTAACTTTATTCCATTCAAGACAAATATAATATTTGCCTCTCTCTTTTGCAAATTATCCTACATTTTCCTTCTTGTGTTACTAATTAAAAATTTCTCAAACCACACACCATTTTAAAATTCAGCTGTCTTCCTCCAACTGTTCTCATATGGTTCTTCACCCTAATATTATTGCCACATATATTAAAACAAATGTGTGTCACCATCCCAGAATCCTCAGGATTGGGGAATGAACTATGGACTAGAGTAGACTTACTGGTATTCTACTATAGACTTGTTGTGATTCTAGCAATGGAAGAAATTACAGCATCGATGTGGAGGCAGTGGTCACTGGAGGCTCTGGGGGCAGGGGAGAGAAAGACAGGTGAAATGTGGGGACTTTTTTAGGACTTAAGAATCATCCTGAATGACATTGCGACGACAGATATAGGCCATTTTATATCTTCCCATAACCTGCTGAATTGTGTGGGAGAGAGCGTAAACTACAATGTGAACTATGGGCCATGCTCATGGCAAAGCCCCAGGATGCATTTATCAATTGCAATGAATGTGCCACACTAATGAAGGATGTTGTTTATGTGGGAGCTTGTGGGAGGTGTGGGGAGCAGTACATATGGGAATCTCTATATTTTTCATGTAACATTTGTGTAATCTAAGTATCTTTAAAAAAAGATATTTAAAAAAATACCCCACAAATGTCTGGCTTTTACTATTATATTACCCCATATGACAGTAACTCTAGTGGAGTATGTTTCTTGAGGTTCCCATGGAAGAAGATTTCTGAGTTGGGACATTTCAGGTAAGTAGAAAAATGGAATGGCAGAAAGTAGGCCCAAGAAAGAGTATATAAATATTTTTGGTATCACTTAAAAACATTGGCATATTATATTACATTTATATATTTAAATTAGTATTATTGAATGGAGGATTTTGTTCTGCTCCTGTTGCTGGATGGTATATGGGAGGATATTTAGATTAGAAATTGATATTATGATTGAGAAAATGTCTACCTATAATCCCAAATTGCCAAATAAACTAAGTGATCCCTTTCTTCTCCATAAAGCAATTAGATATTTGAGTACATTTAGGCAATGAACTTAAGAGGGGGAAAGGAAATACCCATGTGGAAATTGGGTCTGACACTAACAGGGTTTAGGCAGGAAATGAGTAGTGGATTGTTGGTTAACAAAGTATTGGGAAAGGTTACAGAAGTAGAACCAAATTGCTCTGGGTCTGACATCAAGGCAGAAAGGTTTGACTTCCAGTCACTAGTCATTACATTCTTTCTTACACCTTATCCTTTATTAAATTGGCTGAACAAAGAGATAAAAAATATAATCAAATTCCTTTTGGCCAGGGTAATTCCTTTTGGCCAGGGTATCATTTAGGACTGTTAGTGGTGAAGGAAGGAATGAAGGAAGATGTCAAAAAAGCAACTTGGGCATGTTGACACTATGTCTCAGCAAAGAAGAGTCATCTGTGCTTTGTCTTACTTTAGTTGACTTTTATGCTATTGTATCCATAGAATCTGTCTTTTTATCTTTTATTTTTAGCCATCCATTTATTTTGTAATATTCTCTTGTGGAAATCATGTTTACTCTGCCCCTCTGTTTAGGGAGCCACATGCTACCTGAGTTTGCTATCAAATAAACCAGCCTTGTGGTCCTGGGGAAATTATCACCACCTCTCTAAGTTTCTTCAGATGTAATGTAATTTCATGTTATGGTAGAGGATTGTACATGAGATCAAGGAGGAGAAAGTACCTAGCACAGTTCTGGGCATAAAGGCTTTTGCGCCAGGTATTGTGTTTCCAAGAAGTTAAATAAATACTCAAAGGTCTCACTCTTGGAGCTGGAATTTATATATTTTAGGAGCTATTCATTGTCTCAGAGACATACTATGGTGAATGATTTTTTTTTATTATTATTAAACAGTGTGATGACCGATGTAAAATTAAAATCTTACAGTCTTTCCTTTCACAGCCATGTGATATTATTTATGTCATACCCTGAAGATAAGAGTGCCAGAATCTTGGAAAGATACCAAACATATGTTGTAAATGCTCTTTTCCAAATTAAACAGGGATTTCCTTTGAGGTTTCTATCACCAGAGAACATAGATATCCTGGGTAGGTTTTCTTTTTTCCCCGTCTCCACTTCGATCTCTCTGGATGCTTTTGTTGTTGTGTCATTTTATAATTCCACTCTATTTTTTCCCAAATGAGTAAGTAATGGAATGATTTTTTTTTCTTTTGGTATTTTTCCCAAATTTCTTGGCATTCTCTGCTTCAATGTTTATTTGCAAATGAGAAGCAAAGTAACTTCATTATTCTTTTTCTGTGTTGGCAACAGCCTCTAGGGTTGCTGCCTCTTTTCAATGGAATAATAGTACAACGTGACAAAATGCAATACTTTCCTCCCTTAATTTGAGTCTTCTTGCATGAATAAAAGTGGAAATTTATATTTTATTAAACCCAGTATAATTTTTTTTTTTTGAGGTGCTGGGGCCAGAGCGTGAACTGGGACCTTGTATGTGGGAAGCCAGCACTCAAACCACTGAGCCACATGGCTCTCCTCAGTTGGTTTTTTTGTTTATTTGCTTGTTGTTTGTTGTTTTTTTTTTATTGCTTTTAGGAGGCACCGGGAACTGAACCTGGGACCTCCCATGTGGGAAGCAGGCGCTTGAGCCACATCCACTCCCCACAGTGTAATTTTTTAATCATAAATGTTTTTAGGTAATTTCCACTTAACATCACCCTAAAGTGCAATGTATCAAACTATAAAAATAGTTATGGAAAACTTGTCCTTTATATGAACATTAATACTTGTTATGAATAAAAACCATTAATGATATTGAAGACAGACTAGAAATCAGAATCGGCAATGATTCTTTTGCTTATAGAGGCAAATAATATAGTTACTCTTTGAATTAGAAAGTAGGTAAGTTCCTCCTAAATTCCTTGTAAGTTGAGTCAAATTATAACTCATAAAATTTCAACTCATAGTTGAAACTGAGTTCACCATGTTAAATTCTCTATACTATTTTTTTTAAGCTGAGAAATAACTTAAAATTTTAATAATCACCTCCAATAGCTCTATGTTATTAATCTAGATTTTTTTGTTTGGAAGCCCTCCATTTGTACCTGTTTGAGAGATTTAAAATGTCAGTTGTTTTTCAGGACTTTTGGCATTCGATTTGTGTTACTTTGTGTCACCATACTGTGACTGGCTAAAAGTTAGCCTTGTTTTGTTAGGGCTACAAAAGTCCAGAGAGGATTCTTCCCAGGACAAACAAATTGAGAATTTAAAAAAATGTGATCACTTTGTCTTCAGCTAAACCTTAGAAATGGTTATGGGATAGTATACAGGATTTCATCTTTCTAGGGCCTTTCACCAAAATGCTCAATTTCTTACATTCTTACAGATTATATCCTTGATTTATGTTAGGCTGGTACTGAATTGTATGAAACATCAACTGTTAAAACTCTTCCATTTGCCAGTTTTCATCACTTTGTACAGAGTTCTACAAATTGCTCATTAGCAGTGAAAAATACCAAGAATTTTCATTTCTGTTTATTACCACTTAGACCAAGGGAGATTCATGATATTTTTGTGGTTTTATTTAAGATTAATTCAACCCTTATTTTATTTTATTTCATTTTTTTATTATTTTTTTTAGAGGTACCAGGGATTGAACTCAGGACCTCGTACATGGGAAGCAGGCACTCAAACCATTGAGCTATACCTGCTTCTTTTTTGTTTTTATAGTTCCATTATTTGATATTATATCTCATCTTTTATTTTTGTAATAATAGATATTAACTAACAAAAGGCTTAAAAAAAAAAAAAAGTCTAATAGGGCAAAACAAACTTCCAAAAAATTATTAAGTTCTATATAATTTTATAGTGCCGGGGCATCCATGTTTAGTTCCATAGATTAATTCTACTGAAGAGTGGCCGGGGTGCTCCTTGGATGGATTTGTTCATTCCCAGCAGAATAGATAGACACACCGAACTAGGCTAGGAAGGAAAAGAGGATTTATTGATTGGCAGAAGACTGGAGATGTACAATCTCAAATCAGCCTCCCTGAACTACAGAAATCCTAATATTTTATACCACCAGAGCCGGACACATTAATAAACATTAAGGGACAGGGGTGGTGTAGCAAACCGGGGTCAGTCACAAGGATTTGGGATAGGGGTATACAGAACAAAGATCAGTTACAAGGTCTTTCATGTGGATATTAAACAGAGGTAGGGGGAGTGGTTACCATCCTAATAGTAAGTATACACAAGGGTGAGTTCAGTCTAGAATTACCATCACAATAGTAAGCATACACAAGCATACACAAGGGTGAGGTTAAGTAACCATAAACAGGGATGACACCTGTTTAAAATGACCATCATAATAGCAGTTCTAGGCTTAATCCAGTTAGTTTCAGCAATTTCAGATATTAACCTTTTGCTATTTTTTATAATATAAAGACCTCTATATAATAATTCTTAACCCTCAGTTACAAAGGTTCAGTACAATGCCTCAATATTTAAGCTTTAATGGATTTTTCTAATACTGAAATTTCTCCCTGATTACATATACATTTCCAATCTTGGGAATTTGGGTGTTTTTAGATCTGGCTAACTCTTGCTGAGATAGGGGGATGTTAGTTAGGGTTTTTCTGGTGAAAGGTGAGATACTATTGATTGGACATTCTTTTTTCTGGTCTGGAAAGGCTGGTATGCTAGCCTTTGTTCTAGTGAACAAAGTGTTCACTAGACTGCAGTCCCTTAGAAATAAAAAGATGTGATTAGTTTCAAGATAACTTATTCATGAGGCAGGGGATGTGTAGAGATAGAATTTCAAGGAACCAAATGAATGGAGCTATGCTCATATTTCTTGGGGTTTATGAGGAAAACCCAAAAGTCCAGATTAGCTAGGCTCCAGATAGTCCCTGCCACTAGGACAGAGATTAGAACAAGAAAGCAAGGCCAGCAAGGGTGTCAAGTTAAATATTCAGGTTGGGGTGGGTCCCTCGGCATCGAGGGTATTTCCTGAAAACTCATTCATGGTTGCACCCAAAGATCTAACATGATGGATATTACTTAATTCAGGATTAGTATGCATATGTTACCTGTATACTCATTTTTATGAAATGGACTTGCATAATCATTTTATAAGAACTTAACCAAGACCTCTCTTGGGAACAGTTCTTACTCTCAGCAGGGCAATGGGCAAAGTCTCTAGTTTTCTGCTGCATTACACTACATCTCCTAAACATTTTGTAATCTGCATATGTGATGGCAGTCCCATTTAGTACATATGTATTTAGTTCATAGAATTTCCATCAGCAGGCTTAAATAACCTGTGCTAGTTGATCTTCATTTGGCATTTTTGGTCCTAGTCAGTAGATAAATAGTACCAAATGCTTAATGTAATCATCTGTAATTCTGTTTTCCAACTATTCAGTGACATATTAGCTGCTGTGTACAAAATCTTCTAGATTAAAATGAACCATCAGAATTTTATAAGCTGATATCATCAACATATTATTCTTAAAATAGAAAACATAAACAAATACTGTATGTCAACGGCACAAAATCAAATCGATGTTTATAGGAATTGCTAAGCAGAAGTGTACTTGTTTTCTAAATTATGTAATAGTCAAAAGTGTCAGTTAAATTCAAACCCAGCCACCCTGATTAATTCCAATGGAAGCCAGGCCCTGTGATTGACAACATCTTTCTCTAATTTGCATCCTCATTTGCATCATACAGGCTCTACATTTCTTCACTGACCACACATTTTCAAGCTGAAAAACAGTTTCTCTGGAAAACCTAACCTGAAATATGACTGTAATAGCTATTCCCTATAGCATAGGAAAGTGGTCCATCAAATATGCTGCTAGGGAAAATATTCTGAAAGTAAGTTGCTGCAAATTTCATTTTCAAAACCTTTCAACCCTGAATGTTTAGCTAAATACTGACTACTAAGCTAGCTTTACTATTAATAATAAACAATATATAATTTTAAAATAATCTTTGCTAGTCAGTTATTGAGGGAATTTTCAAAATCATCCAAGCATTTCTTCATGATGTTTCCCAAATCATCACTTAATGAACCTATTTGTTATACTTGTCAGCATATTTAGATTTTCTACCTAATGTGAAGATGCTCTGCAATTGTTGATTTTCTATAAATTTCAATGATTCCTTATTACCATTTAAAATAAATTAAAAACAAGAGTATCATAAAATATTCCTAAAATTTATGATTCTCTACTCTGCTGGTTATTGCTTTTCTTCTAGAAACAATCCAAGGACTACACTTCCCTGATAGTATCAAGAATACTTTGGGGCCTTGTTCTTCTTTTGTTTCCACAGTTGTTTGCAAACCTTCTCTAAGATAATGATACAAATGCTTTTAGAAATGCAAATTTAAATTTATTGAATTTCTCTCACCTGTAATATTTTCAGAATGTTTAGGCAGACCATGTGTAATTGAATCACCCAATTGGAAATAATTCAGCATGCATTTTAAGTGACTCATCTTTTTTGTAGGCAAAGTTCAACATTAGGAAGTCCTTTTTTATTTCATTTAAGTGCATATTATTTTTTCAAGTTATTTTGTGAATAAGTAAACAAGTACAAGTAAAGTACATTTTTCTCCAGTAAATCAAGTTTGCCATTTAGCTCCTGCCCAAAGGCCCAGACCATTAAGAAAAGTTTGGCTAGGCGTAAAAGACAGGAAGATCTGAGCAAAGACAAAAGTTAATTAAAGCTGAAACGACAATCCTTTGCACACAGTTTGATTCCTTTAGGCTACTAGTATTCATTTAATTTTTGTTGATCAGCCAAATCTTACTGTTATGATGCCCAGCAATTGTATCAGATGGCCTGGCTGTTCACTCTAACTTAAGGCTAAAATGTGCTAACAGGGGAAATGAAAAGCTCATATGTTTCCCAGAATAGTTTGGTGTTTTACAGATATCAAAGAATACCTTACCTACTAGGAGCAGGTAGAGTACTGAGCCTGACTCCATCCATTCTTAGAACTGGTTGACTTTTGGGGTACCCCAGAAACCTAGCAGACTAAGCAAAATTCTTAAATCTCAAAAACAAAATCCATAAAAAGAAAATCAAGTACAGGAATTCCATCTGAAGAATATTTTCATGGTATTGTAAGTTATGACATGTAAGAAGGTTCAGAATTTCTATTAAAACTGCTTTATTTTGATGCATTTTTAAACTGACTATAGGAGGGAAATGAACATAATATTTTAACCTTTGTGTTTCTAAGAAGCACATGAAGGACTAGGTCACAAAAAAGCCTGGTTAAAGCAGTGTGGGTGTATAAATGCTTTTTATGTAGCATTGTTAGCTAAATCATGAATATGTGTCCATCATAGTATTCAACAGTGCTAACCTGCATAGACAGGCAGATGTCTCATTTGGAAAGTTGTGTTTTCTCTTTTGAACAAAGAAATAGCAAATATTCTCTTAAGCTTTGTCCATTGAATTTCTTGAAAGAATTAGAATCCTTTGAACATCAAACTTTCTAGATACAAAATTAAAATTTGCAATAATATCATAGATAGCTACTGAAGCATCACTGTTTATAAACTCTGCCTTCTTTTTAGCCATACAATAAAAATTCAAAGTAGAGCCAGTATTATTGTAAACATTTTATCAACATGAAAACCAGAGCACAGTTTGATTAAATAATTTGTTTAAAGTCATACAACATGACTGCATTTTATGTTGGCTTCTACCAATAACTAGTTTTGGGAAAGATATTAATCACGTGGGCCATATTTGGTACAGTTATTAAATGAAGGAAGTGGAAAGGGGATTCTAACTTTCCATGTTTCTTAGTTGTGAAACTACCTAAATTAACTAATCCCAACTTGGAGTTTTGTTTAAATGGTGGCCAAATATAAAGATTAAAAAGCTACAAAGAACCTGTCTTCCCAAACCTACTGATCTAGTGGAAGAGAGAGAAACAAGGTTGTAATTACAAGTAGAATGTAAATTCAGATAGCAAGTGCTTCTGACCAAATAGACTAATAAAGATGAGCTGGATTTACCCTTTCACCTAAAACAACAAAAAGCAAATGAAATATATGAAACAAGTTTCCATGAAATGTGTTGATTTAAACAATGGGAATTTGTTAGCCTACAGTTTGAGGTCATGAAAATGTCCAAATCAAAGTATCATCAGAGGGATGTTTTCTTCCCAAAGGCCAGCTGCTGGAGATCCTTGGCTTCTCTGCCACATGGCAAGGCACATGGCAGCATCTGCTGGCCTCTCCGTTCTCTTCTGGGTTTCATTGCTTTCAGCTTCTTGCTTCTGTGACTTTCTTTCTCTGTATTCAGCCCGTTTATAAAGTACTCCAGTAAGAAGATTAAGACCGAGCCTGGGCCACATCCTTACTCAAGTAACCTCCTGAAAACCTACTTAAAATAGGTTTACACTCACAGGAATGGATTAGCTTTAAGATTTTCTGGGGTACATCCAGTTCCAAACCACCACACTGGACATCTGACAGCAAAGGACAATCATCCTGAGAGATGGGAAACATGAGATGAGGCTTACAGTTGCCCCAGCTTACTGCTTTAAAAAAGTTACCAGGTTGTGAGTAGGAAGGCGGAAACCAGACAGGGCCCAGTCCACTCCCTGAGTTGAGAAGACAAATTCGAAAGTCTGGAGAGCACAAGGCAGCTAGAGATTGTGTTAATGGAATGCTCTGGGTTCTGGACCTCTAGGTTCTTGGCTATGTTGCATAAAAGAATTTAAGGACACACCATAGGGTAGGCAAGGGAGTAAAGAGGTTATATTAAGAAACAAGAAAAGAAAAATAGTACACAATCCGAGACAGGGATTACTGGCATGGTACAGGATGAATCACACATGTGGGACCCAGGTTAGGCCTTTGAAGACCTTTCCTCCTCCCCTTTCCTGGTGTTAGGGAGGGGCCCCAGCTGTTTGCTGTTCTGATTGGTTGCCTTACAATCCCTGCTTGTTAGCTCTCAGGGGGCCAATGGGAGGCCTGTTTGGAGTTATCTGGGGCTCCCCATTAACCCCGGAAAGAGTTCCAAATGGAACCTGGTGGCCAGAGTCTCCTGGGGTCTTTCCAGCTTTGTTCTTTAGTAGCAGCCTTCCCCTCAGCAGGTTTCCAGGCGGGGTCTCGTGGCCATGTTCTCTAGCGGGTCTGCCGGGTTTTCCCTCTTTTCCCTATACTAACCTGCTTCAATTACAAGGCAATGTATTGGAGGAAATAAAATAAAAATACAAAAAAGAAAGAAAAGAAAAAAAAAGTACTGGAGAGAGAAAAAGTGCTACACAAAGACTGAATTCCAAAAATCTGAAGAATATAAATCTTCACATGTGTGAATAAATACCTGAAATTGGGAAGGAAAAAAACACCCAAAAAGATGAGATGCAAAAGTGTCCAAGGTTCACACACCTCTGAGAATAGTTCCTGTTTCCAATGGTCATACTGGCAAACATCATTCATTATTAATGGGATATTAAGTAGAGTACACACAAGGGCCTTACTCAGTAGTGGGGAATAATTAGCCCTAACCTGAGCACTTCTTTGACCTCACCTAAAAAATATTAGAGACAAGACTGGACAGGGAAAACTTTCCAAATAATGAAACTGCATCCCAGAGCAAAACTCAAGAATATTTATATGAATACAAATATGTCCTGCACACAAAAGATAAAATTCAAAATGTATAGCATCTAGTAAAAAATACCAGGCAGTATCCAATACTGTCTAAATAAGATCATTTCATTATAATAAAGGCATCAATTAACAAGAACCTGACAAAATATAACAATCCTAAATATTTATTTCCCTAATAACAGAGCGTCAAATATTTTAAGAAAAAACTGATGGAATTGCAATGAGAAATGGGTAAATCCACAATTATAGAGAGTTCAATACCTCTCAGTATGAGTAAACAGGAAATTAGCAAGGATTTAGAAAACATGAACACAATCTACCAATTCTGCCTAATTGGCGTTCATAGAAAACTCCACCCAACAACCACAAAATGCAAAATCTTTTCACATGAAGAATGACAAAGGAGCAGATGGATAGATAAACTATGGTATATCCATACCATAGAATACTGCTCAGCAATAAAAAGAAGACATGAACTTTGAGGCATGCGAAAACATGGATGAATCGCAAAACAATTATGCTGAGTGAATGAAAGCAAATGAAAAATAGTACACACTGTATGATTCAATTTACATAAAATTCCAGAAAATGCAAACTAATCTATTATAACAGAAAGCAGATCAGAGGTTGCCTGAGGACAGGGGTAAAGGGTGATGGATATGTTCATAATCTTGATTGTGGTGATAGTTTCACTGTGCATACCTATGGCAAAACTCATCAAATTGTACACTTTAAATTTATATGTGTGGTTTATCATAGGTTAATGATAGTTAAATAAAGCTGTTTAAAATTCAAATAGAAAGATCTAGGAGTAACTGGAAGAAAAGATAATTATTTGATAACTATTAATTTGTAGAGTCTCACATTTCAATAAAATGCATTGGTGTTTATTTACTGACCAGTATTTTCAAATATGAGTTATTTGCTCATGAATAGTGGCTAGCACTAGTTAGAGGTCTACTCTGAGCCATGCAAGTGCCATAATGCACTTTACTATATACCATAAATATTTAATGAATGAAAATCCCCAATTCAATTTGTGTATTCTCTTTTCTCTATAAGTCTATTCATACTTGTCAAAACTATGTGTTTGCTTTAGAAAATGGAACATTGTATCAGCTATTCCTGCCAAAAGCCACTGTAATAGGTCAGTCAAGTATGATGCTGATATGTTAAGGACAATAATCATATAAATATGTCACCCTTACCAATACTTTTCCTGAATGCAATACATTAACCAGAAGATGTGGCCGAGCAACCGAAAAGTAAAAGACTTCACGATAGGTACAGTTTTCAAATCATAACATTGATGGTCCCTAACTTTTCCAGAAAGTCTAGGAAAGTTTCAGGACTTTGACCTCCCTCCATTAAACTAATTGAATATTATAGTGTATAATAATAATAATAAAAACCCTGCTGATTCTTATGCCTGTATTCAAGTTGATGGCATCAGAAACTATCAAAGTCCTCAGGACAATGAAATTTTCTTAGAAGCTCTGGCTTTTGTAGACTAATTTTGGTGAAATATTAGCCTCATTAGTAAATGTCCCCTGTGGTCTAGGCCTAATAAAGCTTGGACACAGTAGTTCCCAAACCTATAGCTGTACATTAGTATAATATGGGGAATTTTAAGAATTTACAAATGTCTAGTCCCCAATACAGACCAATTAAATCAGGATCTCTGGGCATGGTGACCAAGCAAAATATCAAGGTATTCCACTAAATACTTCATTTTGATATTTAATTTCTAAGGCATTTGTTTATAAAATACTTTTTAGCTAATCTCTATTGATGTTCTATGGCTACACAACCTTAAATTCAGGAATAATACCTTCACACATAGGAGAACATAACCATATGCCTGTCAGACTTGCTCAGAGTAAAGAGTACCTGGATGTAACCTTTGCAAAATCTATAAAATATTGATTTGCCATATGTAAAATAAATAAGTATATAATTTGAGCTCAAACAGAATTTATGTTATACTAGATTCTATTATAAATTTGGTGTTGACATCAAAATTGTGATGAAAATTTATGGAGGCAAACATGACCTTGAAAACAGTCTATCCAGAAAAGCACTGCTGTCATATCCATTTTAGCAAAGCAACACCTAGACTAGCCTTCAAATTTATAATTTAAAAAATATTTTCCTAATTTTGTTCTCTTTTCTATCATTCCTTAGCTCACATAAATTTCACAGTCAGCAAGTAGCCTCCACACTCAATACTGCATTTTCATCAAGAAATCAAGTACAAAGATTTGTAAAAAAAAAAACATGAGCAAAGTTCTGCATAAGGTTCTGGGGTCAAGAGGAAGGGCTGATGCAAAGCAATATAAGACATGGTCCTTATCCTTGAAGACATTCACTTCTATGAGTTCATGACAGCCTCCCCTTGTGTGACCCTAACTGTAGTCTGGGTTTGTAACCCCTGAATCTCAATCCTAACCCTTGATTGAGAGAGAAACACAAGTACCAGGAACGAAGACTAGACTCATTTACTCTCTTATTAAACACTACATCTACAGAGCACTTAGGAATGAAGATTTGTGGGCTCCCAAACCTGATGTTCTCTTGCCCCACTCACAGTCATGAATGAAGGGACAAGTCACACTACTGAGGCCCCATCAGAAGCCCTGGCTCACTTGTTTCATTTTAATACAGACAGCCTCTAGCTTCTCAGCTTGCTGAGAATTCCAGTTAAATTGCTAGCTTTTTAACTCCTCCCCATCTGGATTAGTTTCCTATGGCCGCTGTAACAAATTACCACTATCTCCTGGCTTAAAGCAAATAAATTTTACTTTCTCACAGTTTTAGAGACCAGAAGTCTGAAATCAAGGCATTGCCTTGGCTGCACTCCCCCTGGAGGCTCCAGAGGAGAATCTGTTCCTTGCCTCCTCCAGCTTCTGATAGTTGCCAGCAGTTTTTAGTTTATGGCTCCATCACTCCAATCTCTGCCTGTCTTCACATTGCCTTCTCCTTCTGTGTGTGTTTAATCTCCCTCTGCCCCTCTTTTATAAAGACACTTGTGATGGCATTAAGAGCCCAGCCAGATAATCCAGGGCAATCTCTTTATCTCAATATCCTTAATTTAACTACATGTGCAAAGACCCTGTATATTTGCAGGTTCCCTGTAGCTAATCCCCTATTGATGTTCTATTTCTACACATGCTTGAATTCAGAAATAATACCTTTCTTATGGAATTAGGATATATATATATATATATATTATATATAATATATATATATATATCTGGGAGACTTCCATGCCATTTTACAACAACACATTAATTATACCAATGGGTAACAGAGTTGAAGCCGTTTCTGCATGGCTGCCATATCCCTACCTTCCCTCCCAACCTCACAGTTTCTTTTCTTTCCATAAAACCCTGGGAGATGGGGGGAGATCCCAAAACTACACATATATGAGCAAAAGAGCCAAAATTTCTTTAGCATAACCATTATTGACTGTCCCAGTAGGGGCTGACCATGAGTTATATTCCTTTCTCTGCTTAAAGATAAATGTATATGTCTATTCTACTAGACAATTACTTTTATCTTTGCAGATCATTCTCTCTCTTTCTTTTTTTTTTCTGAGAAGTGATCAGATGGTTTGGGAAATACCAAACCAGACAGGTCAAGATCCCTAGCTCCTCCCCACTCCACCCTCCCCCAGCCCCAGCCAAAATGATACAAAGGTAAGCACATGACCTAGTCTAATCAGAGTCCTGCTTTGGGAGTCTGAAAACTGAAGTTGAAAAGAAGAAACATTTTTCTCTCTTTGGTTAGACTAATGTGACTACAAAGGGGCCAGTAACTATGTGCTTTCTGCCAAGTGGAGAAGCCTAGAAGGCAAACAGAGATGAGAAATGGAAAGAGCAGGAGAAAGGAAGAGAGAGGGGGTGAAGGTAAGAGTGGCATGAATGGTGTGTTTATTGCATCCTTAGAGCTGCCCTTCCTTCCCTTCTGTATTTTAACCAAGTCCAATAAATCCCATTTACCAGTGTAGTTCTATTTGATTTTCTGATATCTACAGTCAAAATGGCCATGAATAAAATACCCAATGAAAGTTAACTAAGAACTTGGGTTCCAGTAGAACTCTATAAGTCTTATTTAAATTATTATTACTGTTATTATTATTGAATCTAGAATTCATCTTCTCAAAGGATGCAATACTATAAATCTCTACCTTTCAGGGAAACCTGCCCTGTCTACCTCATTAAAATTTACAAACCCACTCCTACCCTAACGTGTTAAAGCACCTCTTTTTATTTTTCCCCTAGCATGTATCACCATATGGCGTAATCATTTAATCATTTTGTTTATTCTCTATCTCCACCTTAAACCACCTACTGGAATATGAGCTTGGTGAGGGCTGAGATTTCTGTTTCATTGACTCATGGATCACAATCATCTGGAATAGTGCCTGGCACTTTACAGGCACTCAAAACGTCTTTGTAAAATAAAAGTATTAGGTTTTCAGCTTGTTAAAGTCTATAATCAAAATTAAAATGTTAGAAAAATCTAATGGAATACAAGTTTAAATATAATACAATTAAATAATATGACTTTTTACATTTTAGTTATAATTATGTTGGATATTTGGGCTTATAGAAAAGTTTACTGGCAAAAGATTAGGATTTAGAATCAAATAAAGTAGGTCAAAACCTGGGTCTGCTATTTATTAATCTGTAAGAATTTAAGCAAGTTACTAAAGAAATTAAAATTAAAAAAAAAAAAAGATCATTCTTCTCATTTGATCCTCTTTTTAACCCATGCTTTCTTCTTTCTATGTTTAAGATCCTACTCAGGGCAAGAATGTTGTTTTGTTGTCATTGCTTTAAAAAAAAACAAACAACAACATAATATCGCACAAAATGTTTCTGGTGTCTTCTACCCTTTTCTCATGGTAATCTTGTATATTTTTAAAATAACATCTCATTATCAATTTTGCAAGTGCTGAGAGCCTCTTTAAGCATAAAATCTAGAGGTCATTCTACTAATTGAAAAGAAACAATAAAGAATACAGCAGAACTGACAATTTAAGATTCTACTTTAAAATAATCTAAATCATCAAAGATTTTCACATATGGGTATATTAATTTTCCTCTGTTATTGATTCTTTTAAATGATTACTAGGAGGATAAGTGCAAAGTTTAGAAGTGTCTTCCATTTTCCTTAAGCTCATTGCTCTTTAGTTTTGTTTTGATGTTTGCATATGAAATTTTCTCAGAACTATCAAAGATTAGTATGTCAGTTCTTCTTCAGTTTATTGTGTGAATACTGCCAAAAAAGCAAGTCACATAGAAAATTGCCCTCCTAGCTCCCAGTACATCTCATTCATTGGAAAGCAAAACTGTATTCAAAATCACAAAAGAGAAAATCAAGGGCAATTTCTACAATGAGGCAGGTAAAGATGAAGGGGGAAGGGATGGTGTATTCAAAAACATATTTTTTCTTTGCTTCCAAAATGACATCATTTAGAAAATCTAAGTCCTTTGTATTTTTTTCTTCCTATGGTTAAGTTTGATCTGAAGAAGAAAATAGATGTTTGAAAAATGCCTGGTCTGCTGAATATTGTCATATACATTACTTATGAATGCCGCGGTGCCCAATACAGTAGCCAGGAGCCAAGTGTGATTACTTCAATTTAAAATTAACTTAAATTAATGAAATGAAATGAAAAATATAAAATAATAAATTCAGTTTCTCAGTAACTGAATGTTTCTCAGTAGCTTAAATGTGGCGTTAGCACATTTAAGTGTTCAGTATCCACATGTGACTAGAGTCTACCATATTGGAAAGCACACTGCATAGAAAATGTCCATCATCATAGAAAGCTCTATGAACAGCACTGCACTGGTATACGTGAAGCCCTCCATGTATATAATAGGACTTTTAGTGTAAGCCAACACAATGTTAAATATGGAAAGAAATGAATCACCACACAGAAAAAGAAGTTAGTAGAAAAATATATCAATTTGAATAGCACTTTGATTGATATTTCAGTTTTTATATGCAATTTAAGCCCAAACAGCTTAAATTTGGTAGTTATTACAGAGCATGTAATAATAGTGTACACCAATGTATATGAAGCATTTTCAGACCTAATTCTTCAAAGAAATCTCGTGTAAAAGAGTTAAAAGTCAAGCTAGTCTGGTTGCAGTAAAGGTGGAAGATTTCTGCCTGCTTACGTAGTCTGCCTCCCGGGCTGCCCTGAATTACCACTTCAAGCAGGACCTGAGTTATTTTAGGGGGTGAGTGGAGAACCTGCCCAGAGTAGGAAAGAGTGGTTTAAAAAGTAGAGTATTAAAGAAAAGATTGGCACTCAACCCAATTCAGCAGTGAGACCCCTCCCTCCCTATTCAAACAATGCCAGTATATATACTTTATTAGTAGTAACTTGAATATTTACCTTTTCTCCAAGAAAATGAACTTCCATAAAGTGGAAAACAAAATTCCAGGAAAATAGCAGAAGGT
This sequence comes from Tolypeutes matacus, assembly GCA_026826555.1. NCBI lineage: Eukaryota > Metazoa > Chordata > Mammalia > Cingulata > Chlamyphoridae > Tolypeutes > Tolypeutes matacus. The sequence goes on along the minus strand of JAKSZT010054474.1, from coordinate 4,123,698 downwards.
TATAAATGTCTTCCTCTCAAGAGCTAGAAAAAATAAAGAGATTTTTGGTATAATTGGTACCATATAACATAAAACATAAATCACCATAAAAATTGACAATTACTTAACTGGTGTATATGAAATCAGTTATTCATTTGATATGCATTTGTCTGAAGCATAATTTATTAGGAAGTGAGAGCTTTTGTGTGAAACAAAATACCAAAATTGCTTTATTTATGAATGTAAATGATAGATTTTAAAATTCCTTTCTAATTAAGGAAAGTTACTAAAGATCAGAACTCAAATATTTTTGGAGATGAAATAATCGGGAAAATATTAAATGGATACATCATGCCATCATATTCTTGTTATACAAGCTATAAAATCCCTGCCTCAACAACCGATAAACATTACCAAGATAAGAGTTATAGGATGTTGACATTTTGGATTCTTTTTTTTTTTTTTTTTTTCAATTCATCCCCTTCCATGCATAAGTCTATCATTTGCATCACATCAGCTACAATGATGCCAACACGCTTTTTTTAGGATTTGGTTTCTTATAGACTAAAATAGAAATAGAAAACACAGAGCAGAAACCTCAAGGCTGCTACATCCATTGTTGGAGGTAAAGAGACCTTTTTAAATAAAAGCCTCTTTTCTGTGGCCAGCCATTGAATACTTATGATTAGAAATATATTAAAATATGAAAATGCCCTTGCATTCACCTTTAACCTTTTGGTACTTATGAGTGAAAAACACAAGTTGGCTTCTAAAACTTGATCCTGCTCTTTAGTCGTGACAGCATCACCAATTTTATCCATTATTTTTCTGTTGAATGAGTTAGAAGGCCTTAGAGGCCTTCTGATTATGAAGCATTATGTCACTGATTTTGAAGCAGTTTCTTTGGGCCTTATTCTGAAGCAGTAATGATGCCCATGATGTGAAGAAGACAAAGCGTTAACACATTTAGAATGGATCCATTAGCAAACTAGTACTCATTAGTACATTACTCTAAACTTCCAATTTCATTAGTCATAGTTCTTTTCATTAACGACTGAACATATTGCTATCTGATTTCTAAAGTGTTAAAAGTCATTTATAAAAATGGGGCTGGGGAGAACTCTGCTGACAATTGAATTGCTTAAAAAATACAAAGTAAACGTTCTTTCATGACATACTACGGGAAATCAAAACCTAAAATGTTCCAGAAGATTTCTTTCGAATTATAGTCTAAAAGCATTCTGTAAATAGCCACTGCTTCCCTCTGACCCCACCAAGAACCAAGTTTCATTATTTTTATTATTCTATACTTATGGCATACTTTTGTTTATTATATAGCTTTTTAAAAATCAGAATATTAATACAAGTGTTCATGATGATGAATCACATACTTGGAGACTTAAATCACATTAAATAGTGTTGATCACCAAAAATATAGTTATATGGGCTTTGAAACTTAGAAAACTTTGGAAATTAATTTTCAGTCATTCTTCCCACGAAAGGTCAGCAAATTTGAAACTGTTATGGATACAAAATGTTAATATTCTGCAGGAACTGACGAGCCTCACTAAAAAGATATGCCTATGTTTTAGGAGATCCCGTATCACAATTGGTAACGTTTATTGCTACTAACAGAAGAGGGTTAACTGCCTGGCACTCCCCTTGGTTAAAACTTTATAAGTCTAAGAGACAAATGGAATACAGGAGAAAGCACATTCAATTTTTCTGAAGAAATAAAATTGAAGTGTCATCATCTGTTTATTAAATAAACAAAGAAACAATAAAATAATCTATCCTTCCTTCCTCAATACTGTAGATCAGTTTTGAAGGACTTCATATTCTGCTCACTTATTGTTGGGATAAGCTGACAGCAATGGACCCTGAACTTCCTTTCTGGGTATACCAAGAATATGAGACCCTGACCACTCTTTACCTGCATTATTTCTCAGGACTGTGTTTGCAATAAGGAATCTTGAGGGACTCAGTGTTCCCCTCCCGAAACTCAACCTGCTGTTATGTACAGGCATCTACGTGGGCCCCACCTGCAATGTCTCCTTGGCACATGGGGCCTGTGGGGATCCCACACAAATCAGTAGGAAGCTCTGCTTACTGCTTTGTCATGAGCAATAAAGTTTTTTCCCCTGATCCAGGAGTCTCATGTCTTCTCCTAGCATCCATGAAACAGTAGGAGGCTAGCTTGTTAATTTCCAAGTAGGTTAAAATCCCAGACCTCACACAATTCTTGACATGTATATTCTCACAAAAGCGTGTGTTTTCAAGGCTATAATACAGTCCCAACAAATCATAGGCTACATTTTTTATCAGGAGTCATCAGAATATTTCTGTATTCTCATCATCATACCCTTAACCATCACAAGAATGTGCACAGTCTCCTTGTATAAAAGTCTGCACACATGTATTAATTTATGGACACTAAAGGAACAAAGGCATGAAGCATCAGTGGTTCTTTTCCTTTATGTTTTGCAGTTACTCCTTTCTAGCATCAGTGCCTCCCTGACAAAGTCATCAAACTATCTACCCTTTTGTATTACTTTGGCCTCCCCCAGGCATCCCCTCTGCTGCTCTTGAGAAAGTGCAATTTTGTTCTTTTGCATATAAATAGTAAACTATCCCTAAAGGCTCTCTCACACTTTATAGATAGTAAGCTCTGGAGTGTGCCTGCTTTCAAACTTCATCTCCACTGCTTGCTAACTGCATCATCTTGGGCAAGTTACTTAACCACTCTGTGCCCTGGTTTCCTTATCTGTATAATCCAATGACTTGAAGGTAATGTAACTTAATATGTACAAAATATAAACATTTATATGCCTGCATTTAATAAGTGCTCAATAACTCATTATTTTAAAACACATCTCATCCCTCTCCTCTAATAATACAGCCACATTTCTATCATTCTATTTCCGGGATCCAGTTTCCATCAAATCCTTCCAGACAGTGGTCAGTAGAAGGAGGAATTTTCCTCTCTGGACCCACAATATCACTCTGTCTGAATGTGTAACTTTTAGCAGAAGCCTAATTAACCAGCTCTGATTCATGTGCATGTTTATACAGTGTCTTAGAATAAATAAAGTTTTAGAGCTTGAAGGGACCTTAGAGAGTTGCCAATTGAACCTTCCCGTTACAGGTAAGGCAGCATAATTTGGAGTGGAAGAATCAAGATAAGGATTTAGGTTTTCTGACTTTAAGTCCCACATTGATCAAGTAGATTTAATTGGACAAGCTAAAAATCATGATTAAATTTAAACACTCTTAGAAGCAGTCTCTAAAGTTTCCTTAGTAAAGATTTTATTATTTTTAAAGATATCCATTTAAAGATAAAACACTGCTTTTTAAATCAAAATTTAAAAATTACTAACACAAAATGTTTTTCAGTTATTTACACTGAGAAGCATTTTTAACAACTACAACCTTAAGCTGCACATTTGTTACTATTAAAATCTTACATAGTTCAAAATGATTTTAAAATAGTCCTGAGAATTATATTTGCCATTAATGATATTAGGCCTTTAGTAAAACAACTAGAGTGTAGGAGATTCAAACACTAGGCAGTGCCAGAGAACTGGATTTTAATTCTAGCTCAGCCACTTGCTAAAGGTATATGGCCTCATGAAAAGTACAAAACTCAGTTTACTAATCTGCACAACGAGTGTAATGATACAGGACATCCTTTATAGGGTTGATGTAGGGTTTTAATGAAATGCCGTGTATAAGCTCCTCACATACTGCCTGGCACTTAGTGGTCTCACATTAACTTCTTGTTGCATATGAATCTAAATGTTGTTCACTTGAATGAAATATTATTAATTTCATCTTTAAATATATATAAACACTACATGTCCCTGCTAGGAGTGTTATTCAATTTTACTGGGTTGATTTAAAAATTAGAATAAACCTCCAGAGAGATTAATTTTGTGGTACAGAATCCTGAGTTACATATGCATGACTGTGGTTTTGAGGCTCCTTGGCAGCTTTTTATAACCAAAGCAGCTAGATCTCAAAATATGCTATTTCCAGCCTTCATATGGAGTGTAGATATGTAGGGGGGGGGGGGATTTTTTAAATAGCTATTATCAACATAAGATACAGAAGTATTGTAGAAACCTTCCCCTCATTAGGACTGATTCGCTGATCTCCATTTCCAGAAATTCAAGTATTTCTTCATTGCTGAGCTGGACTGTATGTGGACCCTTAGGTCATAGGAAGCTTTTGAACAGACAATGACACCCCACCGTGAGTAAGCTGACGGGGGGCATCTCTTGCCATGCCACTCCAAACAAGCCAGCAATCCATAATAGGCAGCTGTTCTTTCAGTAGAAAAAGGAATGGAAGATATTAAAATGCTTTCTATTCTACAAGAAACTGATCTATACCCTTCCAAGCAGAAAATGTATGATAAAAATGTTGGGAGCTATACATATAAAAATGCAACTTTTAATAAAAGAAACATCCAGAAGTACAAAGAATTCACTGCCATAAGCATTGCATAAGCATTGGTAATTTACATCCTAGGGGAATAATGACCATTAAAACATTGGCATTCCATGTTTAGTTTAGTTTTAATAATAGTTCATTAAATATTTTATGATTTGAATTATTATCATGAAGTGTTTTTGTAGTAACTAGAGATCATATATGGAGTGGACATTTCGTGCATTTTATAGTTTAAATCATTAAGTTAAGAAATGAAACGGAACATAAATTGTAGAGTTTCTATTTGGGGTGATGGAAATGTAGTATTGGTAGCACAACAGTGTGAATGTAATTAATAACACTGAAATATATATTTGGTGGTTAAAAGGGGAAATTTCAGACTACATATATGTTACTAGAATAAAATTTTTTAAAAAACATAGGATTGTACAACACAGTGACCCTAATGTATACTATGGACTATAGTTAATGTAGAATTATAATAATATTGTTTCATCAATTGTAACAAATGTACCACATGAAAGCAAGGTTTTAATAATGGGGGGGGGGGGCTGTATATGGGAACTCTGTATTTTCTGCACCTTTTTTTTAATAAACCTAAAACTTCTCTTTAAAAAAAGGGAACAAAAGTTTAAGAATTAACCACACTTCATAAAGAAAGTTAAATGTCAAGTTCTTATCTGACCTGGTAATTATATTCAATAACAATAAAGGGCAGCATTTGCAAATTGCTTCTGTGCCTAGCATTTTAGTGTTTGGTGACAAATTTACAATCTTGACCCTCATAATTAAATTACTGAATTCTAGAATGTTTAATGGTTCTTGATTATTATTGCATGCTTGACTTTATTTGCTTTTTCTCTCCATTGTATTAGAAAAATTTCACATTATTTCCTTTTATCCACATATTTCCACTGACCTTTTACAGAAAATAAACCCAAAGGAAGGATAATAACCAAATGCTAAATCTGTCACCAAGGCCTGATAAATTTAAAAGTCTTTGAAGAAAGTGTGAGTATATAACAGAGTCAGGATGACATTTCATATCATTTAAATTTCCAAATGATTTTCTTCTGGAAGCCATGAAAACTCACTAGCATCACAAAAGTTTGGCTCTTCTTTAATTGACAAAAACATGTCGGTTTATATTTTCTAATATGAGTATAGATTGTACCATAGGAAAATACCGATATTTAACCATTTTTTTTAATCTACAAAAATGGCAATTTTCTGTGGCTCAACTTAACTTTTTAAATAGGTAAATTCAGTACAACAAACCATTAGCCAAACCATCAATGATATAAAATAGTCTTTGGAAATATACTATAAATTTTCCAAAGTATGTCATAAGTTTCTAAACTATACTATGTAATGAATCCCTTTTCTAAGCTACTAGAAGTCTTCAAAACCATTGTCTCAGTAAATTGGTGATGACCTGAAAACCTAACATATATCTAGAGGATATATAATAATATTCTGTTTATGTTTCCATTTTGTCAGAATTTTTGGGTTTTGTATCTGTGTAGTAGAAATGTATACATGAGGACAACCAGAAATTTTTGCAGGTCTAAGTTAAGAAAATCGTTGGCATAAGGATGTTACAAGGACTTTAGAGAAGTAAAATATTTTAGAAAAATTCAAGACTGTTTTTTTCTTTGTACAGTGGGATCGTCTTATAGAAAACATTATTATATTTTTTACAGCTGATATTTGTCTCTTCATATACTAGTAAGATAAAGACCAATTAAAGAGGGCCCATATTTTATTATAATCTATGCTTCTTAGGTTTTTCATGGCTGTTGTGTCTACATGGTAGAAATACTATATAATGGTGTGCTGCTGCTTATCTCTTTCCAAATCTGCTTTTAGTGATGATGTCACATGGATAGTTTGAAATTGACCATGGTGACATTATTTACAAGGCAGAACTAGGCAAACGCTTCTAGCCAGAGCTCAATTTATTGCTGATAATCTAAACTTATAAAAGCTGTAAGGAAAATGTTAACAATGCAGATTTAACTTAAAATTGTTTTATGTATATAGCCTTTACATTTTTAATAGAACACAAAATTGAAGAAATATTCTTCTAGCATGTATAAACCATTGTCCAGTTCAGAACAAACTGGCTATATCATTGAAAAACAAGTAATTTTCCAATGTAAGTTCATTATCAATTTTACTGAAAATAGGATTTATAGTACACAATGTTGAAATAAATTATAGAATACATTACAAATTCTCTCTCTATATAAAACTTCAGTGTCACTTTCTATTTTTTATAAAAGCCACCATAAATTTTTATAAGTCTATCAAAATAATATCACAAAAATCACATCACAGATAAATACTTGATTACTTTATTAGAACAAAGAAGATGCTCATCTTACTGATGAACATGTATATTTCTGACAGTAATGTCATTGTTGGAATTTTCATCTACATGTTAGGCAAGATCAAATTCTTTATTACACATATTTATACTATAAAAAAACATAGATATTTATATTGTGTTAGAAAATGAACTAGGTTATGTTCATTTATCCACATTTACTTTCTCTTTTACAGTAAGTGCATCTGTTGGGGGACCATTGTGCTGTATACTTTTTGAATTTGTTGTTGCCAGGAAGATTTCTATCTATTCTGTAGGTTTTCTTTGTAAGATTTAATAAAAGTAAAAACATAACTGAGAATGTAAAATGTAATATCTTCCAAAGAAATGCTAAATAGAGACATATACTATAGACTCATCATTGAAATATTTCTCCTTTAGTGGTGATTGATTTTAGTCAATCCATATCTCCACTAGAAGAAAATATGTCTCCTTCATGCTTTTTTAACAATTCAATACAAATTAATTCTGTGACAACTCTATGAAACTCATTATGGTAAGCTCCATAAGGTATTAAAAAAAAAAAAAAAAAAAAAGGAATCCAATTCTAAAAGGAAAGAAAATGGTAGAAAATTAATACAGCACATGTTTAGATATTTGAAGTATTGGTATTAAAAACAACAGGGTTTTGGAATTCAGAGGTTAGAGGGTTACTATATGCTTGGTATGAACAGGCAAAATTTCCTAAAGATAGTGTCATATAAAATGACCTTTAGGATTCAGTAGCATTTTAATAGATGAAAATGAGGGAAATGTAGTTAATTCAGGAGATTTGTGTCCCTGAAGCAATGTCCCTATCCCCTTCCTGGGCTCTTCTAGCTCCCTGCTGTACACAAACACATAAACAAAATGCAGTAAAACAAAACAAAATACAATTTGCTCAACTCCTATTGGAAGCTAGAGATCTTAAGTCCTTAGTAAGAGGCAATGGTGAATGAATCCATATTTTTGTAGTCTTGGTGGAAAGCACCATGAGGCACCTGTGGCAAATATCATTGCTGCTGTCATTTCTGACCCAGGTGGATCCACAGGATAGAGAACTGGGTTGCCCTGCATGTTGCAGCTCTGGGAAATTAAAACTGTTAACACTTGTTCCACCAAAGGGGAGTTGAGCCCTTGGGCTGAGAACAGGATGCTTAAACTGCACCTGAGAAAATGGAAACATACTGTACATACTCAAATAGATGTTAATGTGTGTGTGTATAATTGAAGTTAAATATTTCATAGAATGGTTGGAAGATAAATATATAGAATTGTCACATTAAGTAGAATATAAAGGCTGAAATATCACACAGGACAAAAAGATAAAATTAATGTATCAATCTAGAAGATCTAATATTTCACTACCAAATATTTCTAGAAAGAGAGAAGAAAAATGGAGAGATATTTCCCAGAACTGAAGAACATAAGCTTCGAGATTTGAAAGAGATCATTGAGTCCACAGCACAATGAATGAAAGGAAACACACACACACATATGCATGCACACATGAACACACATAGGCATAGTGTTGTGAAATTTCAAAACACCAGAGATGGTTGTAGAGCTTCTAGAAAGGAAAAAAAAAATTTTTTAACCACAAACTAGGTCACACGCAGGTTGCATGAATTCTCAACAACAACTTGTAAAAGTAGAAAACATTGGATCAAAGCTCTCAAAATTCTGAATGATAATAACTTTTCAGCCTAAACTTCTATACTCAGCTAACCAATTAAGTGTGGTGGTAGAATAAAAAATTTTCCAGACATATAAAGGTTCAACGCAATATCATTTATAGAGTATTTTTCCAAAAATATTGAATAATCAGACAAATTCAGAACATGAGACAATCTGCAAAACAACTGGTCTAAACCCACAAAGTCAATATTGTAGAAAGAAGACTGGAGGACTATGCTAGTTTAAAAAAATTTTGACAGATATAATGATTGAATGCAAATGAGATCATGCAAATGGGACACAATTGGTGAGTGTATGCAAAAGACAGATGAATATTCATAGTATTATCATTTCAACTTTTATGTATAATTGAAATTTTTCACCCAAAAAATAAAAATAATAAGCTGGGTGGAGGGTTGAGGTGGAGTGAAAGGAAGGACAAAAATAAAAAAAAAAGAGAGAGAGAGAGAAATAAAAATATTTATCTCCAATATACCTCTTAATAGATGTTCAGCAAGAAATGAAAGCAAGGAAAAGATGGAATCTGGTAAAAGGGAATTCAATACAGAAAGTGGTAAGGGGATTCTCAGGAAAACCACTCTGCCATCAGTCCTAGAAATAAATCACTGTAGACCAGAGTGCAATTATATGATTTTCTGGAAGGAGGTCTCCATATAACACAAAAATAAATGATAGATTATCTGATGTTTTTGAACGTTTGGAAATATTAATGCTACTTTAGCTTAACTATTGGGGACAATAGGAAACAAATAATTACAAATATATAGAAAACCAAAAGGAAATAAAATTAATTAGCAATTATTATTTTAGGAGAAGCAAAAAGTTTTATGAGAATAAAAATAGAATTGTACTGATCTATTTGGATCCGCAGTGAATAATACTTATGCATTATTACTTAATAATGTATACATAACTATGCTAGGAAGACAGGTATGGAGCAATATTGGAAGGGGTCTAAGATGGAACTAAATCCTCAGTAACCCCAATGACCAGTCAATAGCTAATGACTAAAATTCATAAACCAAGCAGTCCTAATTTAATTATACCATTTAAAAATACTAAAATAAATACTTAAAGTAATAGATGAAAATACTAAAAGAAAATGGGTGGTTGAGAAGGACATGAAAAAGAGATGCTGTTTTTGGACATAAACCCTTCAGTGCTGTTTTTAAACAATCTTCATGTAATATTTTTAAGAATATGAAATTAACTTTAGAATATTTTAAAATTTTTGAATTCAATAGTTTTTACTGCTCAAAACCAAATTAGAGTATTTAAATATAAAAGGAGAAACTATCCCATACTGCAAGAGCAAAAAATATGTGAAATGGAAATCATGAATGAAAAAATAGAAGACGTGGAAGTCAGACTCAGAAAACCTAATATGTAAATAATAACATTATATAAAGGATAAAGCAACAGATGGGAAAGGAGTAATAAAAAAAAAATAGAAAAAAAAAACTTCCTTGAGTGAATGAAAATTTTTAGACTTCAGGTTAAAGGGACCCAAATGTCTTAGGAAACAATAATATGGAAACTCTCACACCTAGACATTTCTGTTTAAATTTCTGAACAAGATAAAAAGATAAACAAGCCTCCAGATTGAAATGAAGTTAAGGACTGGTGAAGTGGGAGAAGTGCATTCCAGTGGGAAATATATCAGCACTAGCAAAGATCCAGAGGCAGAAGAGCTAAAAGCTTGCTCAGAAGTTAGAGAGTAATCAAGACAGGTGGCCAGGGTGGAGAGTGAAGTCAGTGACCACAAAGGGAAATAATGCTAAGTCACTCACAGTGATTGAGAGCTGGTGTACATAATCACTAACTTTCTTGGCACATTCCACAATAAAAAGCCTGCATTAGATTTGTTAGCATAGTGTAGATAATCAAACACACAACACAACATTACTTCATTACTGAGATTTAAAAATCATAGAATATGCAACAAAATAAAATGTTTCATTTTTCTTTCCCCTTCCTTCCTTCCTTTTTATTATTATGTATTTTTGTACTAGCAACTACATCTTCTCTCCCAAAAGTTGACCACAAATTAGAGATCTTGAATTTCACAGTTTCCATCTTAATTTTCATTATTAGGAGGAAAAAACTCCCAATGGGGTTGTCAGATAACTGTGTTAACACCCATATTAGGTTATCACAATTGTTCTTAACTACCCATAATAATTTCAAAAGAAAAATTTATTTTAAATGTCTTAAATTGTCTGTGTTAGTATCTATCAAAATTCTAAATATATACCAGAGCAAATATTGCTACGTCAATAATATGCTACATTTAATTAATAAACCTAAATACCAGATCCAAGAAATATTATTCATGGTGATGTAGTAAATGGAATGCCTAGTAACTAACCAAATATAAAAACAAAACCAAAGTCTCAGTGTATAAAATCTCCTTTACCCAAAATAGGTCAAAATTAATCAAATTGATTGCTAATAAGTCTTTCTACCATTTTCTGCCTTAGGGGTATGATGATGGCTATGGGGGAGAATATGATGACCAGACCTATGAGGCTTATGATAACAGCTATGCTACCCAAACACAAAGGTAAGGCATTTGCTGTCTAGAGCATCCTTCAAAGGATTATCTCTAATTTACTATTTTGTTCCTTGAATCTGAATATTAGTAATATTGTATAGAATTTCTAACAGTAGTTTTTCTCTATTATCTTTCTGATTTATCAAATTGCTTACTAAAGTATGAGAGATAAAAGATAATCTTGCAATGGCAAATGATGAAATAGTGCATTATTTTAAGACTACATATTTTAAGACTTGCTTAATGAGTTGTTTAATAACTAAACAACTCATTAAACAAGCTCATAATTAAAGAAATATGATTAGGATATATTATTGGTTCCCTGAAAAGAGAATTCCTTTCATGATGGATCTCTTGATAATTGTTAAGTATATTGCTCTAGATTGACTCCAAATTTGTTACACCGATGCATTTTTGTCTTTTTTTTAAGTCAGATTTATTGAGGTATTAGTTCCATACAGTAAAATTTAACCACTTAATGTACAGTTGTTTGAGTTTGGCAAATCATAACATCATGTTACTACCACCAAATCAAGATATAAAACTTTTTCTTCATTCCAAAATATTTCTTTATTCCCCTTTATAGCAGACTCACCCCCCACCCCAAGACTCTGGAAACTATGATCAGTTCTTTTATCACTACAGGTTTGCCTTTTCTAGACTGCCAAATAAATATGAGTCTATCTTCTTTCACTTAGTATAAAGGCATTTGATATTTCTTCATATTGTGGTATGGCTCAGTACTTCATTCCTTTTTATTACTATTTAGCATATAATTTTATGAATATAGCACAGTTTTTTTTTTATTCACTAGTTGGAGGACATTTGCATTGTTTCTCGGTTTTAGCAATTATCAATGAAATTATTATAAAACAAATGCATTTTAGAAAACTCAGTCACCTAAGTTTTTATCTTCAAAAAATAGTTATAAATTTCAAAGGAAAGTAAATGGGCTCCATATGGCTTTCCCCTTTATGTGATTGACAGAAACCAGTAGAATTAATTGTTGCAAAATCACTATAATATTGATCATTTATTTCCCAGCTTTATTGGCAACCAAAGAGACCTAGATGTAGTAGTAGTATCTACTACTAGATTAGTAGATACTAATATATCTACTAGTACTAAGTAGATATAGGGGTGGGATGAATGATAAAGAAAGAAACAACTTTATTAGCATTTATGGAGTGGAGGAAATCTGCATGTACTGTATAAATATGGATTTTCCATGGCCCAAGGGACAGCATGACCAAAGGGGTGAGGGAAATTCTGTTTAGAAAAAATTCTGTGGGCAATTAAGAAAAAGATGAGTGTTAACTGATAGCTTTAAACCTAAGGATAACTGAAGATATTATTATGGAAATGACAATCTTCAACTTTGAGTAATTGGTTAATTTGTGTTAGGTTAAATAGAAAAGCCATCACAAGACAACAGCTTCTACTATGGGTAATGTCTTAATTGTTCCAATTACTCATTGGAACACAGTTAGCACAGTTATTTAGGATAATGGGAGGAATTTTTGCATCATATCACAGCCATTGAATAGAGTATTGTATGCAAATAACCTCTTACTTATAACATTTGCTAATATTTTCAATCAGATTTCTAGTTCATAATTGCACATTAGTGTATAAGAAGATAGTGATAATAAAGTTCTATAACTTGTTTCAGAAACTCATTGGTAGAAAATGTAATTATCATACACTACAAACACAACTAGAACAGAATAAAATCATTCATGTATCTCTGTAGAGCTACATTCAGCTCATACAGCTTTTTAATACTTTCCTAAATGTGAGGGATTTTCTACATTTTTCTTCTGGTGATATTTACATGGATTTAACTGATCCCAAAAGTAAGGAAGAAGGAATTTATGGAATTAGGCTGAATTATCTTTGAATAATTGAAAAGTGAATTCTAGAATTGTTGAACACAATATCTATAAAAAGCTAATGGTAACAATATAGAAGAAATTTGAAAAATATTTTATATTGTTATAATGAAATGTAATTTATATGTAAAAGGACATTTTCTATGAACTTCTACCACCTTCTTTTTTCCCTTTCCTATGCTCTTAATTTTCGATAGCTAAATTCTTCCTGATCTTCCAAACCCAGCTCTAAAAATAGCACCTTCATAAAGTTTTTCCTTAATCCTTTATCTGGGAATATCTGTTTCTGACCAGAATTCTAATAGTACCATATCTTTATTTCACTATAGCACTTTCTCTTTCTGCCTTACATTGGGATTATTTGTGTCACATCCCTTATTTCCCTTAATTGTCCAGAACCTTGTCTGATACACCCTCATGTCCCTCACAGTACTAGCATTGGATCTTTCATAGGGTAAGTGCTGAACAGATGATTGTTAACTGAATTTCAGCCTAAAAATATACACCCGTTCTCTGAGGATACTAAATAAAAGCCTCATCTCTCAAGAGACTACAGTCTTCAGAATTACATGTATCATATTCACTGGCAAAATATTTATGTGTTTCTCAGGTATTTTTGTCCTAAACCAGAAGAGACAAGGAAGGCAAATCATGAAATTAGTCACAGTAATATTATTCTATATTACAATACTTATAAAATGTCTATTTTGGTCAATATCATATCCCCGGTATAATATAGTATATTGTCTGGCATACTAAAGGTTCTGAATAAAATTTTTTTAAATAAATGGATGAAAAAATATGACTGCATTAACAAATGAATGAAATTACCACTATTATTTCAGTGATTATAACATGAAATATTATTATTATAATACCAATTTGCAACAGAAATGGATTAACACTGTGAGAATTTATTAGAAAATGTGTTAAACTCTTATATTTAGTTATTTCTATTGGTTCAACTATACCAACAGAAGATAGGATTAACAGTTCAATTAAATAAGCACTTACTAAGTAATTGTGTATGCAAGATAGTATACTAAACACAGTAATAATTTTTTTTAAGTTTTAATATATTTTAATATTTGTCTCTGACATATGTTTAGGCAGAGTCATTTGCAAGCTGGGTCTATATTTAAATATATTCACTATGAGTACAACAACAAGAGAGTAACCAAGTATTAGGAATTAAGAGTGAGAGAAATTCATTTTCCACAAAGAATTACTCTAGAATTGTCATCTTCAAGAGATGGCTCTGGGGAGTGAATGTGGCTCAAGTGGTAGACCTTCCGCCTCCCACATGGGAGGTCTGGGTTCGGTTCTCCGTGCCTCCTAACAACAAGAACAACAACAACAAAAACCAAGCAAACAAATATAAAAAACAACTCAGGGGAGCCGATGTGACTCAGTGGTTGAGCGCCAGCTTCCCACATACAAGGACCCAGGGTCAATCCCCAACCCCGGTACCTAAAAAAAAAAAAAGACAGATGGCTGTGTAGTTGGACTTGAAAAGTAAGATGTGGTTTGATGGAGGGAAATGGATAAAGTGTTGTAAAGAATTAGACACATGCAAATAGAAATATATAAATATATGGGCAGGAAACTCCTTTAGTATTTACAAATAATACATTTTTCAGCATTGCCTGAGTTTGTTGCAGTCAAAATCAGATATTGATTTGGAATCTTGAAGGTCAAACATTGGAATATGTGTGACTTAGTAGAACTGAGATAAAAGATAAAATCTTTTGAGGAAATGGTCTTTAATTGACTAGTTAATCAGCACAGGTGAATACAGAATTTGTGAGATTATAAAGTAGAATCTGGCAGGTGCCTAAATGGAATAAATATATCAGCCTCAATAGAGAGTCTAGCGGAAGTTCACAAGGTAACAACCATACAAACATTAACCTAGAGTCCAGAAGCTATAACAACTTTAATTAATCCACTTTTGTCTAATAAGGTGTCATTAGTTCTTGGATATTTCAAATGGATCAGAAAAGGGACTACGCTAAAGTTTTGTCAGGAAGCAGTTCAACTGAATGACATATCAATGACTAGTAAAGATGACAATAATATGAGGAGTCTCCAACCATCTTTTTCTCTTGCTTGGTATTTATGAGAAGAAAAAGTAAAGAAATAGATTGATGAGTTTACTATGCAAGCTTCAAATTGCAGTTTCTAGAGAGACTCACTTACTTGATATCTTTGGCTTAAGACAAATTACATCCTGTGATTAACACCTTTAATTGGACCAAACATTTAAATTCTGTCCATGTTCTGATGCCTCATTTTATGTTATCCTCAAAAGGCAGTAACATTTTCAAAGATCAGTCTTCTGAAATCATATAAATTTACAAGGTTTTACCAACATTTACCGATGCTCAAATTTTAAGCAAGATCTATTCCAAACAAAATCAGCAATATAGAAAAAAGCTTTTCCTTAAATGCCAATAGTAACATTGCAAACAAAAGTCTAAAAAACCAATTCCGGGTTTTGTTCTAATAGTAATTTAATTTGGATGTGAAATGTTAAGAATTTATAGTTTTCCAGTGTAAATTTTTTACTGCAGAATGGTATAATAGGCAAAATATCAAAATGTAAGCCTTTGCTTTCCTTGAAGCATGACTCAAGGAACTCATGCAACCTAGGCAAAGAGGTTTCCCTTCTGCAAATTAAGAAAGAAATGTGCTTGTAGAGCAAAGATATATTATATATTATATCTGTTATATATTAGGCAATATTTACCAAAATTTTCTAGAATGTAGACCTTTTTTGAGTATCTGTATCTGTCAGAAACTACATAGTAAGAAAAAAATGAAACTGTAAAGTTAGAATAATTTGAGGAAAGTTTAATAAAGGGCCCATTTTCAAAGGCAGAATACAGGGAAACCAAGAGGTACCATTCAGTTCCATGGGGCTAATACCCCCAGGGCAAGGTGCTCTGCCACCAAACTTGGAATGAAAGCAAGATAGAGCTGTTAGGAGAGGGCCACCTAACAAGAGCTGACTCAATGATAACCATGACTTCCCACAAGGAGAAAGTTCAGGAAATTAATACCCTGACTTCACATCCCTCCCTCCTTCTAGTCTCCTACAATTCCACCCCATTGGCTGAACCCATTAGGAGACAGACTCCTTTGCACAACTTCTTAGCTCCTCAAGGTTCAGAACCCAGAGTATAGGAACTGCTACTCTATTGCTCAGAGGCTGCTCAGAACTAAAGGTTCAAGAGGTGTAGCAGTTTGGCAGTTTGCTGTAATTATGAATTCCAAAAAATAGATATTGAATCATGCTTGTAAACTGATCTGTTAATCTGGGCATGATTAAGTTATGATTAGGGCATTGACTGGGCCAAGTCAGTAGGGCATTGAGCCCCACCCCTTGGTGGGTGGGGGAATCGAATATAAAAGGCAAGGCAAAGTATAGAGGGAGCAGTTTTGAGAAGCAGTTCTGATGTTGCCTGATAGCCTACAGCTGACCTTGTGGAGGAAGCGGAGGAGCTAAGCCTGGAGAGAAAGGCAGCCCCAGGAAGAGAGGAACCCAAGAAGCCTGAACCCTGGCAAACTTCCGCAGCTGTCTTGATCCAACACGTAGCAATGGACTTTGGTGAGGGAAGAAACTTATGCTTTGTGGCCTGGTAACTGTAAGCTTCTACCCTAAGTAAATACCCTTTATAAACCATTTTTTTGGTATTTTGCATTAGCACCCCTTTGGCTGACTAATACAAGAGGTAACGTTAATTTTGTGCCAGCTGCTATGCTAAGTGTTTGGGGGTAGTTTTTCTCATTTAATCCTCCCAATAATACATGTATCAGGAACTGTTTTATCCCCATTTAATACAGAGAAAAACTGAATCTTTGAAATGTTAAGCAACTGTCCCAAATTCATTCAAATAGTGAGAGTGGATTTGATCCCACATCTACTGACTCCAGAGGCCTTAGACGAAAAGACTAATAAATACCATATAAAAATCTGAATCAATTCATCAACTGGCCATTGCGATATACTTACATAGGCCAGGGAGGATAGTCATTCAGTATAATAAGAATGTAGGAAGTTATTTGCATGCTTTTCAAAACATTCTGACCAAAGGGCAATTTTAAGCAAGAAAAAAAAATTGAAATTATTTAACTGTTGTTTTTAGGCTATAAGTTTAATGCGAGTCTGTGTATTTAGTACTAAGAATCCATAGAACTCCTTCTAATGAAAATTTCAGTGTGAGGCACTGCAGTTACCAGTAATTTAATAAAAGTTATAATATTAAGTATATAACAGGTTATCCTATTCATTTAAGTGGCACTATTTGCTATAAAGTGACTCACCATCATTTTGTAATTCAATTCTCTTATGTCTCAATACTATAGTCAACGATGAGATTGAATTACAGAAGGTTATTGGATTTGAGATATTTTCCCACTGATATTTTGCAAGTTAGTTGTATTTTCATGCCATCTACAGACCTCTGCATGCATAAACTGGTAGACTGGAAATCATTTGAATTTACCTCAATAGAATGAGAATCCAGCTCCTGATAGCCACTATGTTTTTCTTTCTTTTTTTGACTTTATTTTGTACATAAGTAATTTAAAATATAAACTATTAAAAAGTAAAAAGTAAACAAATATGAGTAAATATAGACATTTCTCAATTAAATGTACTGGAAACATATAACATTTTTTTAAAAATCCTACAATATGTTACACAATATATTTGGTTCATAGTAATGCATTCATACAGTATTTGCCCTATTGTGTCTGGCTTGCTTCGCTCAACATAATGTCCTCCGGGTTCATCCATGTTGTCATATACTTTACATCTTCATTTCTTCTTACAGCTGCATAATATTCCATCGTGTGAATAGACCACAGTTTGTTTATCCATTCATCTGTTAATGGACACCTGGGTTGTTTTCACCTTTTGGCAATGGTGAATAATGTTACTATGTGTGCAGATGTCTGTTTGTGTCACTGCTCTCAGTTCTTCTGGGAATCTACCCAATAGTGGTATTGCAGGGTCACGTGGCAAGTCTATATTCAACTTCCTTAGGAACTGCCAAACAGTCCTCCACAGTGGCTGTAGCATTCTGCATTCCCACCAACAGTGAATAAGTGTTCTTATCTCTCCACATCCTCTCCAACACTTGTAGTTCTCTGTCTTTTTAATACTGGCCATTCTGAAGGTATGAAATGATACTTCATTGTAGTTTTGATTTTCATTTCCCTAATCATGAGTGATGTTGAGCATTTCTTCATGTGTTTTTTTTGCCATTTGTATTTCTTCTTTGGAGAAATGTCTATTCAATTCTTTTGCCCATTTTTTAATTGGGTCGTTTTTCTTTTTGTTGAGTTGTAACATCTCTTTATATATCCTGGATATTAAACCCTTATCAGATATGTGATTTCCAAATATTTTTTCCCATTGAGTTGGCTGCCTTTTCACCCAGCTGACAAAGTCCTGTGAGGTGCAAAAGTGTTTAATTTTGAGGAGGTCCCATTTATCTATTTTTTCTTTTGTTGCACGTGCTTTGGGTGTAAGGTCCAAGAAACCACCACCTACTACAAGGTCTTGAAGATGTTTCCCTACATTTTCTTCTAGTAGTTTTATGGTCCTGGCTTTTATATATAGATCTTTGATCGATTGTGAGTTGATTCTTGTATAGGGGGTCAGATAGGGGTCCTCTTTCATTCTTTTAGTTATAAATATCCAGTTCTCCTAACACCATTTGTTGAAGAGACTGTTTTTTCCCGTTAGGACGGACTTGGTAGGTTTGTCAAAAACCAGTTGACTGTATAGGTGAGGGTTTGTTTCTGGGTTCTCAATTCTATTCCATTGATCGATGTGTCTATCTTTATGCCAGTACCATGCTGTTCTGACCACTGTAGCTTTGTAATATGTTTCAAAGTCAGGCAGTGAAATTCCTCCTATGTTGCTCTTCTTTTTAAGAATGCTTTTGGCTATTCGGGTGTGCTTACCCTTCCAGATGAATTTGGTAATTGCCTTCTCTAATTCTGTAAAGTAAACTGTTGGGATTTTGATTGGTATTGCATTGAATCTATAAATCAGTTAGAGTAAGATTGACATCTTCACGATATTTATTCTTCCAATCCATGAACATGAATTGTCTTTCCATTTGTTTAGGTCTTTTTAAATTTCTTTTAGCATTATTTGTAGCCTTCTGCATATAGGTTCTGTACTTCTTTGATTTTTGCATGTTGATCTTGTATCCTGCCACTTTGCTGAACTTATTTATTAGCTTAAGTAGCTTTGTCATGGATACTTCAGGATTTTCTAAGTACAGCATCATGTCATTCACAAACAGTGAGATGTTTGGATGCCTATTAATTTTTTTTTTCTTTTCTAATTGCCCTAGCTAGAACTTCTAGTTCAATGTTGAATAACAATGGTGACAGTGGGCATCCTTGTCTTGTTCCAGATCTTAGAGAGAAAGCTTTCAATCTTTCCCCATTGAGTATGATGTTGGCTGTGTGTTTTTCATATATGCCTTTTATCGTATTGAGGAATTTTCCTTTTATTCCTATCTTTTGAAGTGTTTTTTATCAAAAAAAAAAAGGATGGTGGATTTTGTAGAATGCCTTTTCTGCATCTATTGAGATGATCATGTGCTTTTTTTCCTCCAGTTTGTTAATGTGGTGTATTACATTGATTGATTTTCTTATGTTGAACCAGCCTTGCATACCAGGAATAAATCCCACCTGGTCGTGATGTATAAGTCTTTTGATATGCTGTTGGATTCGATTTGCAAGTATTTTGTTGATAATTTTTGCATCTATGTTCATTAGAGATTGGTCTGTAATTTTCTTTTCATGTAGAATCTTTATCTGGCTTTGGTATTCAGGTGATGTTGGCTTCATAAAATATATTGGGTAATTTTCCTCCTCTTCAATTTTTGGAAGAGCTTAAACAGGATGGGTGTTAATTCTTTTTGAAATATTTGGTAGAATTCACCTGTGAAGCCATCTGTTCCTGGACTTTTCTTTGCTGGGAGATTTTTGATGACGGATTCAATCTCCTTAAATATGATTGTTTTGTTAAGTTTAATCCATTCACATTCAATGCTATTACTGTAAATGCACTATTTACTTCCTCCATTTTATTCTTTGGTTTTCATATGTCATCTTGTTTTTCTCTCTCTTTTTACTCTTTTGGTTATCTTTTTCTGCTATTCTTTCTCCTATACCCTCCTCCAAGCCTCTCTCTCCTGTCTTTTTCTTTCAGGTTCTAAGGCTTCCTTTAATATTTCTTGCAAAGGTGGATTCTTTTTTGCAAACTCTCTTAGTTTCTGTTTGTGAATATTTTATACTCACCTTCATATTTTAAGGACAGTTTTTCTGGATAAAGAATTCTTGATTGGCAGTTTTTCTCTTTCAATTTCCTAATTGTATCATACCACTGTCTTCTTGCCTCCATGGTTTCTGAAAAGAAATCTGCACTAAGTCTTACTGGATGTCCCTTGTACATGATCATTTGCTTCTCTCTTGCTGCTCTAAGAATTTTCTCTTTATCTTTAGCATTTGACATTCTGAGTAGTGTCTTGGCATAGGTCTATTTGGATTTATTCTGATTGGGGTACAGTGTGCTTCTTGGACATGTAAGTCCATTTCTTTCATGAGAGTTGTGAAATTTTCAGCTATTATTTCCTCAAATACTCTTTCTGCCCCCTTTCCCTTCTCTTCTTCTTCTGGAACTCCCATGACACGTATGTTGTTGCGTTTTGTGTTGTCATTCAACTCTCTGAGCCCCTGCTCAATTTTTTCCATTCTTTTCTCTCTCAGTTCTTTTCTTTCTTCAATTTTAGCTGCTCTGTCTTTGGTATCACTTATTCTTTCTTCTATCTCTTCGAGTCTGCTGTTGTATGCCTCAAATGTGTTTTTGACCTCACCTATTGTGTCTTTCATTTCCATGAGCTCTGTCACTTTTCTGTTCAGGATTTCAAATTCTTCTTTGTGTTTGCTCAATATCTTCTTGATGTCATTTATCTCTTTAACTATGTTGTCTTTCAGCTCATTAATTTGATTTTGGAAACTTGTGCTATCTCGCTGATTTGTTCTCTCAAATTCTGCATCTTTTCTGGGACTTTGATTTATTCCTTTTCTTGGGCCATGTCTTCTATTTTCTTAGTATGGCTCGTAGTTTTTTGCTGGTGTTTAGGCATCTGGTTAGGATGTAGTTTACTCAGATGCTCAATCTCTTTCTCTTTTATAGGGATTTAGTGGCAGGAGGCTGTGAGTTACAACAACTCTTTGATTTTTGACTTGACCTGGATTGTTAGGATTGTCCTGCTGGTTGTTCAAAACTGGGCACTGGACCCAGTAATTGATTGTAGAGTTGCTTCCTAGGGCCTTGGGCAGGGAGGCTATAGAGGCCAGGAAAAGCCTCTCCTACTTATCTTTAAATTTTTTATGTGCACTTACTTGGTCTGCCAGGAGATGGCAATCTTTGACAGCTGTCAATTCAATGCCTGGTTGGAGTGTATTTGTTGCAGCACAGACCAGATCAATGTGATACAGCTTCCTGTCTCAAGGCTAAGAGCCTTGTAATTCAAACTTTCTGAGCCAGTTCCCCAGTCTTCTCTGCCAGCCCCCTCCCTTTCCCCAGCTAAGAAATATTTCCACTCCCCTCTGAATCCTCAACAATCAGTCCATGTTAGTAGAGGAGGAGATTGGGAGGTTTGTCTATCTTTAGCCCCTTGTAGACTCCGAGGCAAACAATGTTGCAGCCCCACCTGGCCTGGAAGGGCTCTCGGGACACAGCAGACCAAACCTGAAAGTCAAAAGCTCAGTCAGCCCCCGGCTCTCTCTCCCCTCTTCTGTGAAGTCCTCAACAATTAGTCTAGGCTAAGAAAGAGGGACAGTGGGAGGGTCGGATTTCTCTAGCCCTTCGCTGGCTGCCAGGGCAAACCACCGTGTGGTCCCACCTGGCCTGGAAGGGCCCATGGGGCACCACAGCCCAAATTTGTGAGTCAGAATCTCTCCCCTTTCCTGAGGTGGTAGATCCCTGGAGCCCCCTTTGTCTGTAGTCACAGGCCTAGAGGCTCGAGAATTCTAAAGAGTGTGGGGGAGGGTGCCAGCGGTAGCAGCCACTGCTGGTTCCAACTCACGGTTCTGTCGTTGTGATTTCCCTCTTTTATCCCTCTCTCCTCTGGGTAGTGTGCAGCCTTCATCTGCTGTCCTAAACCCTGGAAGATCTTTTTCAGGGCTGTTTCAGCCTGTCCTTTAGCTATTTTTTTGGAGAAGAGATTCCTGTGACTTACTAGTCTGCCCACCACTATGTTTTTTAAAGTTTTAATTTGGCATATTTATTTTGGGCATTTAAGATAACTACTGTTAGTTTTAGGAAGGAAACATTGTTCATCAAATTATTCATTTATCTGTTTTATGATTTTTATTAAGGGTAACTTCAATGGTATCTAAACTACTTGCCTAAATAGTTAATTTTATTTAAAAATATATCCTTGAAGTACATTGCAACCTCTAAGACTCTAATAAGAATAATTAAAATGACCATTTTTCTTAAGAAATGATGTCTCCCAAGAGAACCTAAGGAACTGGAGACATCCCTCAGGCAGGAAATTGGAAATCATCGAATAAACCCCGTGTAAGCAGACTTTCAGAAATGGGAAGTATAGATCATTTTATAATCCTGAAATACCTGATGTGCTACAAAAAGCCCAGCATTAAGGCAGATAAAGAAGCTACAGTGAAATTCTGGCTTCTGTGGTAAGTGAAGAAGCTTAGCTTCCCACCCCACCCCACCCCCCACTCCCCAAAAAGGAAACTTGTTTAGCATTTAGTTAACCATCCGCTTTAGAGTTCAGGCAATGTTTATAAGTTCATTTGATTGTCAAGATGTAAAACAATAAGGGATGGTGGCAATGGAATAAGGAACTCTGGAGAACTGGAAAGTATGTGCTCTGTCTAAAGCAACCATCTTCCATTCAGCTTTAAGAGAATGTGGCCATGTAGTCCATGTAGGCTAAGGGACCTAGTTGTGCTAGATGTTTTTGTTTGTTTGTTTTTTCCATCCACAAGGAAAACTGGAAATCTAAGCTTTCCACCCCAAAACTCAGTGGCATAAAACAACCATTTTTATTATGCTTGTTGATTCTGTGGGTCAGGGATTTTAACAAGGCACAGCAGGGATGGCTTCTCTCTGCTCAACTATATTTGTACCTTCAGCTGGGAAGGCCCAAAAGCTGATGGTGACACAACAGCTGGGGGCTAGAATCATGTGGAGATACTTCTCTCACATATCTGACAGCTGATGCAGGCTGTCAGCTGCTATCTCAACTGGTACTGTCAGAATGCTCAAATGGTCTTCTCTGTGTGACTTAAGCTTCCTCAATGCATGGCCACTCAGGTTCCAAATATGAGCATCCCGGTGAACACAGCAGAAGCTGTTTAGCCTCATTCTGTTGGTTATAATCTAGTAAAAAGGCCACCCAGATACAAGAGGAGAGGGATTAGTCCCACTTAAAGGGGGACTGGCATGGCTCAAGTATGGAAAAGCTTTTTGTGGCCATTTTTGGAAACTATAATCTGCTGCATCAGGTTTTTAGTGCAACCTGCTGCTTTTAAATGCTGGAAACTAATTGTTAAAAAAATATTAAACAACTATGGAGACTAAACCAAGCATATCTGCAGCCTAGCCATGGTAATTGTTGTTCTAAGTTCTGCTCTAAAATGGCCAAGATAGAGAGGAAGAAGTCAGTATCCAGATAATGCTTCCAAGGGCACAGTAACAATGAGTCCTTCAAAGAGGAAAACCTCTGTGGCTACCACGTGGTCTGAGCAGGATGTGCTAAAATCAAAGAGTGGGGACAATTAGGGAAGAGGGCACATGTGGAAATAAATGTGGCCCATGTGATAAGTACTACACCAGAGGGGTATGATAGAAGACAGAAGAGAACATGGGAGACCACCCAAAGTGAAGGGTTAAGAGAAAGTACCACAGAAGGCTTCCCAGAAGAACTGATGCCAGGGTAAGACTGGTTTGGTGAGTAAAATTTAGCCAGGCAAGAGCATAGTCATGCACAAAGACAAAGAAATAAGAATATGATTTGTTATTAAAGGAACTACATGTCCTTCAAGAGTATCAGAAGACAAGATATTTCAGTGTGGCAGACGTTTGGCTAAAGTGATAGGAAGGAAACAGGAAAGCACTAAGAAATAAGTACAGAATTATATTTGGATAAAATTTTAGATCTTCATCAAACCTAGAAATTGGTAAAAACCAAATTCTTCTTTGGAGAAAATCATATCAACTTTTTCTGCCTGGGCAGATTTGGTTATCTGAGCTTAATAAGTTCTCATTAGTTGTTATCCCATCCTCTTTTGGTACAGCCTTTTCATGATTTTGTTGCTTTCTTTGGTTTCTTAGCGATTTTTCACTTTAAAATAAAAGGAAAGAAAACCTACAGGTCTTACTTTTTTGCACTTGCACATTCCTAATTAGAGAAGGAAGAGATTTTATTTCCCCTAACACTGTGGTCAAGATGGAAAAGATAGAGCTTTGTGATCTTGGTGTTGGAATAACAAAAACAAGACTTATTCTAGATCCTCTAAAATCTCAGAGCAGGGAATGAGTGGGGGGTTAGAGTCAAACTAGGATGTAGACATTATTCATTTTCTATAATTAGGATCCCTTAACATCTTTTCACTTTTTTCATTAAATTAATGTTTATTAAGGGATTGATATTTGCTAGGTGCTAGAAGTAGAATGGTGAACAAATATGGTACATTAAACTTACAGGTTCAACATCCTTTAGTTGCAATCCTTTGGACAAGATGTTTCATATTCAGAATTGTTTGAATTTTAGAAAGGTAATATGATACATATGCTTTATTTTGCATCTGGGCCAAGAAAACCATATTAAGTTTATTTCAGTGAAACATATGAATAACCAAGAAGGCAAAATGAAGACTATAAATACTTCTCGTCACTTTAGGTAGTGTTTTGTTGGCAAAATACTTTAGGTTTTACAATTTTTGTATTTGGAATGCTAAAATAAGTGATTTCGAACCTGTATTATATAATATTGAGTAAGATTGAATTGTAGGAGATGGGTGAAAGAGGAAAGATAGGACACTGAAGGGGTACAAAGAGAACACTTGAATGTTTCCAATGATGGCAAGCTTCTAATAATAGTAATAGCCACCATCTTGAGCATTTGCTGTTTGCCACACGTCTTTTTAGGTACTTTGTAAACATCTCATGAGGTAGTGTTTTCCTCATGTTACAGATAAAGAAACCAGGACTCAGAATGTTTACCTTGCCTAGGGTGTTACATCTTAATAAGTAACTGATCCAAACTTTGAACCGATTCTTCTATCCAAATGCTTTGTCCTTTGTACTATACTATATTGCTTCCCAAATACATTATTCTATTTTTTAACACCACAACTTATTAGGAAACTCTTTAACTACTTCTTCATCTGTATACGTTGATTTCTAATCTGCCCTGTGAAACAATACATCATAAATCTAGTTTGTTTTTTTCTTACACATATCAGCCTTTCTTGAAGAAGATAATGTCCTCCTACCAATATCAAATCTACAGTGTGGTAGCAATATATTCTTGGCTATAGTTTCTTCTCCCCTCCCTGTGTTCATGCCATTTGCTGTATGATTTTTCAATCCCTCCTAATAAAGGAGCAGAGTATGTTTTCTTGATTCCTGACTACCATGTGTCTTGCTTTAACCAATAAAATAATGAGAACGTTTTCATGTCCATTTCTAAGCCTAGACCTCAAGACCTGTGTGTTTCCCACATTTCCTCTTATTGTCACCATGAGAAGAGCTTCTCCATGGTAGCTGCTGCCCCCTCAGTCTGGGCTACAGAATGAACACACATGGAGCCAAGATGACACTCTGGAAGGAGCCAATCAGCTCAACCCATAGCTTGGAACAATTAAGTCCATCCTAGATAAGCCAACTCCAGCAAACCCAAAAACACATGAGCTAAATTTCTTATTGGTGTAGACCACTGAAACTTTGTGATTTTATGGTAGGCAACATTATGGGAGCTATAAAAAACTGGTACCCAGGTAAATGCCCACATACCCATGGTTTTCTACAACTGTCTAGGTAATACATCATTCTCATTTCATCAATATCTGGGTTGTTTTCTTAAAAAACCACTCCAGTTGTCCAAATGTCCATCTTAAAGTATGGCACAGTAATATTGAGATATATTATATCAGGTAAGAGCTGATTGGTGCAAAGAAATTGCACTTTACACTTTTTTGCTCCTAACCTCAAAGTCCTTCAATATAATCTGACTGTGTGATTTTTTTTTAAATGGCTATGTCACATTACTAGGTTTTATTGAACTTGCTTTCAATTGAGAAGCTAGATTTTTCTAAATGGACTGCTGTTAAGTCAGTTTTAACATGATCTTGTGTCTTTGCAATTGATTTTTTTTAACCTGAATGACATTTATCTCTGTGGCATTTCACCTTATTGTTTAGGCCTCTTATTGTTGGTTCTGAGCTACCCTTTTGGATACCAATCCTTAAAACCAGCATATTAGTAGTACTTTCTGCTCTATGTGAGATATCATAGGCTCAGTTTATATTTCTTTATTCAAGTAATTTATAAAGGACAAAGTTTAGTAGCAACCTTTCAGTTGACATTGACCACTAATTAAAATTCTATGAGGACAGCTGTAGACAGAGCCATGAATCTACACAGCTAAACTGTCAAGTACCTTACAAATTATTCACAAAAAAATTATGTAGTATTTTGAAAATATCTATTTATTTATTCAACAAACATTCATTGAATGTCACTATTCTGGGTCTCTATATACAGAAAAAAATAAGACATAACCTGGCATTTGATTTATTCACAGTCTAGTATAGTTCTTGCAAAGTAAAAACTCGAGTTCTGCATCATAAATATCAGCAAATGAAATTGCAGCTTTCTGGACCACTGCTTAGGCAGCTGAATCATAATCTGAAGAACAGGACTCAGGAATTTGCACTTTTTCATACAGTACCCTTGTGATATTCATGCACACCAAAGTTTGAGCACCACTCTACCAGAGGAAGAGAAAGAGAGGCAAAAATATAGTTGTGGTGCACTGAGAGGAGCTGTACGTGAAGATGTGAACCAAGTCTCACAGAAGACAAGTGTGAAGGAGTGACACTTGTTGTGGTGCAGTGAGAGGAGTTGTGGTGTACTAAGAGGAGCTAAACATGAAGATGTGAACAAAGTCTCACAGAAGACAAGTGTGAAGGGGTGACATGTTGCCTGGTGGGATCAGC
The DNA here is from genome assembly GCA_026826555.1 of Tolypeutes matacus. NCBI lineage: Eukaryota > Metazoa > Chordata > Mammalia > Cingulata > Chlamyphoridae > Tolypeutes > Tolypeutes matacus. The sequence goes on along the minus strand of JAKSZT010054474.1, from coordinate 4,096,466 downwards.
TAAAGCTTTAGTAAGAGGCTGATGATTGAGCTGGATGCCAGGAGGACGATGTATACTTTTCAAGGTGAAAACGTACAGGAAGTTCTATCTAGACAGAAGGTTTACCATGGTCAGAAGCAGGAGATGGTGAAAGGATTTGTGTCTTTGGGAAACATCCCATCATGTGTAGGTGTAGGTTACATGTCTTAGCTTCCTAGGGCTGCTGTAGCAAAATACCACGAACTGGGTGGCAAACCACAGAAATGTATTGTCTGACAGTTCTCGAGGCTAGAAATCTGAAATCAGGAGTCAACAGGGTCATGCTCCCTCCAAAGTCTGAAGGAAAGAATCTGTTCCATGCCTCTCTCCTGGCTTCCAGTGGTACCTTGCCAGCAATCCATGGCATTCTTCCCTCTTTCTGTCTGTGTCCAAATTTCTTCTTCTTATAAGGACATGAATCATATTGGATTAAGGGCATGCCCTATACCAGTGTGACCTCATTTTGCCTTGCTGAGTGCCATCTGTAACCATCCTACTTCCAAATAAGGTCACATACTGAAGTACTGAAGACGAGGACTTTAACATATCTTTTAGGGGGACACAATTCAATCCATAACAATATGTAAAAGAAGAGTGACAGGGAAAGGCCAAACAGGTGATTAAAACATAGATAGAAAAAGGACTTCTGGTTGTTGTAAGCAATTATCACTCAGACCAAGGATCAGAGAAAAGAGTAACGTGTAAATACATAATTACAATTCTTTTCAAAGTATGCACAATGATGGTGCGCAGAGACAAGCAGTTGCGATCCTAATTTCCTCTATCATTGTGATAATTGGGTACTGTACATGTTAGGTAATAGAAGGCTTCTTACAGCTTCTAACCCTAAAGCCACTCCTGGTGAAAGTTAGTTACTGAGAGGCTCAGGAAGAGCATGGCCTAGTTTTCTCACTTGAAGAAGTCTTATCAAAATGGAGTACTTATCAATTCACATATTGTCTTCTCATACCCTGTTATAGCTATCTAATTCCCAAAGTCTGGTGCATGAAATTAAGCCTCTGATAAGTAACAAATGGTTTGGGATCATTACACAAAACAGGTGAGATTCCATTTGTGTTTTGAAAGAGGAAGACTATAAATCACTTTTAACATGCAACCATAGTTTAAATTGCACCACTGAATTCAGTCTCAAAGACAACTAGATTAGAGGATTGAAATAATTAGAAATTATAATAATGTTTACAGCATTGAAATTTGACTGTTACTCATGAATTATGACTCAGCCAAGGAAATATTTGTATACAATTAAAATTATGCCCATTTCAAACTAAGGTTCAATAGCTTTTATGTATTTGTACCTATGCCATGTAACAGTTCATTTACTAATGTCATGTACCACTGAGCATAATTAATCAGTCAGTTGAAGGTCTTATTTATAGAAAATAATTACTATGTTCTAATGATAACTCCACACAATAAAACAGAAGATTAATGTGTTTGTTATAAAATTGCTCACCCCTCATTTATGTAATAAAGGGTCAAAGTAATCAAAAGACACAGACTGAATTGGAAATAAATGATTAAAGACTGCCTAGAAAGGGAGGCCATTTGCAGAAATGTATGTAGAGTGTTAAATTCCAAAAACCAAAACTTCCCAAATATTATTTCTCTCGCATTTGAGACATGAGGTTGCACTCTTAAAACATCCATTTTCTATAAAAGGGATCATTGCAAAACTGATCACAGTTTTATACCAGATGCCTTATATAGATCATCTATCTTGATCCTTAATCTATGAGCAGAAAAAAATGTCAGTTCCCTCATGAATAATCAAGCTATATTTCATCCTGTAAACATTAAATACCATCAACTGAACCTTAAGAGGGCATGTATGGTTATTTCATGTTTCACAATATTTCAAGAAGATGAAATCTCTTTCAACTTGGCAACCTTTATGGAATATGAAAAAGAGGAACTTTATGTCTATACATTCATTGATCAGACATTGACATATTATTATTATTGAGTGTCTGCTATTTACTAGACACTTATCATGATGTTGTCACAGGTTATCTCATTAATGCTTGAGATAGATATCATTATTGCCACTTGAAAGTGAAAGATTAAGTGATTTACCCAGGTAGCACACTCACAAACACACAAAAAAGCAGCTCTTGGTTTTAAGTTCAAATACTTTCTTTCTGTGTTGTTTATCTATGTATTATTTTGAGTACAAATACTGATTTTCCTTCAAATGGATCATAGAACAGAGACCTCACTGTTGTCCATTCTTGAGTCTGTGGACTTTCCCAGTCTCACAATGAGTTGCCTCTGAGTAGGAGATTTATACCTTTGATTTACTCAAAGCAAACTGGCAAGAAAAACAACTGCAGGAAGTTTATTTGTCTCTATCTATCTATCTATCTATCTATCTATCTATCTATCATCTATCTATCTATCTATCTATCTATCTATCTATATTTCCATCAATATATACAAGTATATCTATATGTAATATATTTAGTTTACAAGTTTGTAACTTTATATTTCCGCATACAGGGACATGACTGCTTCATAACACAGTGCTATCTATCAGTTGAATGCAACAAGTAAATAAATAAATGAATAATACAATATTAAAATTTTAAAAATATTTAAAAACTATTTATACAATTGTCATGGGATTTCAATGATACTTTAGAGCTACTAGTTTCTAAAGCATTGGTAATTTTTCCTTTGTTAAAGCTCTGTAAAAACCACAGCTATTAGAGCACAGAGAAGGGTTTATAAATTACAGTTGAAACACAGACACACACAAAGACAACAAATTTCATTTAATATTTTTAGCACACACAATGATCAATATAGTTCCATTTTTAAATAAAATATTTAATTGAGTTTAATTTCTTTAAAATATATTTTGATTATTTCTGTACTTGAAATATATAAAATAAAAGTTATTCAGAAGAGTTTCAGGATTTGGTATTTTCATACCAAGTTTTTATTTACTAACAATGTGAATGCAATGATAGTGAATTCTCAACAAAGCAACTGATGATTCTTCTGTATATTAATTTCCAATAGCAGAAAGCTTAATTTGCATATATTAATTATCTGATTATCAGAATAAAGGCCAATTTCTAATTTGAAAAATTCTTGAATGAAAAATGAAATGTATAAAAGATGTACACATAATGGTGGCTAAATAAATTTAGCTATACATTTTTTTTATATTTAAATCTCTTATTCATTCCAACAGTAATGTACCTGTGATTTTAGTCTAAAAAGATGAGATTATTTAAGAGTTTTAAACTATATATATAAGTACAAATGTATGCAACTATGGATGTAAAATTAGCAGTTACATAGAGTATATGTTTTCTTTCTTATGTTCTCCCCTTATGACTAGATGCTATCATTTTAAGTTTTATATCCATCTGTTTTGAGTGATTCACAGTATTTCATTTCTAAATCCTGGGAAATTAATCAGCAGCAGCCCAAAAAAATATTTTATGAGTCTTCACTGCTGTCTACTTACAGTATTAATCATCACAGTGGATTCAGAAGCCACTGCTCATTTCTACAATTTAGTTATCAAAAGTCAAGTACATTTGGTTGCTTTCAAATAAATTGATGCTTTCTGTAAAGTACTATGCTACTTTGCATTTAACTAAAAAAATTGGCTTTTAATATTTGGATGAAAAACGTACATTTTTACCATGACAATATTATAATTAATACTACTTTGAAACAGCCATTATACTTAACATTATTGTGGGATTCTAACAACTTTTATTTTTATATTAGAAATTTCTTTATAGAAGTTATATATTTGTGATTACTGAAGCCTTGGGAATGGGTCTAATGGGAAATAAAAGTAAAGAATCTAGAAAAAGAAGGGAGTTAACATAAGATACAGCTTTGGGAAGAGTCACTGTACTTCAGGTTAGACATGGAGATGAATCTGGCCATGCCCCCTTATATTTGGTGTATTTTTCCCCCAACCCACCTGTTAATGACACCCTATATTAGTATTATATACTTGCTATAGTTATGAGAAAATGTTCTTATATTTGTTCTGTTAACTGCAATCCATCATTCACCACTGGATTCCCTGTGTTATACACCCCCATGCTTTGTACAATCCACTCAAACTGTACATTCGGTGGTTCTCATATTCATCACAGAGTTGCACTGTCATCATCTCAGTCAATTTTAGAACATTTTCATTACTCCAAAAGGAAAAATCCCATACCTTCTAATGTCTACCTATTGTTGTCCCTTAAAATTGATATAATATCTTCTTTGACATTGCTGCAAAAATATTACAATATTACTGTAATTAGTAATTGGTAATTACTAATCCATAAGTTAAATTAGTTGTAATTTTCTCATGTGTCACCATATACTTAACACTTTATAAAGGAAGAACATATATATATATATCATTAAACACAATTTTTATCCACCACCAAAATCACTTTGTTATACAGTCCTTATATTATTCTCTAGCTTCCTTTCAATTGAAATATTACATCCATAGACTACCCCTTTTAGTCCCAATCACATTTATAAATCAGCAGTGTTAGTTAAATTCATTATAATGTATCACCATCAACTCTATTCATTTCCACATATTTAAAATAAACCTTATTAAAAATTCTATGTATATTAAGCATCAGCTCCCATTCTCAACCCACATTAAATTTCCTAGTAATCTATACTCCAGAGTTTACCTCTGTGAGTTAACTCATTGTTTTATTTCATATTAGTAAGACCATGCAATATTTGTCCTTTTGTGTCTGACTTATTTTACTCAGCATAATGTCCTCAAGATTCATCCATGTTGTCATATGTATCCCAAGGTCATTTCTTCTTATAGCTGAATAGTGTTTCATTGTATGTATATACTACATTCTGTTTATCTACTCATCTTTTGATAGATACATGAATTGTTTACATATTTTATCAATTGTTAGTAATGGTGCTGTGAACATCTGTGTGCAAATGTCAGTTGTGACCCTGCTTTCAGTTCTTCTGAGTATATTCCAAGTAATGGGATTGCTAGATCATAAGGCAGTTCTATAATTAGTTTCTTGGAGAACAGCCAGATTGTCTTCCACAGAAGCTGTACCATTCTACATTCCCACCAACAGCGAAGGAGTGTTCCTATTTCTCCACATCCTCTCCAGCACTTATAGTTTCCTGTTTTTTAAATAATGGTCATTCTGTAAGTGTGAAATGATATCTCAGTGTAGTTTTGTTAAGCATTTCCCTAATAGGTAATAGTGTTGAACATTTTTTTTTTTATGTACTCTTTGGGCAATCATTTGTATTTCCACTTCAGAGAAATGTCTATGCAAGTGTTTGGCCCATTTTTTAATTGGGTTGTTTGTCTTTTTATCTTTGGGTTGTATGATCTCTTTATATAATATGGATTTGAAACCCTTATTGGATATATGGTTTCCAAATATTTTTTCCTGTTGAATTGGTTGCCTTTTCACCCTTTTGACAAACTCCTTTGATGTGTAAAAGTGTTTATGTTTGAGGAGGTACCATTTATCTATTTTTTTCTTTCATTGTTCATGCTTTGGGTGTAAGGTTAAGAAAACACTGCCTACCACAAGATATTGAAGATGTTTCCCCATATTTTCTTCTAGGAGTTTTATGGTTGTAGCTTTTATGTTTCGGTCTTTGATCCATTTTGAGTTCACTTTTGTATAAGGTGTGAGATAGGGGTCCTCTTCTTTCTTTTGGATATAGCTATCCAGTTCTCCCAGCACCATTTTTTGAATAGACTGTTCTGGCCCAGCTGGGTGAGAACACTCAATTCTATTTCATTGGTCAACATATCTATCTTTATGCCAGTACCATGCTGTTTCTACCACTGGAGGTAAGTAATATGTTTAAGGTCAGGAAATGAGTCCTCCAACTACTTTCTTCTTCTTTAAGGTATTTTTGGCCATTCAAGACCTATTACCCTTCCAAATAAACTTGATAATTGGTCTTTCCAATTCTGTAAAAAAAAAAAAAAAAAAAATGGCTATTGGAAGTTTTATTGGGATTGCATTGAATCTGTTGATAAATTGGGGTAGAATAGACATCTTAATGATATTTAGTCTTCCAATCCATGAGCATGGAATATCCTTCCATTTATTTTGGTCTTCTCTGGTCTATTTTAGCAATGTTTTGTAGTTTTCTGAATACAAGTCATTTATGTCCTTGGTTCCTAAATATTTGATTCTTTTAGACTCTATTGTAAATGGGATTTTTTTTCCTGTCTTCCTCTGCAGATTGCTCATTTGTAGTATATAGAAATGCTACTGATTTTTACATATTAATCTTATATCTTGCCACTGTGCTGAACTTGTGTATAGTTCTAGTAGCTTTGTTGTGGATTTTTCTAGATTTTCTAGGTATAGGATCATATCATCAGCAAATAATGAAAGTTTTACTTCTTCCTTTCCCATTTGAATGCCTTTTATTTCTCTTTCTTGCCTAATTGCTGTAGCTAGAACTTCTAGCACAATATTGAGTAATAGTGGTGATAGTGGATATCCTTGTCTTGTTCCCAATCTCAGAGGCAAAGCTTTCAGTCTTTCTCCATTGAGTACAATGTTAACTGTGGATTTTTTATATATGCACTTAATCATGTTGAGAAAGTTTCCATCAAGAAAGGATGTTGGATTTTGTCAAATTCCTTTTCCACATCAATTGAGATGAACATGTAGTTTTTCTTCCTCAATTTAGTAATGTGATGTATTATCTTGATTGATTTTCTTGTGTTGAACCACACTTGCACACCTGGGATAAAACCCACTTGATCATGATGTATATAATTCTTTTAATGTGCCGTTAGATTTGATTAGCATGTATTTTGTTGAGGATTTTTGCATCTATTCATTAAAGAAATTGGTCTGTAATTTTCTTTTTCATGTCATCTTCATCTGGTTTTGGTATTAGGGTGATGTTTACTTCATAGAATAAGTTTGGTATCATTCCCTCCTGTTCTGTTTTTTGGAAGAGTTTGAGCAAGATTGGTATTAATTCTTCTTTGAATGATTGGCAGAATTCACCTGAAGCTATCTGGTCCTGGGCTTTTCATCTTTGGGAGGCTTTTGATGACAATTTCAGTCTCCTTTCTTTTGATTGGTTTGTTAAGGTCTTCAACTTCTTCTATCATCAGTTTAGGTTCTATGTGTGTTTCTAGGAATTTAGACTACATTGTCTAGTTTGTTGATGTACAGTTGTTCATAGTATCTTCTTATGATCTCTTTTATTTCTGTGGGGTCAGTAGTAATGTCCCCCTCTCACTGCTGATTTTATTTATTTATTCTTCTCTCTTTTTTTTGTCAGTCTAGCTAAGGGTTTGTCAATTTTGTTGATCTTTTCAAAGAACCAACTTTTGGTTTTGTTGATTCTCTCTTTTGTTTTTGTTGTTGTTGTTGTTGATCTCAATTTCATTTATTTCTGCTCTAATCTATTTTATTGCCTTCCTTCTGCTTACATTGGGATTAGTTTGCTGTGTTTTTGTTTTTTGTTTTTTTTCCTAATTCCTGCAGTTAGATCTTTGATTTTAGCTCTTTCTTCTTTTTTAATGTAAGTGTTGAGGGCTATATATTTCCCTCTCAGCACTGCCTTCACTATATCCCATAGGTTTTGATATGTTGTATTCTCATTTTCATTCATCTCGAGTTATACATTGATTTTTCTTGCAATTTATTCCCTGACTCACTGATTGTTTAAGAGTGTGTTGTTTAACCTCTATGTATTTTTGAGTTTTCCCTTCCTCCACTGTTGTTGATTTCCAGCTTCTTTCCATTAATGATCAGAGATAGAGCTTTGTACAATTTCAATCTTTTTTATAATTATTTAGACTTGTTTTGTATCCAACATATGGTCTATCCTGGAGAAAGATCCATGAGCACTTGAGAAGATTGTATATCCTGCTGTTTTGGGGGTTCAATATTCTATATATGTCTATGAGGTCCAGTTCATTTATCATATTATTCAAATTCTCTGTTTCCCTATTAATCCTCTATCCAGTTGTTCTATCCAAATATGAAAGTGTTGTATTGGAGTCTTCGGCTATTATTGTAGAGACATGTATTTCTCTCTTTGGTTTTGCAAGTGTGTGTTTCATGTATTTTGAGGTACTCTGGTTAGGTGCATGAATATTTATTATTATTATTTCTTCTTGTTAAATTGCTCTTTTTATTAATATATATTGTCCTTCTTCTGCTCTTACAGCAGTTTTGTATTTAATGCCTTTTTGTCCAATATTAGTATCACTACCCCAATTCTTTTTTGATTACTGTTTGCATGGAATTTCATTTTCCAACCTTTTAATTTCAGTCTCTTTGTTTACTTGTATGTAAGGTGAGTCTCTTTTAGACAGCATATAGATAACTGATATTTTTAATCCATTCTGCCAGTCTGTGCCTTTTGATTGGGGAGTTCAATTCATCAACATTTAATGTTGTTATTGTAAAGGCTTTACTTACTTTATCCATTATATCTTTTGACTTTCCATTGCTCTATCCTACTATTATCTGTCTTTTTATCCTTTTTGTTATCCTTACCAATAATCTTCATTTCTACATTTTTCTCCAGGCCTCTCTCTCCTATCTTTTCCTTTCAGGTTGCAGCACTCCCTCTGGTATCGCTTGTAAATCCAGTCTCTTGGTGATATATTTTCTTAGTTTTTGTTTATCTGTGAAGACTTTATACTTATCCTCACTTTTGAAGGACAGTTTTGCTTAATAAAGAATTCTTGGCTGGCAGTTTATCTTTCAATACCTTTAATTTATCATACCACTGCCTTTTCGCCTCTATCGTTTCTGATGAGAAATCAGTGCTTAGTCTTATTGAGCATCCCTTGTGTGTGATGAATTGTTTTTCTCTTGTTACTTTCAGAATTCTCTCTTTATCTCTCTCATTTGACATTTCTCATTAGTAGGTGTCTTGGAGTAGGTCTATTTGGATATATTCTGTTTACAGGGTGTTGTCCTTCTTGGATATTGTTATGTATGTCTTTCATAAGAGTTGGGAAATTTTGGGTCTTTATTTCCTCAAATATTTTTTTCTGCCTTTTTCCATTCTCTTCTCCTGGGACACTTATAATGCTTATGATTTTGTGTTTTGCTTGGTCATTCAACTTCCTGCGACCCTGTTCCATTTTTTCCTATTTTCTTCTATTTCTGTTCTGCTGTATTTTCAAATTCAAATGCGCTATCCTCCAACTCATTTATTTTATCCTCAACCAATTCAAATCTGCTATTATATGCCTCCAATGTATTTTTAATCTCTTCTGTTGTGTCTTTCATTCCCATAAGATCTGTTAGTTTTCTTTGAAAACTTTCAAATCCTTCTTTGTATTCAACCAGTGTCTTCTTGATATCCTTAATCTCTTGAGCCATCACATTGAATTTATTAAGGCAATTTGTTTGGATATCTGTGAAATTCTGTGTTTCATCAGAAGGTTTAATTTGTTCCTTTGGCTAGGCCATATCTTCCTGTTTCTTAGTATGGGTTGTAATTTTTTTTGCTGGTGTCTTGGCATCTGAATTTTTTATGTGTTTATTCTGTGCTCAGTTTCTATCTTTAGCTTTTGGATTTCTTATTGTTTGGATTTTTGAAAAATTTCCTCTGTTCTGTTTGTTTTTTATTTACTTCTGTATATTTTAATATTCCTTTTGTCTTCCTTTGCTGCTATTTCCTGGAGGGCTAATTTTGGTAGTGTCTCTCTGGAGGCAACCTTCCAAGCTCTTGTTTCCCAGTCAAAATAGGCTCAAGAGACATATGAAGAGAGTGTAGATCCATTCCAATGTATTCTGGAGAAGAGACCCTAAACCCCTCCTTCCAGGGGCCCTTGGAGCTGAGTGTGCAGAGGCCTTTTTAAGGTGGATGGGATGAATCTGCCTATCCTGCCCATGAAAGAGTGTGTGCTTCCTTTCTCTTCAGGGGCATACAGCATGCAGCAGCCCTTCAAGGAGGGTGGGGGTGAATCTGCCCACCAATTTTCTCTCTAAACTGGGCACACCAGATCTGATCCCTATTGCCCCTGGGCCAGTGTGTTTTTCAGGCACCCTAGCTTCTACTCCTGCTGGGGTTGGAGATAGGACAAATACTGCTGGCTTCTTCATGACTTGGGCAGATTTAAACCTCAGCTATGCTCAAGATTGGAATCTAGGTAGCCAAATTTGCCAATCAACAGTTGTAGTTGGTGCCCGATGCCCTCCCCTGCTTTTGGGAAAGAGCTTCTGCTTCCAGACTGTGCGTGGGTCTGGAAGTGGCCCTCCTCGCCAGTGGCAGTTGGGCATCTGCCTCTGCCTCATGGAGGAGTTTGTTCATGAATCTTCACTGCAGATGGTCAGTCTCCTCTTCCTGTTCTTCCCTGGATGGTGCACTGTTCTTCTTGTCTCTGGAGTCCCCCAAACAGTTGATCCCTCAGATCCTGGCTGATTATTAATTGCCCTGTGGAAGGAGCTGATTGTTAGAGCTTCTACTCTGATTCATCTTGGGTCTTCTCCCCAGGTCTTTTTTCAATATCACCTCATCAGTAAAGCCTTTCTTGACCACTTCGGCTATCATTTGACCCTCTACCCTGACATTCATGTTCCCCTTCCAGCTTTAGTTTTCCTCTCCTTAGCACTCCTAACTATTTATCTTAGCCTATATTTTACTTGTTTAATTTGCTTCCTTATGATTTCACTCATGAACTCCATGAGGTCAGGTATGGTTTGTCTATTTTGTTCACTTCTATATTCCCTAGCACCTAGAGTAGTGTCTGGCATATAGTAGGTACTCAATAAATTTGCTGAATAATGGTGAGAAAGTGAATTGAACATATTCCCATATTCATCTGTTCTTATCTTTCTTACCATTGTGCTTATCTTGAGGCATTTTTATTTTTTATTCCAACATATCTAAATGATATGTTAATGTATCTATTTCTCCTTATGTCCCCAAAATGGTACTGGTACTCAGTAAATATTTATTGAATGATTTAATGATTTCATGTGGTCATGATTCTCTAGGTAAATAGGAGGCAAAGGTTTTGATCCTTAGTCCCATGAGAAGTAGAAAAGAAGAAGCTCAAAATTTCTACAATTTAAAACTCAAGTCTCTGACTACCTGGTATAGCGTGAAGGCATGTTGTCTAAGTCTCTCCTAGCCTGTTTCCTATTCCTCCCTAGGAGAGTAGCATCTTTATTTCTGTCACCTAAGAAAAAAAAACTATATCAATATCAAAACCTTTATATTCTCCCATATATTTCTGATGTCTACTCAGAGGGTTGGCTTTTGTTAAAGTTAAGTCATGAAAAGGTCAACAAAATTGGTAAAGGAAATCAGGGACTTGTTTCAACTAAAACTGAATGCTAAAGGCTTAGTGGAAGGAGATAGCTTTGGGTTGCCCATACAGAAAGGAAAATCAAGGGGCAGGTACTTAAGGAGTGCTGGGTGGTAATCAATGCAATGAATCACCTAATGATGTCTTCTGGTTACAAAGTAGCTATTTAGAGTTGGAATGGATATAGAGCTCTCAGCAGGTCCAAGATTTCAATTCATCTTTTGATCAATATATTTTTAGCACCTACTATATGTCAGGCACTAGGTTAGACCCAGAATGCAATGATGAGCCTAATAACCCTGACCTCATGGAAATCATATTTTAATTGGAAAGACAGACAAGCAAATAATTACACATACAAAGGTGAAATTGCAACAATGACAGTGCTCTATGTGGGAAAAGTATAGCATTGTGGGTATACATCGTAGGGTTATTTGAGATCTGAGAAGGCCTCCTGGATTAGGAAATAATTGAGAAACAAATAAGAGTGGATTGAGAAGTTTGTGTGCTTGGATTGGGCCCTTGCTCTTGATGGTAGATGGGCTTTCTCTGAGAAGAAGGAAGACAGGTAAATGTAGAGTGGTGCTCACAGTTCATCCGGTCTTCCTAATTACCATTAGGCCCAAATCATCTTTTTGTCTGTCATTATGCAAAAAATTGAACATAATTATTTGGATACATATAATAGACAAAATTAATTGTGAGTTGGCCATATGGGCTCTATTATCAGACACTTGAGGGTTCAAATCCCAGTTCCACCACTGAATAACTGGATAGCTTAGGACAAGAAACTTAACGTAGCTGAACGTCAACTTCCTCGTGGGTACTTGAGCTAATACCATTAACTCAAAAATTTGATGATGATTAAATACGACAATGTCTATAAGGCTCTTAGCAGTGTTTAGCATGTAGTACGTGCTGGAGAAATATTAAGTATTTATCTTTATGGTTGTTATTATTGCTTATGGGAAAGAATTTTGAAGAAACAAATGACTTAATTTTTTTGTCTAAGTTTTTGTTACTATTTTGAATTTCTCAATTTTAAAAATCAGGTGACAGAGGACCTTCTGGTAGGGAGGGGGGGATTAAATCAATAAGGAAATAATGTTTAACAGATGTTATTAAAAACATTATCAAAAAGAAAATGAAGCAAATCCTGCATCTTTATAAACCATACATTTGAGTTTGGACCTCCAAAACATCAGAAAATTTGTGTATTACTCTCAATCCACCAAATCTTCTGAAATGCATTTTTGAATTGCTTACTAGAGTTAGGCCAGAATTATCCTCTCTTATCTTTCTGTTTTACCTTTTTATCTCTGTAAAGTTGAAAGAAAGCATTTAGCAGTTTAAATTGTAGATAATGCAGCATCTAATGAAATGAAATAACTTTGAGTTTTGTTTACATATAATTTAACCCAACATGCACATTTTCATTTAGCAAAAACCCAAGCTCAGGGATACAAAGGAAACAGAGATGTCAAAGTACAAGCTAGACAGTGATTGTGAAAAGAAATATTCATTCTATGATCATTTACTTATCCATTCATTCATTCAATAAATATTTATTGAGTACCTACTATATGCTAGATACTGTACCAGATGCTGATGAAATAGCAGTGAAAAAGAAAGACACCAACAACATAATGATCTTTTCAAGGCAAGATATAATCATGTCTCTCTTCTTCTTAAATACTTCACTGTCTTTGAAGGCCCACAAGATAAAACTCAAAACCATTACCAGGACTAAGACAAGTTCCTTTATTATCTGGCCCTCTTTTTTTTTCACATACATTGTTGAGTTCCTCTCTCCCTTATTCTAACCCCCAGCGACTCTGGAGGAGCAGCTGCTGATGCCATGCTTTCTCTTACCTCTGAACATTGGCTGGTGATGATTCCCTGCCTGTAGGGCTCCTTTACTACATCTTCATCTGGGTAATTTATACTTATTTTTAGGGTTTCAGCATTCAATGAATGAAAAAAAATGAATGAATGAATGACTCACTCATTATTACTTGATGCTTTTCTGCTAGGCTGTGATTTCTGTGAGGGCTTGTTGGATTTTTATTGTTTTACAAAATGGACTGGATGTATCTGTATGTAGTTACTAGGTTATTTTATGGTATAATCATTGTACTATTATTTTGTATAGCAAGCAATGAAGAAGGTGAAAGAACATGTTGAGAGAGATGAGGGAGGAGAGATACATGAGGGAGGAGAGTTTCTGTGGGAAGGTAGACTTACTCTGGAAGAGATATACATGAAAATAATTTTAAAAATCTCTTTGCAAATAGGTCTCATTTTCCAACATAGGCATAAAGTTTATCCTATGTTGTTAAACTTCACCGTCAGTGCTGGAAATAATAGGAGATATTCCCCAAGGGAAGATCCAGGAATAACTGTCAGAATTAGCAGGAGACAGGAAAGTGGTCTGATGTAAAAGAAAGCTATGGAGTCTTAAGCTATTTGATAAGGATCTTCCATTTGTCTCTCTCAACAGCATTTAGTTTATGCCTGAATGATCCTGAAGGAGGGTTGTGGTTGGTGGTGAGAATTGACACATGTACCTGCATGTTGTATTCATTAAACTTCACACTAGGTTTACTGCTTTGTAAATAATACATTCATGAAACTTTATAAAACTTAACAGAAGGATTTGATCATAATATAAATGGATCTGAAAATAAAGGAAATACCAATTTGCAATTTGAGGATGAAAGGCTGTCTGAAAGTTTACCTTTGCTTAATAAATATCTCTGAAATGCAGTGTAAATGCACAGTACAATGAAGTTTCAGTGTAAATGCTTAAGAGAACAAATTTAAGAGCACCCACTTAAATGCTCAGAACAGTTGGGTAACTATAAATCCTTCATATGAAAGCATTAACTCAGGTCCCTTTGTCTCTTCTTGTAAAATATTATGTACTCTTTACTTTTCTTCAGTTCAGAATATAATTAATGAAGTTTTAACTGCAACTCTCTCTCTTCTATTTGTCTTATTTTCATATCCACAATTTAAAGTAATTAAGTCTTCAGTTTAATCAAGAATCAGAGAAAGTTGAAATTAAGGACATCATGGTATAAACTTAATGCAATTGGAAACTATGAATGTGGGAGCATTGACTTCATGAGTGCCACAGCAAGCTGTGGAGTGTTTATAAAGTGTTTAACTATGATAATTAGTATATCCTATGAGAGTAAACAGTTGAGAAATTAAGAAAAATTGTTGATTTTAACAAATCGAATCCTCCATTTCTTTCCCACATATGTAAGTCTAACTAGTTTGGATATATGAATACATCCTGTCAAGCTGTGTTCCCATTTATGTTACTGCTAATATTTGTATTTGTAGAAATTGGCCAATAAACTATATCCAAAAAAAATTGCTTTACAAATTTGGTTAGACTCTGATTTCTGAACAGTTACACTACCCTCTCAGTGTGATTTCTCCCACCACATGAACCAAGTATACTATATGAAGCACTATAAAAATCTAAGTGTTATTGTGTCACAAAGTAGGCTAATTAGAACTGGCTTGGAAAATAGCTTAATATGGTGAACATATTATTTGGTTTCCCAGAAACCAAATTTCATCCCATTTTTTTCCTATTCTGTTCACTTAGGTATCTTAGCAGACTGTTAACAGATTTTATCCAGAGTAAAACACCCTCTTCCCCCACTCCAAAGAACTGAAATATTTCTAATTTTACAATTACTTTAGATAAATTAACCTGATATTTTTCTGTCTCCCTTTCTCCACTTATTTAATTATTAATTTGTTTTCAAATATTCACGTGTCTAAGGTCTTGATATCAAATAGCCAAAATGTTCAATAGAATTTTAGTAATAATGAAATATTGTTTAATGAGCCAATCTGCCTCCTAACAGCTATTGTGTTATATATCCTAATTTTATTTATGTGCCAGTTCCTTGGAAAACTATATCTGCTATAACCTCCAGAGTAATAAAGTTCCAAATTGCCAGTAATTATCATAATTTTAATTAGCACCTCCATAATTTTAACAGTATATCTGGAAACCTTAATCAATATAGTTTCTGAAATAAAAGATAGAATTTTAGTGAGTTGAAAATAACCAAGGTTGCATTTATGCTGAATTCATTTGTCCACATTTACTCCTATTTCAACATGATAAAAATGAATCAAATGTAATGAAATAGTAGCTTTCTGAAAGAATTCAATGAAGAACACAGAGATAGTGCTAAAGTCTATTTTCTTTAGCCAGTGTTGTACATGTTTTTAAAGTTGAGAAATTATATAACTACATAAACATCATACATGAAGCAGTCAGTAACATTATTTTTAAGCTTTTGATCTGAATTTCCTTTATGTCAGAAAATGAATCTGTTTTTTTTTTTCTTTTTTACTCTTCCCATTGCTGTCAATGTGAGTAGACATCCCTTCTGAAGCAATACACAAAATGCTATAAAGATATTTATAGCGAAATGGTTTAAGATTTTTATGTTTAAATTCAATAACCTCTTCTTTGAATTATTCTTTTATTTAATAATTTATTTATTCATTCAGCAAATATTTACTGAATTTACTGTTATCTTTTATTGCTTGCTTTAATCACTAACTGTATTATTTGGGGTGTGGGCTCAACTTCTATTATAAGGAGACTCAAAATACAGTGGATCAAACAAGAGAAAAGTGTGTTTTTTTCACACATAATAGACTACATGGATAGGTGTCGTCTGCTCCATAATACTTTTTAGGAATCCACACTAATAAGATGGCATTATTAGCATAAGTCTTCCAAAGTGACTCTAGTCATTGCCATTTCCAGCCATTGCCCTGAGGATTGAAAGGAAATAGAGGACAAGGAATTTACTTTTAAGCAAGTCACAAAGAATTTGTACACTTCATTCCTGCACCATGGCTACACCCAAGTGCAAGGAAGACTGGAAAACATATTCTCTAGTTGGTCAGCTTGTTGTATGGAAGAAGGAACAAATAGAATTGGGGAGGTGGTAACGAGAAGTATTCTACAGATTCCATATTTGGATATAAGTTTGACATCAAAATGGAAATGTCCAGTAGGCAGCTGGATATATGAGACAGAGTTGAGGGGAGGTGACAAGGCTAGAGATTTAATTTGGAAGTCACCAGAGTAGACTATTAAAGCCATACAATCAGCTGAGTTTGCCTAAGAAGTATGAATAAAAAAGAAAAAAAAAGAAGTCTGCTAACTTCAGGTTAGCAGTGGTTTCCAGGGTTAAGTAGTCAGGAAAATTAGGAAGTACCAGCAGAGAAAAATGAAGAAATGAAGTGAATTAAGAGACTCAAAGAGAAGACCATAGAAGTGAATAAAATGTTTGAAGGAGCAGGGAATGAACAACTGTGTTAAATGGTGATAACAGATTAAGTAAAGTTAGGACCAAGACTTGGCCACCGGATTTGAAAAGGTCTAGCTCTTGACAAGAGCAGATTTAGTGGGGTAGTAGAGACAAGAGCCTGACTGAAATGTGTTCAAGAGCAAATGGAAGAAGATGCAGTGAAAAGAGTGAATAGAGTCACCTCTTTTCAAGAAATTTTGTTGTAAAGGGACTGAGAAAGAGTTGGTAGTTGGAATGCCATATGGAGGTGAGGGAGAGCTTTTTAAGAATAGAAAAGCTATAAGATGTTTAGAATATATTAGGAATAATGCCTTAAAGGAGAAAATTGATGCTGCAAAACAAAGTGAAGGTAATTGAGTGTGGGGGGGTATTAATTAATACTGGAGTATGAAATGGAGAAACAACACCTTTTCCCAGACTTATTAAAATGTGAATTGATCTAGCAAAATACTGAGTGACCATAAATAGCTTGTATATTTGGGAAGGGCAATAGACATTCTGTGGAAAGGATAGAAGGAGTATAAATATCATTTCACAGTTTGGAAGTGAAGATGATTTCAATGCATATTTCTTAAGGTAAAAGCATTAAGAGCCATTCATGATTGACCAGATTGTCATCTTATATAGCACTTTCTCTTGGAAATAGACCTTTTATAACTCTTCTCTTCACAAATTTTGAAGTATTACACTTGTGTTTTAGGGGAAATTTGATTTATCAAACTGAAGGATAGCGATAAAGAAGTACTGAGGTGGCATGAGAAAATCATAGCACTCCTGGTCAATAACCTGTATTTTTCTTCTGAATATTTCTTTAGGATTGTATTTCATGCCTAAAGAGAGTTTGTTGGGATATTACCTTAGCACACATTTTGCCTTCAAATTTCATATAAGTTTCTGGACTGATTCCTCTTGATTACAGTAACATTGATTGCTGTCTAAATCTGTTGCAGTGCTCCTGAATACTATGACTACGGTCATGGAGTAAGTGAGGATGCCTATGACAGCTACGGTAAGACCTTTTCTTTACTAAAACTGTGCAATCAGAACATCCATCAGTCACTGACAACTCAGAAATTACTTCTATCTTTTTCCCCCCAGTTTTCACAGATGTTCAGACTAAATTGATTTATGTAATTCCAGGGTGAGACTTGACTTATAGAGCCAAAGCCAGGAAATTGGACAGATCAATTTTGATCAAAATTTCAAAAGCAATTAATCACAATCTTAGATCAATTTCAATGGCAACGGTGAGCATTCTGAATAGTGTCCTATGTTTCACTGTGTCCACTGTCTGACTCACTAATGTGACAACAGTGCTGTGTCTTTTCTGCTGTCACATATATCATCAGAGTAATAGACATTTAAAAGATTTTAAAGCTAAGGGCAGAAATAATACCCTTCAAGTTATTTTTTCTAGCATGCATAGTTCTTAAAAGTGCCAAATAATGCTTGGTTCATAAGAATCAATAAGCATGTCAGTCTATAAATTTAATTTTGGAAATATATTGTTATGTAAAATAAATAATTTAAAATTAATTGGAATTCAATTGAATAAAGATTTTAATTGGCACATGTGATGTATCAAAATAGTATCTCACTTTTGAGGGGTAACTTCTGTTTCTTTAAAATGCATATGTATCAGGGAGGACCTGCTTCCCATGTATGAGGTCCCAAGCTCAATCCCCGGTACCTCCTAAAAAAATAAAAAATAAAATAAAATACATATGCAACCTCATAAGTCAACCACCTTGAAAAATGACAGTCATTCAAATATTCACAGTCCTAGATTCTTATTAAAATAATACCAAGGTTGCTCTGTTCTTCTTTATGGGGAGCAGTAAAGGAGCTGATGAATGCTACCTGTGTGTTTGAGACTCCAAATGACAAAGGCATGCTGCTCTCTCAATAAGGAGAAGGGAAGGTACAGATGTGAGGAGGAAAAGAGGAAGTGTATTCCCCTTGGAACAGAGTCACCAAACTGACTAACTTCTCTGGCAGAAACATCACCAGGTCAAACCCAGAAGTAGGAGTAGAAACAAAAATCAACAACTACCATCACAATTGTCATTCATAAAGTGACCACTTATATTTTCTCATTTATTTCTTAAAAATAAATTGAAATAGTATTTTTATCTCCATATTTTAAGGAACAAACTGAACAACAAAAGTTAAGTCAATATGAGAGTTTAGCTGTGAGGCTCGGCTTCTGCTTTTATATGTTCATCAGCGGCTGGAATACTAATAACTGTTGCTACACATGAAGGACCTACTATGAATCTGTACTAAACAATTTAGAATGAGGATTAGAGATTATAGAAATAATCCTCATTACAAATTATATATGTGTGTAATATAATCTAATCCCCACTAGAATTCTGCAGGGTACATACACATATTGTCATCTGCATTTTACAGATGAGGAACTAAAGCTCAGAATGTTAAGTAACCTACCTTAGTTCAACAATTAATAAGAGGCAAAGCAAGAATTTGAATTCAAGTGTGTCTGATTGCTTTTTTTTTTTTTTTTGGAGCAGGGATGGGGGCAGAGTTCAGTGGACCCTGGGAGAAAAAGCAGAACCTGATACTTTAAAACTAAGTTTGTTTAAAACGTAGGATTTTCAGCTTAGTGAGATTTCTCTGCATCCTTCCAGCTGCTGTCCCACCATTCTAGGGAGAGGGAGGTCTTTTATAGTATTTTACAAAAAATAAACATAAAGCATTAATCCAAATAGAGTTCCAGGCTCACTCTCCCAGATGTCAGCTTCCCGAGTACCAATCAAATTAGCCTAATCTTTCGCTGCTGTAGGAGATAGGAATATTCTCCAAAAAAGCCTAAAGCATATTTTTCAGAAAATTGTTTCACAGAAAAGTAAGGTGATGGGACAAGTTTGCATAGGCCTGGATCAGTTGGTTAGCGGCTATAGAAATTACAGCTTTAATTTTATTCTTTATATCATTGGAAGGAGAGCATCAAAGGCATCATGTGGTCTTTAATAAGAACAATAGCATCCAAAACCCAGGCCACATGAGTGGCCAGCCAGGCCAGGGCTGAGAGAGCACCTGGCATCCCAGAGCATCCATTCCTAACACTGGCTCATTCTCTGAGAACACAGCAATAACAGTATCTGTTATTCCAAGTATCTCCTTAGTCAAGCTAGAATCAAGTCACAGGTCTTGTATGACTAGTTACTGAGCAGAATAGGTGAATAAAACACACTCTGCTCCTTTCTTTAATTCATTTGAATTTCTGCACCTAGGTATTTCCAGGTCTAGGAATATGACAGTATATGAAATAGCCATTATCCCTCCCCGGTTTCTGCTGTCTACTGTTGACAAACTTATGACCACAAAAAAGAGTA
Organism: Tolypeutes matacus; assembly: GCA_026826555.1. Lineage (NCBI taxonomy): Eukaryota > Metazoa > Chordata > Mammalia > Cingulata > Chlamyphoridae > Tolypeutes > Tolypeutes matacus. The sequence continues at coordinate 4,076,418 of JAKSZT010054474.1, read as the reverse complement.
TACCGGATTATAAGTCATGTGATACAACAGTCCTACAGAAGTTCACAGAACAGTAACCATTTAACAAATATTTAATGGCCAAAATGTGTAAGCCATCATACTCTATCCTGGAGATACTGCAGTAAACTGTACTGCAGAACTTACATTCTAATGAGAAGATGTATTGTTATTTATAAATCACTCTTTTAAAATCAAATTTCCATTTTAAAAATAAGTTTATTATTTTTACACCTGAAATTAATTTGGGGAATATCACACCTATGAAGTTTACTCCACAGAATTATAGACACTGAAATCGATGACAGTAATGAATTTTATATTTAAATGGGCTGTTGGTGATAGATGAAATTTCTCTCTCTCAATTACCTATGTTTTTAGTACCATGTAAGGCAGTAGGGAAATGGGTGTGAATACAAACTATTGCTTCTCAGACCTTCTAGTAAAGATACAGGGACCATGGCCAGGAGAGCCATGGCTCCTGCATCATTTTTTCTTGTTTGTCTTGTTCGCCTGCTGCCACAGGTGCTAGAGAGAACTAATTTGTTTTACTTTAGAAGCTACCCCTGCACAAAAGCACTAGATTTTATTCTTGGTCAAGTTACAATTTACCAACAAGCAATTCTCTGTACTTAGAAAGCAGTTGATACATTGAAATGCAGAAAGGGATTTGACTGTCTGGGCAGAGTAAGGAAGATATGAATTAGGCAGCAATTTTCATATATTAACTTTTTCTTACCCATTTTACTAACAAAAATTTTGGCCAACTTGGCCACATTCTTAAATGTTGAAAGATAAGACAAAGATATGGCTAAAAATAGTCCATTTCCTAAGGCCTGGATTCTTTCTTTGGTCACTAGGATCCGTTGCTGTTTTCTAATATAATTGAGTAAGCATCAGTTGAAGACTACACTTCACATTCATGGTGATTTTACTTTGTTTGAAAATATAGACATGTCAACCCTCTGTGCACACTACTCTTGCAAGTATGTCTTAATAATATTCATGTCAGAATATTATTCAGGACAGAATTTATTTACTTATTTTGTTGGGGCCAGGGGTTATTGTTCCAAGGGCTGAGACAAAGAAATCTAACTAATGATTTGCTACATGTTTCATGGTGCAGATCTCATAGAAAATGATGATACATGTGCAGCATGATGGGGTTGAGGAGGGTAGCTGCTCACAAGTCAGGATTCCATTAGTCAGAGATCCATCCACTGCCCCATTATCCTCCAAGCTTACCTGTAACACATCCATGGCACACATTAAGCCACAGAACAGGCGTTGGGGACCTTTGAACAAAAAGCACCTACATATTTAATGATGTACACTTGAAAATAATTTTAATTTTTAAGACTTTGTTTTTGCCATGGGTGTTTAGCAATCAACAGATAAATAGATCTAATTAGCCTGAAAAATAAGTGATCTTTTATTCTAAAATTAATACACATATACTATAGAAAAAATAGGTAAACAAAAAAAAAAATTCTTCTGAATTACACTATATTTATTCATTCCCTACTTTTTGTTTTATACATTGTCAATATTTTATTCATCCTTATACACATTTTATTTGAAGGGAGAACACAACACAGACTGGTTTATAAAAATTCCATTAACATTTTTTTCACATCTCAATCAATAGGATTATATCTTGATAAAAGTTCATAGTTCAGTATATTTTTACATGTGCTATCAGAATTAACTATAAATATGTTTAGTTGGAAAGGAATATTCTTTTTTATGTACCATAAAATAAAAAAAAATAATTCCATGTCAATCCATATGGTCATTAGATTTAAATTTTGAGAATTCTATTCTTATATCCTATGTAGACAGTAGAGCAAGGACCATGTCAAATGATAAAAAATAATAAGAGCTCAGCAGAATGACCTTGAATCCCAACTGGATTAATGTGCATATGTGCACTTAGAGTTTAGTATTAGGTCTTATGTGCTAGGAGATTTAAACACAGGCTTCTTGCCCATAGGTTGCTCATAGTATGTTATCTAAATGGACAGATGATAAAATTTAAATATACATGTGGAGCAGAGATTTGAGTTCTCATGTCAAATATAAATTGATATTTTTCCATTAATATTCCATACCTCACATATTTACTAATATCCATCTTAAGCTTATCCTTAATGAACTTTGCATAATCTTTCTTAAAACAATAAAATTTATTCCAAAATCTAAATCTTGGAGTTCCACATATTATTTCACTTCCATTCTGAATTAGTATCTCTTCTCTGTTTGTTTTTGGTTATCTCATGGGTGCAGATGCTAAATCCCAATGGAAGATCTATTTTTATAAAAATAAATGGCTACAGTTCTCAGTTTCCTGACAATAGCCCAGACTCAGAAAATTATGTGGAAAGTCTCACAGTCAATTGTCTCCAGATCCCTCGTCTCTTGCTCAGATTGGCAGAAAGAATTCTGGTCAAATGGAGGCATTGGGAAAGGAAAAGGGCACACTCCCCAGGGTGACTTGTTCCAAGATTCAAAAGATACATAAATGATATCCCACATTTAATTTTCCTTCAGAAATGGTTTGAATTAAATGACTAGAAATAAAAGTCCATTCACTCAGTATGACATTTCACCCCAAATCTTCATGGTTTTTGTTCTTTTAGGTATTGCCAGATTGAAATTGTATTTGTTTCTTTAGGACCCATATTTCATTGTTAGAGTCATGTATCCTTTGGGGCGTGAGCATAATTAAATTATTCAAGATGTTTGCAGGAAATTTAAGATTAAATTTTAAATTTTTTTCTACAACTTAATGTAAATACTAAATTTCTGATGATCAGTGATTGAATTTATTTTCTGAATATGAATGTTTGACTTACAGGAATTCCAAATCAGTTTCTGCATTTTCTAAATATTTCCCAATTTATCAGAGTCCCTATAATTGTTTTGGAAAAGTCTGAATAGCACATAATTCTGTAAGGGTGCATTTTAAATACAGCATATAGATTAGCTTGGCTAAGCAATGCTTCACATAAAAAACACCTAAATCTTCTCTGAGACTGTCAGCTAAGAATGGACAGCAATATTCTCTTCTCAGACAAAGAGCTGTATATTAAAATGTATTTAATGTATGAACTGAAGAGCTAATTATTCATCCATTCTTTAGTGGCGTTTTGGATGACAGCTGTGTGGAAGCAAGGAGGCTAATATTAATACACTTTCTTGAAATGAATAAAAGCAAAAAGAATTTTCGCTTCTTATTCTAGGGCATTTGAGTGCCTCACTTCAAGTTGATTGCAGAACATGAACATATTCATTTTGTGTTGAGGAGCTGGAATGATTATTATCCCAGTGTGAAAATAAGCCCTGCATTGATTCATCTGTGAAAACAGCAGAGAAAAATGAAGCCAATTGGAAATCATGCCAGCCATGTGATTTAAGCACAAAGACTGTCCATTTTGTATAGTAAATAAAATTTGGGGAAATTTTATTTTACAGAGGGGGTTGACAGTATTCTTAATATGGGCAAAAACTTAGTCTTTTAAAAAATAACATATCCCCAACAATTAATTTTTCCCTGAGATGGTTAATATTGAAGTTGTTACACGATAGGCTACAGAATATCACTGTGGTTTGATTTAATTTTAATACAGATTTTTAAACTTTATTTTTAATCAAAAAATAAGAAGGCATAGTAAAATTCTGCTTCTATAATATTTTAAAATTCAGTTGTCAAAATTAATTTAAACATTAGCTTATTTTCTCTCCCTTACTGTTTTAGATGAGAGGTTGCAATTAGATGAATATCTAATCCAACCACTTTTGGTAATAAAATGCAGAACATGTTGCCTAGGTGAGAAATAACCAAATAGAGTATGTGCCACTATTTCCTTGTTTATATTGCTAATTTGGATTAAATGAAATTGAATGAATTGAAATTTATAATTTCAATGTCGTTAAGAATTATGCACTCCCAAATTCAGTTTTAGACAACGCTGGAACCTGTTTTAAAATATTTTACAGGAGAGATTCCTAACCTTGATTACACATTTTATAATTGCCCGGTGAGCTCTGAAAAAATAGCAATGCCCAGTTTTCATCAGCTCAACTCTATCAGAACTTTGGGGAGGAGAACTAGACATCAGGATTTTTAAAATAATTTTTCTCACGATAATCAGGCCGAATTATACTTGAAACCTGTCTTTCCCATCAGTTTCTGCTTCTCAGGATTACTTGAAGGATCAATGATTGAAACTGTGGCAAGCACTGGTACTCTTGAATGTAACACACAATTTATGCCTAGGCCACTTTATAATACTGTATATTTTGTAAGCATATATATAGTGTAAGCATATATAGTGTTATAGAACCTGGAATTTTATATCCACTTTAAAAAGTAAACTATAAGTTTAAGTAATGAGAAATATAATTTACTCCCTTTTTGAACAATTGTGTATTGAACAGTAAAATCTCAAACTTAACTTTCTCTCAAATGTTCCCAACAGAGAGAGTCCACAAAAAAATTACAGTCCACATGGTTCTAATAACTCCCTTGTTGAGACAATAAAGCACACTATAGGAAAGTTCTTTCATCATTTTCTTTTCTCCTGAGTTAATGGCACAATCATTTTAACTAAGGGAAAGAGAGGGTTGAGTGATTCATTGTCAGAACCTTGGAGTGAACAGATCATGTATAGTTTTTAAAAGAATATTCAATAGGATATAGATATGTAGAAAAAAAGAAACTATTTTCAAAACATAAATTATAGTGTACAAATGCAAAGCAGGAAAAAACTTATTTTTTCCCAATTCTAAGCATTCCAGCTAAGATAATGTATATCTAAGGGACATGTCCTGTTAAGGCAATTTTAGTAAATTTCCTGACTTGGGGAGATTTTATGTTTATTAAAAGGGAACATAGTCAAGAGAGAAAAAGACCAAAATACACTGTTCTGAAATGAATGTGCTGCAATTCGTTTATATAACATTTCATATTTTAGTGACTGACGAGGAGAATTGCAATGTATATGTGTGTGTCTGTCTGTGTAGTAGTAGTAGTAGTTGCAGTAGTAGTAGAATTGCCAGAAAACGATGCCAGTTGAAAATTTAATCAGTCAGTGATGATTTTTAGCCAATGACTTTTTGTATTAGACAGATGACTTTACCTTACTGGTTCACTGTCAACCCTTTATCTCAGTTGATAACAAAATACGCCAGAAACAGAATAATAATAATTTAAAAATTGAAATAGTTAGAACAGTCTTTCTGGAGACTCAGAAAGCCCCTTATCCTCACGGGAGTGTAGAAGTAGAAAAGAGATGTTCAAGGAGGCTTTTGACATCTGGAACTTCTGGCAGAAACAGGCCTGGCCGTGGGCAAAACAAACATGTGGAGTTGGGGCATGAGACAAGAGCCATTTACCAACCTGGTAAAGCAGGCAGAGACACAGCAAGAGAAATACACAGGGAGTTAGGACAGGTCAACAGCAAGTTTAATATTTTGCTAAACTTAAGGACTAATATTTTTCTAATTTCCGTAACTTAAGGTTGGTCTGATAATACAGACTGGGCTCATTTCTCTTTTCAAGTATAAGAATGAAGGATGTGGGGAGAGTGAGACAAGCAGGTCATTACAATTCAGTCTCTTTGTCTATGAAGGTATGTCACCAGCTTACCTTTCCCAATGAAATTAAATAATTAATTAATTTTTGGAGTTCTTTGAGAAAATAATTATAACATATGCACTGATATACATTTCAAAAAGTCTATGGCAGAATCTCACAGACTTTGATTGAGTCAAGATTTTATTTGACAATCATAAATGTATTTTTTAGACCCAAGTCAGGGTAAGTTTAGGCATTGCATCCAATTATGATTCACAATTTTTGTTCTGTACCTTCCATTTTGGAAATCCTTTATCCAACTACCTTCGTTGTCTCCTTTTTACCTAGATGAGGTCTTACTTCCACAGTAAGAAAAAAACTCATATGTAAAATATTAAGAACCACTGGCATATATTATTCTACAACTGTAAAGTACAACAGAGTTAAGAATAAAATATAAGTTTAAATTACACGTACAATACTTAATTTATCAACCATTAATGGATGGCAATTAGAAGTGAAATGGTCAAGTACATTCACCGTATTAAATAAGATAAATGTATAAAATATGTAAGACACTAAAGCAGCGTGGACAATTTAAAAACATCAAGAACAAAGGTGCGGGTGTTAAACTAATCATTACTTATTCAAATTACTCTTCTTAACCTTCCAAATCATGGTGGCCTTACTGGAGAACATTGAAGCTTATAAATAATACCTACTGCAGGTTAAACTACCTGGAATGCTGATCTTGGTGTAGATTCAAGTTTGTCCGGCAGTTTTTTTTACATCCCCTGGAGCTCATAATCAGAAACAGCAACGATTCAAAACAACCTACATTAAGCTTATTTACAGTAGATAAAGTCGTGAAACCAGATTATGATTTGGAAATTGGGTATATGCATGAAGTGAATTTGGAGGTATTAAATAAGGGTAAGTATGAACATGGAAAAAGGTTATGAAAAATGGCACTAAGATTTCTGTGTGTAGACTGAAAAGCGAAACTGGAGGAAGAGTCAGCTCTTAGATTGAAAAACCTAGCCATGGCCACAGACACGTGTTTCACTGAGCCCATATTAAGACTAATGGAGAAATATCAAGTACCAACTATTTGAGCCACAGATGTAAAGTTTATATAAATCACTTCATTATGGATGATTCATATACTTATCAAATGTCTTCCTGATGTTACATACTTATATTTTCAATGTAAACTATATTTAAAAATCCATATTTATTGTTTTCTGTAAAATTTCAATTTTGGTGTGAGTTGTTATTTGTTATTTATCTGATATAGGGTTCAAGGGGCCAATTGGAAATACCTACTTTCAAAAGCTACCTGGGGTCTTCACCTAAGACTCATTCAAAGACAAAAATAGGTCTCACTGCTTTTGAGGAAAATTTTGGTATTTAGGACAAGTACCCAATAGCTAAGAGAGGATCTTCAAAAGTCTCTACCCTAAACCATCATTTTCAATTGGAAGATGAACCAAAATAAGCCAGGAAAAAAAAAAAAAAAAAAAAAAAAGCTCATCTGTAAAAATGTACTAATTGTTAATGGAAAAAATGTAAGCTTTTGCTCAATATATTAAGCAAAGTGAGATTATGCAATTGCTGAAATTTAGCAGATATTTAAAATTTGGGTCTTAAAATCTTAAAGGAGTTTGCTCTCCTGCTTCCTCCCTCTATTTGACTCTGAATCCATTTCCATGCAGAGATAAGATGGCCCTTCTTTTGAAAATAAAAAAAAAATTAATCTTAGCTTTACAAATAACACCCCTTGTATTTAAAGACACTAGAAAATTTTCAATGACCACCATAGAATACCTATACTTTAGATGATCTCCAAAGTCATCAATCTCCAATTGTCTAAGATAAAGTCAAGGGTCTAATCATGCTAGGACTTACATAGAATTTCTTGCTAAGGAATTTGGACTTGATCCTGAGTGTGTGGAAAAAACCATTGAACAGGCTTAATCAATTGTACTTGGAATAGCCCCTCTGGCTGGGAGGTAGAAAACAAAGGAGAGTAGGGCAATATATATGGAGACAAGATCGCTAGCAGAGTATTCCAGGCAGAGATGCTTGTGGCCTGGAGTGGAATAGGGTAAGTGGGAGTGGAAAGAAATGGATGAATTAAATATTCATTAAGGAAGAAGAGGAGACTTGGTGATTGCTTAAGATTGATTAGGCAAAGGAGAGCAGGCATGATGAATATGCCAGGTTTTTTGTGGATAACTGGGTAGATAGTAGCATCACTCACTGAAATAGGAAACTAGGGAGGAGCTTAAGTAGTACGGAGAAAAAAAAAATGTTTAGTGTTGGAAAACATTGGCTTTGTGATTCCTGAGGAAGTTGGATATGCAGGTCAGAAACTCCGAATGGATTGTGGCAATTAAAATGGTCATTAGTAGGTAGGTTAAGAGACTTCATGGTGGTCATTCAGGAAGAAAGAGGCAGAACCAGAATTAAAATGCAGACCTGCCTCCAAGACCCGTGGGATTCCCATTCAAAGTGAAGGGATCACACAGAGGGAAGCTTGTGGCTTCTTTAATGTGTACAGAATAAGATGTAAAATATTTAAATACAATTAATTTATTCAATGAATAATTACCGAAGGCCTGCCTACATTGTAAGATTCTAGAGTTGGGAAAAGTGAGCTTAAAAAGGCCCAGCCCTTTGTTACTCTCTGAAGGGATTATCCCAAGTGTTATTTTCTAACAGCAAATATCTAATTAAAATTTTGAAAGAGTGATAAAAGCTGTAAATGCTTCCCAGAAGCTGCCTGAAATTCCTGAAAGCATAACTGATGTGAACTGAAAGTTAACAACCCTCCTTGGAACATAATTCACTATGTTCATCTGTGAAAACAGATGCTGGTCATCCATATTTCTCCTTCAGTGTGATTCCACTTTACTCCCTGCATCTTAAAATAAAACTGTGCAATTTCAAATAGAGGGAATACAATTGTGTTGGGTGAAATGGTTGAGCCCAGTCGGATCTAAAATTCCATTACTATTTTTAAATGCCCACAGCAGAGCGGATAACCTGCCTTCCACTTGGGATGAATGAACACCTAGATTGGCTGTAACAAAATTCAGCTGTTGCAGACCACGTGCTTGCTAACAAAATTAAAAGTACAATCTCCTCACTCGGCTAACGAATTGTTTGTTGTTGAAACCACTAATTATCCTGGAAAGTAAAATAAATTAAGTCTTATTTTCTGTGAGAGAGAGAGAGAGACAGAGGGAAGATTGCGAGAGAGAGAAAGAAAAGGAAAGGGAAAAGAAAAGAGAAAAAAAGAAAAGAGAAAGGAAGGGTGGAAAGATGGTGAGACAGTTCAAGATAAAAATTCTGGATGTTCCCAACATGGAACTTTGAAAACTTGAGTTTCATCATTTTTAAAAGGAAGGCAATTATTAGCACCTACTTTCAGAAATATTGCATTTGCTAATAATATACATAAAATGCCTAGCACTGTTCTTGGCCCTTAGATTTTGTGATGGTAATAAGTTTCTTCATTTTTTTTTTCTTTTTAATAAGATAGGCATTAAAAAATTAAGTAAATGGAGCCATATTATAGTGAGTTACATCAGCAACAAAACATCCAGCCTCTACTCTTTAAGAATAAATAGCCATAAAACAACCCTGAAATACATATTTAAAGGTACTTTTAGATAGAATGTTATTTCCTTGGATAGATCAGAAACTTAACTGAAACCAGCCAACTCAATGGCTCAGAGCCAGGGTGAATTTTATGACCCAAGTATAATGCTCTTATATGCTTGGCAGTTTGTAAAAATAGAGATTAACCTAGGTTTCCTGTTTTAGTTGCAGCTTTTGTATTTTGATTTACAGTGTACCAAAAATAAATAGCATGAGCTGCCCTTTCTGTTGCTGTGGATTTAAAAAAAAAATTTTTTTTTGAAATTCTTTTTCAGATTTCAGAAATACAAACAAATAGCTCTAGGTCTAGCAAAGTGTGAACATGATAGCTGTGCCCTCAGGAATCTCCATGGCATCCTATTGCCTATCTGAACTAAAATTAATTTTCTTTGAAGGTGGCATTTCAAACCTATTTCTGGAAAGATAGACATTAAAAGTTTACTTTCCAGGTATTCAAATAATAATGCCAAGTGTTCCTAAGAGGGCTCTTTGTCCCTATGCTTCATTTCCCCCCCAAAGATCTCAAAGTTTAAAGTGTTCCTGAAGCAATATGAGAACACTGTTTTGCAACTTTAAAAAAAAAAATCCAGAATTTTTCTTTTTCACTCTGAATACTCCCAAAGTACACAGTCCTACCACAGGAATGAGAGCACATTGAGAAATGCACACCTCTTAATGCTGAGAGCAGAGTATTTGAAAGGCAAAAGATTTTGAAGTCACCAAAGGAACATTTAATACACAAGAAGATTTACCTGGGTAATTTACACAGCTTTCCCTAAGTAAAATGTTCTTTAATAATGCTTATTAGCAGGTAATAGAGATGTAGTCTGTGGCATTCTGTGAAAATTGACTCACTGGGTGAAAAATCAATGAGATGATAAAAAATCAGAAGTAGAGTAATTATTAAAAGAAATATTGATATATTTCAAATATATGCAGCACGACAACTTAATTGCCAACAATGTTTCTGAATAGTAGTCTTGTACTTAATTTGCATACTTAATTTTTCAAATACTTTTTATTTAGTAACATCATTTATTTACAAGGAGCTTTAAATATTAATGGTGTACTTACCGTGTGTCTACCACTGTAGAAGTTCTCTCCTCTCATAGATCTTAGAATTTGGTTTAAGAAATAAGCCCATATGATACAAAAATAATTAATACAAGAAAGTCTTTAAGAGAGTGAGTTCTCTAAAATAGGTTAAACATCCCCTGAATTCTTACACTGCATATTTGCTCAGAAAATCCTTTCTTTGAGATGATTAAACATTAGAGTTCAATCCAAGTTCAAAACTGAATTATGCTCTTCCCAGTATTTTCTTCAAATATCAATTATAATTTTGTCGTAATCTATCTAGAAGACTAAGCCCCGCCCCTCAAGCTAGGGCCCAGTCCTCCAACTCTGCCCTACCCACTGAGTTCACTTTACCCCCGCACGGCCTGTGGAATCTCTTTCTGGTCAGGCTTGTTCTTTGCCCTCTGAGCCAACTCCTGCCCACTGCCCCGCCAAACCAAACAGGGTCCCAGTCTATGTGGCTCCACCCCCAAGCCCATCCAGGTGCCGCCCTCAGGGTCTAGCCCTTGTCTACCATGCCACCCCTCCCCCCATCCCCCCATGTAGAACTCTGTAGAACTCTGTCATTCCGGACCAAGGCTGCCTCCAAACTCTTTGAAAGGGATCCCCCCATCCCCAGGACGTCCGCGGTTGTCCCGAGGCACAGGGGACACCACCTAGCATTTGATGTAGCCTTGCCCTTTTGTGGGATAAGCCCCGCCACCCCACGCCCCAGAGGCATGGCTTGCTCTATAACCCACTTCTCTTTAGGCAACATTTATTTAGCGCCTTTTCTGGGGAATGTTTTGTTAACTATTTGCCTGATTTACATTCATGGTCTAGTTCATCTCACAGTGTCCCTGATTCTGAGAATATTTTACTTTATTTCTCATTTTTCAAAAGGACAAAAAAGAGATTATCTATCTATATATTTCATTGCCTGTAATATTCTTTAAATGACATCCTAGAGTAATAATGGGACTAGAACACAATTAGCCAGGGATCCAAAATTCCTAGGAAGGCTTTGATTATTTTAAATCCACCTAGCCTGCTAAATAGTAGAATCCCAAGGGGACAAATAAATTCTAAGTCCCCTCCTGGCCATTTATAATTTCATATTTTAGAAAAATATCATTGTGAGGGACCTTATAAAGATTTTTATCGCACTGTGTTTGTGTTACCTGATAGCTCTGAATTCTGGGCTTCTAGGTTCTTGGCTTTATGTCACATAAAAGAATTTAAGGACACACCATAGGGTAGGCAAGGGAGTAAAGAGTTTATTAAGAAACAAGAAAACGAGAAAAGTATACCATCTATGGCATGGACTGCGGGCCTCCTGCAGGGTGAGTTGCATGTGTGAGACCTCAGGTCAGGGCTTTTAAAAGTCTATTTGTTGATCTGACTGGTTGCTCCACCTGTCATTTTCCAGAGAGCCAATGGTGAGGCCTTTTGAGGATATCCGGGGCTTCCCCTGTCTTTCCAAATGAGGCTCTCATGGCCAGGATCTAGCAGTGTCCCTCTGGCAGGCTTCTCAGGAGGTTTCTGAGTAGGGTCTCACAACCATGTTGTCTGTCAGCCATGTTGTCTGCTGGGCCAGCAGCCTTCCCCTTTTCACTATAGTAACCTGCCTCATTTGGATCTTTTCCATGCTCAAGTTTCCAAGATGGACTTATCTTTAGAATCCCCTTAGATTCTCAAGAATCACCTCTATTTCTGATATTTGCAGTAAGGAAATCCAGGAACCTAAATATTGCTGGTGAGAGAACTGGCTGTCCATATAAAGCTCAATGGCATCTATATGGTGACAATGGAAAAATACTGGGTCAGTACATTCCAGGACAGATTCAAATAACCTAACTTCACTGAGAGAAACTGGCTTGTATTATCATGTGGCTATTATGAATGTGTGACTATATGTAAACGTTCTGATATTTGCAAAAATGTAGATCAAGGAAATTTGGCACAAATAGAAACAATAGTTCTAATCTTGATTCACTATTTGTTTTTTGAGAACATGTAAATAATGGAATCAAGATCTGAATTAAGTTAAATAAATCCTTGGTTTTTTCTGCTAAATGTGAAGAATCTTGGAAAATCTAAAACTCATTTTTGCCTGGATAGGAATTCATTTTTGCCACCTGTTTACCTTTTCAGATACAGTGATTGTAGGCTAAGAGTAAAAGTATTTCCCACTTTTCTAGCTTTCAGCAAGGTAGAATCTAGAACATAGTGCTAATTCACAGTAATGATATACTTTTGCCACTTAGCTAATTAACTGTCCTGAATAAGAACTCTGACTTTGACTCTATAGCAAATATAAAAAATTTCTACTCATACTGCTTTTAAAATTAATATCAAATTTCTTCAGCTCAATTTTTATTCCTTTCAAGGTTGTCATTGGAAGCTCTTTCTGCCACATAGTTCATGCATTTATTCATTCAATGATACTTTCATTCATGCAATATTTCAATGCATTCAACCCTTACTAGGCATCACATTTTATCCAAGCATTGAAGGTAAAGCATTTTGAGAATGTGATACTTCCCATTATAGTGTTGGCCAACAGTTAGGAAACAAAGCATTTTAGTCCATCAATTAGCTGCCCTAGAGCTTTAAAGTCAAGGAAAGTCAAATCAATGAGCTCTTATTAAATACCTATGTCCTTAGAATGCCAATTTAAAATTTGGATGTGGCAGGTGATTCAGTCACTCTGTCATGGTTGTTCAGTTATGTTACAGAAATTAGTAGGGATGTTCAGAGCAGCTCAGAGTCTGAGAAAGGACCCAGGACTTCCATTCCCTGGGAAAACTTGGAAACTATGTATATCAGTTCCTAAATCCAAGATAGTACAACCTAGGTATCTCTAATACTCTAGAATAATTGGGAGCAAAAAGTGGTAAATTCCTTGTGTTAAAAAAAAAAAAAAAAAAAAAGAAATTGGAGTAGGTTTTACTTCTGCCAGAGGACAAAGACATTGACATATTCTTGATTATCTCATACACAAAGTGTAAACATTCATATTACATAAGGCCAAGAAAGCACTTTCAAGCTTGCAACAAAGTCACTTTTCCCCACTAATATATCCAAAAATGTTTTATCTAATTCCAGTCAAATGCATAAATAGAATTCTTCTCCGAAGTGTCTATGTTGAGAAATTCATACTGTGATCTCCTTAAGAAGTCACATCAGAAAGATAAAAGTTCATATACTACGAACATTCCCCAAGTCCTCTCTTAGGTGCCATAATTTGCTAAAAAAGACTCACAAAGCTCACTGAAAGCTGCTATACTCATGGTTATGGTTTACTATAGCTAAAGGACAGAGATTCAAATTAGTCAGGTAAGGAAGTACAGAAAGCAACGTCCAGGAAATTTTCAAATGCGGGCCTTCCATTGTTCTCTCCTGGTGGCACTGTGGCACTTTCCTAGCATCTCTGTTGGACAACATACATGGAGTATAGCCAACCAAGGAATTTCACTTGAGCCAAGAGACTCTACTGAGGCTCCATCAGGTAGGCACAGTTGCCTGCCCACATGGCTGATGTCAGTCTCCAGCCCCTCAGGAGGTCAAGCTGATACCACATGACCAAAAGCCCATACCTTAATTTTTGGTGTGCCTCAAAGTCCGCAGGCCAACAATAACCCTCTTTTCAAGAATGCCATTCCTAGGGCTTAGAGACAGCCTTCCAGAGGCTGAGGACAAAAACCAGACCTCTCTTTGGGCAAGGTTAAATTTGTTACTACACAATGCTTCTCTTCAGTTGTTTCAAAGACAACATATAGAATCTAGAACTGTAGTCTATAAACCTTTTCTGTAAAGGGCCAAAGAGCAAATATTTAGGCTTTGAGGACAGTATGGTCTGTGTCACAACTATTCAACACAGCCATTTTAAGCATGTTAGCAGCCATAAAGAATATGTAAACAAAAATTATGCTTTTGTTCCAATAAAACATTATTTGCAAAAACAAGCAGCTGTCTGAATTTGGCTTATATGCCAAAGTTTGCCAAACCCTTATTTAAATAGGTAATATTCCCTCTATATATTTAGTTTCTCACCCCTATTTTATATTTTATCACATACTAAAATAAACATAAACATGTACCTGAAATAGTGAAAGCCATATAATTTTCATTTATTATTAGGTATCATCTGTACAAATGATGTTCTGATGAAGGATTTCCTCAGAAACCTAATTTTTACCCATATAAGTGCTAAATTGAACTATTTGGTCATTTTCTATAGTATAGATCATTTACCCTTGTCTTATAGTATTATAAGTGCAATTTAATTTTCTCTTGACCTCTATTGTACAAAGATATTCTTAAGGAAGCTTGAACTTTCTAGGGCCACATCTTCAGCATCAGTTGGCCTCAGTCTGCAGTGATTTTCCAGTTTGCATTTCTATTACTGTCACTTTTATATCAGCTATCAATGCCAGTGTGTCTCTTTCTAGAAATTCCTTCTCCTTTGTCCACGCCTCTTTTTACCACAGCCCCATGCATGAAATCTGCTCTCTATTGAAGTATAAAAAGAACTGAATTCTAATTGAAAGACCCAGATAACCTAGTTTTGTTATTACATAAAATGTTAGTATAACCTCATATTAAGTCCCTGGCACTGTGATGGAGGGCTGTGTGCCTCTTCTTGGCAGATAGAGATTGCAATAGATATTTTCTACAATACTCAAAACCTGGTTGTTTGTTTCTTGCTTTTTTTGTCAAGGTTCCAAAATATTGAGGTTACCAGAAATCTGATTAACAGACAATGGAGTTTTCCTAGTGTACTAGTACCTCTTTGTTTTCCAAGTTGTTTACTGAAAAAAAATTGATATGAGAATATTCTTTCTTTACTGGTTTTGCTGCTTAAAATCCACTCTGCTCTATATGCCATTTCTCTCCCGTGAACTTTGACTAGGACAATTTAGTGCAATAAATCTCAGTAAATCTAATGTGGCTGGGAGTCTCAGCCTTATAAAAAATCATCAGGGAGCATTTGAGAAATTCTAGCCCCCTAGATTCTACCCCTTAGATTTTTCTGATTAGTTGGTCCAGGGGCAGGCATTAGTTTTGTTTTTTTTTTTGTTTGTTTGTTTTTTGTGTTTTTTTTAAGATTTTATTTATTTATTCATTTATCCCCCCCTTGCTGCTTGTGCTCGCTGGGTCAGCTAACCACGCCGTGCGGGCGGGCTTGCCTTCACCAGGAGGCCCCGGGAACTGAACCCGGGGCCTCCCATATGGTAAACAGGAGCCCTACTGATTGAGCCACAGCCGCTTCCCTATTAGTTTTGTTTTGATTTGTTTGTTTGTTTGTTTGTTTTTAAAGATTCTTTGGTGATTTTCAAGTTAATCAAGGGCTCCAAGCCACTAGTTCATTCTGTCCAATTTCTTCTGCGCATCAAATGAGAAATGATTTACAATGATATTCCTTTCTATCTTGTGGCATCAAACTCTAACACAAAATAAATGTGCAGTAACCCAAGGACTTTTACCTTTCTCTTCTTTGAAAAATGCCCTGCAAGCTCAATTCCAAGTGGTTGTATTTCAATATATCTATTTTTTTATTTGGTCTCATCATATGGAGAAGGTAGTTAAGCTTTAGCCTTCAGTGTTGACATCTTTTATTCTCTTTTCCTTAGTCAGCTCTTGTGTCTTAAATGACTGTTTCTGATAACTGTGAAGCCACATGTATGTTACTGTCTTTGTCTTGTTCACAGCACCAGAAGAATGGGCCACGACCCGCTCCAGCCTGAAGGCTCCACCGCCAAGGTCAGCCAGAGGGGGCTACAGGGAGCACCCCTATGGTAGATATTGAAGGTCCTCACACCGGTGACCTCACCTCAAAGACAATTCATAACCTGTGGTCTCCACATAAACAGCAACACGACAAGTAATAGTCCATTTTTATTTTCTATTCTAGGGATAACTGCTCATGATTACTCCTATATATTTCTTGTATTTCCCCCTATACTGTTGGCGTGACATTGACACTAGTATTATTTTACAAAACGGACTTAAAAAGACATTGGCAAGCATTGTCTATAAATCATTCAGTAGGGTGATATTCTCTTGGTTGTTTTTCATTGTTGTGTGTAATTTTTTTTTTTTTTTAAACAAAAAGCATGAATCTGTTAGATTTTGAGTCTCAACCAACTAGCAAAACCTTTGTTTAGGTTTGCTAAAAAACTGTAATATGAGTTTTGAGCTAGCTGATAATAAAGTTGTAGATAAGATGTTTTAACCTGTCTTTTAATATCTGTTAGTTAGATGAAGATGTTCGATATTCAGTTTGTAAATTTAATTTTAAATGCTGTTTTAATGGGGTTGAAAACAAGCAGCTACTGTATGTATGTAGCTAACTGAATTTGTTCAGTGTTTTAACCTGTATTTGTTAAAAAAGAAAAAAAAACACATAAAGTTCCATGTGTAAGCTTCTCTAAATAGGAAAACACAATTTGTCAAATATGTTTGCCATAATTTGTCAATAAAGCTGAAAACTTTTGTAAAAACTAAATTTGGAATTACTTGTTTTCTAGCTTTAAATGCCTGCTTTATTTCTTTTTCAAGAGATGCCTAAAATGTTTTCTATTTAAAAATTACAAAAATGAACCCAAGCCTGTTTTAAGATATTTGTGTAATAATTTAAAAATGTATTAATAACTTATGGTTGTTAAATAATTTAAAAGTTAACAAACTAAACTGTTACATGAATCATGGTTAGTAAGCACTAATGTATAACATGTTAATGGAAAAAATGGATTTAGAATAATAAATGGATTTTAAACTATCCTCTAAGCTTTATCTTGCTAAACACAAACTCTGATTGACTTGTTTGCATTAGCATGTCTCTCGTGAGAAAGAGTAATGGAGTATAAAGAGGTAAGATTACCACTTACCACTGTCTAAATGCCTAGTTCTTCAACCTTTGAGTTTCCCCGCGCATTAAATATCCCATCCAACATGTAAGCATTGCGTAGATTCACTTTATTGTTTTCACTCAAAGGAGTGTGTGGACTTCATTTGCGTAGTTTATAACAATTTATTTTGACAAACAAATCAGTTTCACTGGCCAATTGTTGCTATTCAACCTCAAAAACTTTATTTGTAATTTTCAGTGCTAAATATCACCGCCCTTGAAGGCAGTTTAGAGGGCTGATATTTCTTTTGAGACTATCAGACTTGATGGCTGATGATTATTAAGGAAATATGTCGCAGGACTCAAAGGATGACTAAACGTTAAACAGGTAACACTAATAGTAACTCTGTAATTTTGCATATGCAACAGTAATGTTAAATATTCTCAGTTATTAAGTTCCTGATAGTTAAAAAAGTAAACCTACAAAAACATAACAAATAGGTCTATAGGCTATTAAAACAACTAATTAACATTAACTAGAGGCACCAAAATTATTTTACAATATATAACCCTCAAGGTAATAAACAGAACTAAAATTAACAATAATAGTAATGCAACTCTTGCTAACATCAAACGTAAGCTAAATTTTGATGGACAAAAAGAAAGCAAAAAACTTGATGGTAGGGATGAATGCCAAAACTGTTAAATCTTTTAAATACAGTTTTTTTGTTTATGGTGGCTTTTTGTCGATGTGATTGGTTTACTTTTTTGCTCTTAACCAGCTTAGGCATATTGCTGTTCAGTTTTTGCAGCTGGAGTTGCATGCTAATAGTTTTATGAAGTGTGTGTCTGTCATCAATCAAAATTGTAAATATTTGCCTTTCATGAAATGCTGTTGAGTCATATTTAATTTTCTTTTTTTTTTTTTTTTATTCTTTCTCACTATTTCAGGTTCCCGCAAGCAAAGAACACAATTGAATAGCAGATGAGATGGGCTAAGAAGAATGGAGGTAAGCTTATTTTATGTTCTTTGAAATTGATAATCTTCACCAATATGAAGTTATAGCAGTGAGCTAAAATACCAAATGTTTTAGCTTTGTTAAACATTGAAGAGTTTTAGATTTTTGTCAAGAAACTGAGTTCTTTTTATCTTCTTTGAAATAAAGTGAACTCACAAGGTTTTCTGAGCTTGTTCAGAAGTTTTCAAGTGAAATGTACATTAGTGCTTAAAATCTGTGGCCCTTTTATTTGCTACATCTCTTTAATTGCAAAATGAAAGAGTATTAAAAATTATTCTGGTGATATCAGAGAAGGAAATTGCAATTGTTAGCTAAAATGAAATGGAAGGGGACCGTTCTCACCTCTTGCCAATCCCCTGTCAGTGAGACTCATAAAATAACTAAACAAGCCTGTCCTAAGGCTGTTATAACAAAACACCACTAGAGAGGTGACTTAAAACAACAGATATTTATTCTCTCACAGTTCTAGAGGCTAAAAGTTCAAAATCAAGGTATTAGCAAGTCCTTGCTCCCTCAGAAACCTGTTGGTGAGAATCCTTCCTTGCCTCTTCTCGCTTCTGGTGTTTACTGACAATCCCTGTTTATACATACATCACCCCAGTCTCTGCTTTCATCTTTACATGGTCGCCTTCTCCCAGTGCCTCACCTCCACTTCTTGAAAGGACATAGGTTATATTGGATAAAGGCTCACCCTAATCCAGTGTGACCTCATCTTAACTTGCATATAACTGCAAAGACCCCATTTCCAAATAAGGTATGGGGAGGGTGGTAAGGATGTCAACATATCTTTTGGGGAGACACAATCCAACCCATAACAAGACCCAAATTTGCTTTCTTAGTCTGGTCCTCTTTTCACATCACAAAGAGCTGCACAGTCTTTAAGTGCCATCCAAGAGATATGAAAGAGCCAGGAAATTCATTGTGACTGGGCGTTAGGAAGGAGACTGAGGGGGCATTCAAGATGGACTGCAATGAAAGGAGTAGACTGTTCATTGGTGAAGAAGGGAGTAAATCCTGGTGAAGAGAAAAATCTGTGGGAATTTGTGGCATGGGAAAAGTTCAGGAAGTGTTTGTGAGGAAAGCAAGAAGGTCAATGAGTCTGATTCTTGAAAGCACATAGTGAAAGCAAAGCCTAGAAAGTCAGGTTCAAGTAAGGTCAAGGTCCTCCTCAAGTGCTGTGCTGAATTGCTCAGATTTCATGGGATAAGTAATAGGAAGCCACTGTAGGTGTTGAAGCAAGAAATAAAATAATGAGAGCTATCCCTAAGGAAACTACTCTCAAGGAACTGAGGCAAACCTCACATTTAGTGCCTCTCATCTGAGATACCTTTTCTAAAATTCTAATGGTTAAAAATAACTAATAATATATGTGCTTCAACGAATCAAATTCTTTTATTAATCTGCAGAGTGCAGAGGCAAAGATCAAAAGTTACAGAAAATGCATTCTGAAATCTTATCAGTAATTTTACATATCTGATTTGTAAACTATTTTTATATAACAAATAAAGAAAAAAATCTGTAATCCAGAGACCCTGCTTATTATTCTTCTTTGACTCTTTTCCAACAATGGGCTTGATCTTGTAAATCAGTTAAAGGAAACCAGCCACAGGTTGGTAATATTTTAATATGTTACTCAATATATTTTTGTGTCCACAGAAATTATTACATTTGTTGTTGCTGCTGCTGTTTAATCCTATGATTCTTTCACCATTCAGACTAAATCTTCACATGCTTTAACTCAGGGCAGGACTATCACAGCAGAAACGCCAGTGCTGCACAAGAGAAGAGAACTTCCTGGCTTTTCAGTTTAAAAGCAAGACTTTTTAAAGCTCAAAAACAATGCTTTGTGACAAAGAGGATTTTGAGTTTCAAAAGCCTAAATTTTGAGGAGCATAAGCCTGATGGACTTTGCGCATAAAGTTTATGAGTTAAATAGTAGATTTTAAAAACTCCCATCCGCCTACCTCCCTACATCCACAAGATAAAGATTGTAAAGAGCTTAAGATGCAGCAACATCTAAGATATTAGTGTGGCCTTGAGCATGGGTTCCCCACATTGTGGCAACTGTCCCCAAAAAAACCAAAAACTCAGATAAGGTTTGGAGCACAGAGGGTACCTGTGTCTCGAGTAGAACGCAGGGAGGCAGCAAGCTTCACAGAGTTCCCCACACCAGTGTGTCATGAGTACAGTCCAGTAGAAATGGCTGCTGAATGCTTCTTTACGCTGGCAAGAGAAGAGCGACTGTGACAAAGAGAGCCACACACAGAGTCACCTCTGCAGAAAGGCAGGGGAGGATCCAGTATCCTCGGCATGGACCAATGCTGACCAGGTGGGAAGATGAGAAGAGCAGCCAGTCCTCGCTACCAGTGGCTCCAGAACATAAAAACAACTCAGAAAAAAGGAGGAAAAAAAGACGAAACCCTGAGTTGACAGAAGAACTGCTGACCAAAATTTAATCTGAATTGGCTCAGATTATTTTTCATCTGGCAGAAAGGACACTTGAGATTGAAATCAAACTGAGGTAGAGAAAAACATAATCGTATTTATACTAGAGAGGCATTTATTGCATAACTTGCCTGACTCTTAAAATAATCAGAAATGAATACAGTAGGCTTCTCCAGCAACAGGGAATGAGAGTTTCCCTAAGTTACTGGTCTCTTAGTGGAAACCTTTGCTAGAGTGAAAACTGTTCTGCCAGTGGCCCTAACAATGACCTAGAGCAGTCAGAGGGTACCCTCTTGTCTTATAAGCATCTTAAAATGATGCTGGGTCCCACTTGTATCCCTTCAGGACAGCATGTCTGTTTTCAAAGATCCCAAAAATGGCAGAAAAAGTACCAAGCAAGTTCTGTAATCATTGTCTTGCAAAAAGCCTTGTGTCTAGCACCGACATGGTGCAAATGATAAAAACTTGCTTGGTAAGTTAAGGTTTTTCAGTTACAGTGCGTTCTGTTTTCTTTATCAACTAAAATATTTTCTGGTTAAACTTCCAGTTTTAAATGTATTGTGAAGTCATCTTTATAAATGCTTCATACATTCTTTCAGATAATGCTGTGACTCTTGGTGCACCGATTCCATAACAATGGATAACTAACTAAATTACCAAAGGTAGCCAGCTTGGGCTCTAAATGAATTTTTTCAAATAGTATTAATAGCATTAATAAATAAGAAGGACTTTGTGACTGCTAATATTTGCCTAAGAAAAAGGCTTAATATACTCACGTAGGATTAAATCAGAATCAATGTAATGGCATTTAACAGACCAAATCAGGCTTTTAGGTTTTATTGTAATATTTTGATAATTTTATTTTCAGTATATTAATGGAACTAAAATCATTTAGCTTAATAACAATTGAAACATTTGAAGCTTTTAAATAAAGTTGGCAGAAAATGACATTTTAAGGATTTGCAGGAATTTTTTAAAGGAAATTATTTTTAGACTATATTATTAAAATATTACACTTGGTTCTTTAATTCTTCACTTAAATTATTATTTTGAAAACCACAAATGTCTTTTAAAAATATAATCTTCATAGCATTTTCTTTCCCTTCTCTCCCTTCTCTCTTTCTCTCATGTTCCTCTAACATAGTGTAGTAGTTTGTAGTTGTTTTTTGTTGTTGTTGTTTGTTTTTTGTTTGTTTTTTTAAGGGAATAGAAAATGGTGATCTATAATATAAGTTAGCTGGACAGTATCAGCATGAAGGGACCTGTACTGAAAACTCAGTCCATTTGCCATTCTTGCAGATTCCATAGTAAGGTCTAATTTTTACTGCAAAAAAAATTATTAGTGAGTTATGAAAATATCCAATTGTATGATAATTCATAAAATTGGTCCTCTGGTTTACATTTGTTATGAAGCTATAGAATTAATAATAATAGCAATAGCGATAGTGTGGTCTACTATTTTTTTAATATACCTGCCCAAAAAAGTACTAGATTTTCACATAAAAACTAACATAAAACATCCTTACAACAATTATACATAGGAAGTACAATTAACCCCATTTTACAGAATAGAAAGTTGAAGTTCAGAGATTTAATTAATGGCACACTACTGGTAGGTAGCAAAGCCAATAGTTAAAGCAAAGTTTGATCATCCACACATTTTCCAAAGTGCTATGATGATTCCCACCTTTGAAGAAATTTGATTGAAAAGAGAATCAAAAAGTCCAGTTAGCCTGTATATAATTTCTATCCTGTAGCAATGAGGATTATTGACTAAATAAAAGATTATGAGAAAATATTTTAACTTGAAGTGCATCTTTACTTTGATGTTTTCCAAAGTTTATTATTATTTTAAGATTTCTGATTTTTAAAAGTTCTGACACATAGAAAAATGTAGATGAAAGCATCTCACATTTGTTACAAAGCATGACCACAGTTTTTAGTAGAACATTTATAATCTAAATTCCATTTTGATATTAAAAAGCAACACTCACACAAATAAATAAGCATGAAAGCAATTTCAGACTTTTAGTCTTCTATCTATAAATCAGAACTCTGCTTTAAAGAATAAGGGTCAATTTCAAACCAGAAATATCTTTGTATAAGCCATGTAGTCATGTGTTAAGCAAAGAAAGTGAAGATACCAATCAGTGTTAAATATTTTAAAGCAAAGCATTTCATTTTTCAATATGGTATATAGCTTTTGTCTGAACATTCTAATTTCCTATTAAAATATATGGGTTAATAGTAAGATGGCTGTTCTTGTTGCCTGACAGGCATCAGTCTTCCATATACTTTATGAAGATTAATTTACTGATCTCATTATACAGACTGTATTAATTGGAATTCAAAAGATTATTTACAGTGGGGGAAAAGGTCATTCTACTTGATATGCTGTATTACAGCAAATCTCTTACACTTCATAATGAAAGGAATTGAGAGAACAGGAGAAGGGGTTGTCTGAGTCATACACCACTGGTTGCCATAACAAAAGCTGGCTTGACTTCCTTTACAAAGAAAGGCAGGACAGAAGGGAGAAAGGAAAGAGGGAAAGAATGAAAGAAAGAACAAACCATCTTAAAAATTAATAACTAGTTCCTGTGCACTAATTTGGTTCTAGTTTCTGTTTCACCATGTATCACATTTAACAGTGGGATGTAGTGATGATCTATTTCCAGAAGAAAAATTGGGATCCCTGGATCTTCATCTTAAGACTTCTCATGCAGCAAATGCCATTACCCTGATGCCTCCCAGAATGACTTCCATCAATGGGAAAATGTTTCCTCCCTTCTGTCTCATTCTCTAGCTTCCCTCACACATGTATATGGCATTTCCCATCTTTTAACCTTTCAGCCTGCCTTTTCTGGCAATAGGAAATTTTTCCACTTATCTGATACCATCTTGCTCCTCCCTTCCCAGGGTTTCCTGTCATTCCAAGTACAAATGGGGAGGTAAGAAGCCAAAGAGAAAGGGTGATTGATGTCTGAATGGGAGGTAGCTCTTTCAAAACTATTCAACAGAATCCCTACATTGAGAAATGTTTGTTTTGTTATTTGTGAAAACAATGCCTGTCTATTTTAAACCAAAAAAGTATGAAAAGAACAATATACATTGAATTAAAATTTAAAATTAACTGTTAACATATTTATATCACCTACTAGTCTTAAGACTTTTATTTCTTAACTAGAAAATACAAGAGGATTTCAACAGTGACACAGTGTCTCCAATTTGTCTATGTTCCCTCTATATTTAAAAAAGTATGTTAAAAATTAGAAATAAATAAACATTATGGAATTCATTGAGGTCTATGACCAGAATGAAGCCAGTTTTAAATATCTTTACACAGGGAAAAATATATCCACATGTTGTCTAAAACATTCTGCACAAGGGAATTTATGTTGAATTTTTAAGCTATTTATCCTGTTTGACATTTAAGAATATAAATTAATTTACAGGCCGGTAGATAATTATTTAAAATTAATAGTAAATATGCTGCTTTGTGCTTTCTTATAAAGTAATAATTTTTAAAATAAGCTATATCAGATTATGTCAGAGAAACTTCTCTGAGACTCTTTGATCATTGATAACATCAAGCAAAGTAAGATTTAACTTTTCAAAGACTTTTCATTGCTAGTGAACAAATAATTCAGTTACAATGAATGGTCAACAGCACAGGACAGTGTTCCGGGTGAATTAGTGTTTTCCAGGGGGAATTCTATTTTTTATAATATGTCCTTTTTTTATGATTAGAAAAGTAACCTATATTCAAAGTGAAATAATAGACTATAAATATAAATATATAATGTAAAAATTGAAAGTCTATAATCCTACTCCTTAGAGAAAACTCTGTTGTTTGGCTTATGTTCCTTCTTAATCTTTTCTCTTTTCTTGCTTCTTTCCTTTATTATTTACTTTCATTTTCCATTCCTCAGCTGCTTGTTACCTGTAATAGTATAAGCAATTTTAACTTTCAGAAATGAGCTATAATTTATTCCTTTGTGAGAAAATGAACTACTACTACCAAGTTTAACTTATATCATTCCACTATGATGCTTTAACCCACTGGACATGATCTAGAGTGTGAGCAAAGTTACTTTTACTTTTCCAAGCCTCTTTTTCATTGTAGACAGGATGGTGATAATAATGGCACCTACCCACAGAAATGTGAAGTATGTAAAGCAAAATGATACAGATGATACAGATGTGTATATCCTCCCCCAAATTATTCCCCCATGGCAAAAATTTTAATTTTAAGAAAGCTTTATGTATGTATCAAATGTGTAAATAAAATATCTTTTTAATCAATAAAAATACTCATATTACCCAAATCAATTTCCCGCAAACATTTTTAAAACATTCTTTACTAAAATATTAAGTTAATGTAGATTTTAGAATGCAGCTTTAGAAATCATCATTATATTTATATACAAACATTTATTGGGTGCCCATTAATATACAAGGTATTATAGGATATATTTATGCACAAGAATCTTATAATTATGCTGCAATATACTATTCACATTGAAATAGTAAAGGAGGCATTTATAATTATGGAATGTATAATATATATCAAACCCTGCACAAGTGTTTCATTTATTTTTTTTCAACAAGTCTATAATATATTCTACTCTATCCTCCATTTCTCATTTTATAAATGAGAAACTGAGTCTGAGAGAGGAGAAATAACTGACCAAGATTATATCACTGCCCAGGTAGGTGGGCTCTAAATCCAGGTGGACACAATCAGAGATCTCACTCCACACTCTATTGGTTCCTCTGACTTTGAGGACAATTTTTGTAGTAAACTAAATTTGAGAAGAAGCCAAAATGCAGGTGTGTAATGCATTCTTAGAAAAAAAGGAATTTCAATAGATTCTCTTACTACAAATATTGCCAAGGTCAATACTAATTAATATTAGAGTCTAATGATAAATTTGTAAACTTCCCCTATATGCAAAAATTAATATATTCAGACTATTTCTTTTCCCCAGGGTTGTTTGCAAAATGAGTCTTGCACAATAACCCTAAACTCTGAATATATTGTGCTTAACTATATTTATTTGTCTGCCTACCATTGATTGATTAAATGGAAATTATGTGTATCTGAGTATAGAATTTAGACTTCATGAAGTTGAGATAACCTAAATAACAAAATAACATAAACTTCAATGAAAAAAATGAAAATAAACTGGCAAACTATGCTTTTAGAAAACCAGTCATGGTTACTTACTTGTTAGTTGATGACATGCTCTCTTGTACTGATTTATCCCAATATTGGTGTGGTTACAAAAATAAAATGGAGTTTTCCATTTACTCTTTCTTATCGCATAGAGATGATGTATATTGTTGAAATATATGTTATGCTTAATAATAGGATACCAAGATGAAGATGAACATGAGAATAAGGGGGAAATATATTAAGGAAAAATATAATGTAGCTGGAAGCCTGATAAATATCCAGTAGAAATGCAGAGATTAAACAGGTAACAACATGAAAAATAAAAGATAGACCACTCCTCCTATTTTTAAAGAAATGTAATATCCTGAAATCTCCTAAAAGTTGTCATAAATCACCATCTTGTCAATTTATCACACAAACCAATAAACCTTGAAACCAAAAATATGTATTCCCTTTACAGCAAACACGGAACACTCCATTATTGAATGTGTCTGGAACATCTGTTTTGTGACTCAAAACAATTGCTTTCATTGACCATTGCACTTTCCCTTCACTTCCACCAGCAGTTTTTTTTTTTTAATCACTTTGCAAAATCTCTATGTGCCTAAAATTGAGTGACGAACAAAAATTTGCACCTGCATCTCACAGTGTATTAATGTAAATTTGTGCTTCAAGAAAATTACAAATTTCTCCATACCATGTATGTTTGGCATTGTTCAAAAATATTAAAAAGTAGAAATATTAAATCTGTGACTGTCAAAAGCATGTCAAAGTAATTTTGTAAAATTTCCATGCTTCATAATTATATTGATATTTGAGAGATCCTGTCCTCTAACCAATTTTTTAAGTGTTTTACAGTTTGATGTTCTATATACTGTTAGTAAAAAAAAAAAAAAAAAAAAAAAAAAGTGGAAACAGAAAAAGACCCTCTCTGAAACATTAACTCTATAAGTTTCCCAATAAGCATTTATTGTTTATTTGTTAAAAAGTATCCAATGGATGCCAAATAGTCTATTGAGCAAAACACACTGCTGTCACATAAGAAAAAATGTTAGTAAGTACAACTCCTTGGCTTAAAGATGTCCAAGAAACATTTTGGGAAAGAGCATCCAGGCATTACCTTTCTTATAGCAATACTTCCCCTCTAGGAAAAGGCTTACCTTTTTTGTCTTAACTTACAAATTGGTTCATTTTGAAAGGAGGCATTTATAAACTATAACTAAACGAATAAACATCTATCAATTTACCTCCATCTTTTTATTTGTCTTAAAGGAGTTCTTAGGTGATATTTATGATATGTGTAAAATATTGATTTATATGTAAGATGTAATATTGTATACATCATTATTTATATGTGTATGTACATGTATATGCACCTTGATACTTTTTTAAACTTTTAAAATAATTTTTTATTTAATTACAACAAGAGTTCTCTGAAGAAAGCAGAGCAAATTTTCTTATCCTTATTTAAAGATAAACAGAATTTCAGAGGGTCACATATTCTAAATGGTGGAACTTGGGCTGATACTATAACTTCTCCAAGATTTCTAACTGTCTTAGTTTTGTAAATGATAAAGAATGTCTGGTGATGTAATACTAATAAAGGATGTTAATAATCGGCTGGGTGGAGGAAAAAATACACCAAATGTAAGATATGAGCTATAGGTAGTAGTAATATTTTAACAATGCTCTTTCATAGTTTGTAACAAATGTTTCACAACAATATAAGGTGTTGATTGTGGGGTGATGTATGGGAGCCTTGTATGATGATATGCATGTTTGTTTTATAAATCCACAATTTTTACTGTACACTTATTGTTTATGTATGTTCATGTATATATGATAGACTTCAATAAAATTTTATTTATTGAATGAGTGTCTTGTGATGGAAGAGAGACCAATCGAGGCTGTATGAGATATAAAACTGTTCATTTGCATAATTGTTAAGTGTCTTTAAATAATACCCATTGATAGCCAAAAGTATTGAGATTTATTTTTACCTATATACATTTACTCATAACTTTAATCATTGGTATTTAGGTGCCTCTTAAAGGCATGCCATAATTTTGAATGTATAGTAAAATAGCATATAGGTGTCAGAAGATATGAAATTTCTCAAAAATTAGGTTCTAATAATTACAAAAGTGTGCATTGAATTTGGAATATCTAAATTAAGCGATTTTTCCCCTGATTTTCACTCTAAGAGAATGAAATTGAAATTAATTAAAGTATAAAACAATAAGAAACAATTGGGAGCATAATAATTTTGATTTCAAACATATCAGAATTGTAGCTCCTTTATTTTTTAAGCATCCATGACTATAAGAACTTCAAAAGAAAGAAAATCAGTTTATTACTCTACTACTAGATAAGAATTACCTTAAATTTGGCCATTATTTTTCTAATACTTACATTAGTCCTTCCATTAAAATAGTACTTCGTAACTATTGGATAATTGAGATTTTGAAATGCCCTCTGAGTTTTACAGTCTAATTTTGGCTCTGTTTGCAAAAGCCAAAATAAGTCACAGCGATTTCCTAATTTTCAAACAAGCACCCTGCTTTTAAGGAAAAGACCCTGGGATTTTAGTCTAAATTAAACAGATCAGCAGTTGATCTTAATTTACTAAACAATTTTATTTTAACAGTTCAAACAGAGACTTGGGCTTCTTCCATACGAGTATATCATCTAGAAGGATTCTGCAATTTGGTCCAATATATTCCTGTCCACCTTTTTTGTTAAAGTGCATTGCAAGGACCCAGAAATACCCATTTATCACAAACCCACTATTGAAGCAATACATGGCAAATCAACACAGGTTTAACTGTTTTATAATTACCTGTTGTAATATACTATGCAGAAAATTTTTTAATATCTCCTTTCCAATATAAAAGAAGCATATTTGCGAGTCTTCATCTTATTCAGTTTCTAGGTCTAACTTCATTTCTGTATTAGACACAAGATCCTGAATTTTTATTCATGTGCTCACATAGCTCAACTCTGCTACATACTTCAGGCCTGTGGACTCACAACCTCACAGATTTCTGGTTAATTGCTGACATTAGGAAATGTAATTTTGTATTAAGCATATGTGACTAATTAAAATATTAATGCTTAATATATAAATAAGATGCAACAACTACATTGCAAATGGTGGAACAAATAAATATTATATTCGATGTTGAGATGACATTTTACCCAATGTAAGAGAACAAAGAGTCTAGAAACATAGTGTAAATGACAGATGGCTTTAATTTTATCTACAGTGTCCATCCCAAACAAAAATAAGATGTTTGACATCCTACAGAGGATTCTGGAGCATGTATTTACAAAGATAATTGATAATGATATTTAGTAAATATCTAATTGGGCATTATTTCCTTCCTTTTTGAAGCTGAATTTGTTTTTAGAAACGTAAAAACATAAGATTTTCATTTTGTTGATTTTCTAATTAAACTTAAATTTTACTGTGGTAGAAATATAATTTATTATTATTTATTGTTAACATTAATGTATTGCAGCTGAATTCAGTCAATTTCATAGACTTATCAAGTAGTAGAAGTAAGGCATACCTCAGTTCTAAAATCCTTTATAAATATATATATAAATGATAGTTTTTATTCTTATTTATACCATAGACAATATCAAAATGTAATTGTCCAACTTACAAATATTGATTCCTAGGTATAGTAGTTGCTTTATTGTTTGCCTTTTGCTTAATTTATTTATATTTAATTGTGGTAAAATATATATAACATAAAAATAATTTTAACCACTTTAAGTGGACTGTTATTTTGACATTAAGTATATTGGCAATGCTGTGTAACTTTTACCACTATCTACTTCCAGACTATTTTTGTCATCCTAAACCAAAACTCATACTCACTTAGCAATGACTCCCCATTCCTCCGTCCCCCACCCCTTGTAACCACTATTCTGCTTTCTGTGACTGTTTATTTGCTTATGCTAAGTATTTCATGTAAGAGAAATCATGCAGTAGTTGTCTTTTTGTGTCTGGCTTAGTTCACTCAACATAAAGCCTTCAAAGTTCATCCATGTTGTAGCAGGTAGCAGCACTTCATTTCTTTTTACAGATGAATAATATCCCATTGTATGTATATACCACATTTTGTATCTGTTGATGGACACTTGGGTTGCTTCCACCTTTTGGCTATTGTGAATCATGCTGCGATAAGTATTGGTATACAAATATCTGCCCAAGTCTTGGCTTTCAATTCTTTGGGGTTTATATCTAGTAGTGAGATTGTGAGTCATAGGGTAATTCTTTGTTTAACATTCTGAGAAACCACCAAACTGTTTTTCACAGTGGCTGTACCATTTTACATTCTCAAAAATGTACGAGGGTTCCTGTTTCTCTGCATCCTTGCCAAAACTTACTGGTTTTTTTGTTTTGTTTTTTTTTTTTTAATAATAGCCATCCTAGTGGGTGGGAATTAGTGTCTCAGTTCTTTAATTGCTAATGATCTTGGGCATATTTTCATATATTTATTGGCCATTTGCATATATTCTTTAGAGAAATGTCTTTTCAAATCCTTGGCTCATTTCTTTTTTAATTAGGTCGTTTGTCTTTTTATTGTTCAGTTGTAGGAGTTCTTTATATATTCTGGATATTAAATCCTTATCAACTATATGGTTGTAAACTAATAACCTAATTTGACTAGTACCAACCTAGTTTCAGTATATACAAGCTTTCTACTCATATATATCTCCATCCTTCCCCCTTTATATTGTTATTGGCTCCGGTTACATCTTTGTTCATTTTATGCCCATTAACATAGATTTAAAATGTTAGTTTACACATTTGCATCTTAAGACATACATGCGGGGGAAGCAGTTACAAACAAAAAGTACAATAATACTGGATTTTATATATACCTATGTAGGTGCCTTTACCAATGTTCTTTACTTCTCTTGTGGCTTTGAATTACTATCTATTGTTCTTTTATTTCAACCTGAAGGATTTTAGGGCATGTCTTCTGGTAATGAACTCATTCAGCTTTTGTTTATCTGTAAATGTCTTAATTTCTCCTTCATTTTTGAAAAAATAATTTTGTGGAATATGGAATGCTTGCTTGACAGTATTTTTTTATTTAAGGACTTTAAACATGCCACACATTTTCTTCTGGCCTCCATGGTTTCTGATGAAAAATCTGCTATTAATCTTATTGCAATTCCCTTGTATGTGATACGTTGCTTCTCTCTTGCTGCTTTAAAAATCTTCATCTTTGGTTTTTCACAATTTCATTATATTGTGTGTTAGTGTAGATCTCCTAGAGTCTATCCTGTTTGGAGTTCATTGAGCATCTTGGATATATTCATGTTTTTCATCAGACTTGGGAAATTTTTGACCATTATTTCTTCAAATACTTTTTCTGTCCCTTTCTCCCTCTCTTGTCCTTCAGGGACTCCATTGATGTTGGTATGCTAATGCTGTCCCACAGGTCCTTCAGGCTCTGTTCATCTTTTCTTCATTATTTTTAATTTCTGCTCCTCAACTGGATAATTTCAATTGTCTCTTCTTTAAGTCCACTTGTCCTTTCTTCTACCTATTCATATCTGCTGTTGAATCCATCTACTGAGTTTTCATTTCAATTACTATACTTTGAACTCCAAAATTCCTGTTTGATTCCTTTTTATAATTTCCATCTCTTTATTTGGCTCAAACATTGTTTTTCTAATTTCCTTTAGTTCTTTGTATATGGATTCCTTTAGCTCATTGAACATATTTAAGACAATTGATTTAAAGTCTTTGACTAATAGTTCTAATGTACGAGCTTCCTCAGAGATGTTTTCTAAAAAATTCTTTTTCCTGTGAATGGGCCATATTTTCTGTTTCTTTATGTGTTTTGCAATTTTGGATTAAGAACTGGGCATTCTGAGTAGTATGTTGTTATAACTCTGGAAATCTAGTCCTCCCACTCATCTGGGATTGCTTGGTATTTTGGTGTTGTTACTGAAGGCTGAAACCATCAATCTGTGAATTTCCCAAACTATTTTTGCTCCCAAACAGGAAATAGAAAGGGAAAAGAAGGGAAAATAAATAGATACTACCTCTTTAAAACTCTTCTGCTGTTTTTGTGTGAGGGAGGCTGGAACAATGACCACCCCCCGAAATGGCTCCCCAGCAACCTAATGTAGCAGATTAAAAGCAGTGATAAGCAATGAGATCACATAAACCTGGATTTTAGAAGACTAGGTTCTTATAGCTCACCCAGGCACCAAAAAAAGCTACACCAGGATTCCAGACTGCAGTCCCCACTGCTGTCTGCCACATGGTTGGGGGATGGAAGATGGTAGCTACTACACAGAGGGTAAAATTCACCAACATTTACTACAATTTGCCAGCCTCTTCCTGCAATTCTTCCCTGGATGTTGCACGGTTTTTTAATAGACTCCAGAGTTTCAAGATAGTTGATTCAGACGATTACTACCAGTTCAAGAATTGTTTTGGTGGAAGGACAAGTCCCTGGAGCTTCCAAATCCACCAAGTTCCTACAATCCCCATTTTGTTTTTTTAAAATTGTCTTGATTGTAAGAATAGACAAGAAAGCATAATTTACAGTTGGGAATAGAAATTTCAGGACATAGTGTGGTAGTTTGTTAAGGACCATGTATTATGATGGAATGAATTTCAAAATGAAATTATTGGAATAAAAAATAATCTATTAACCTTTATGATTAAAAATAAAAAAATTTTCATGTTTCTATTACATAGAATATGCATTTCACACTCTCTTTATACTGGGTATACTTGTTCATTTGGAAAGATATTCAGACCTTACCCCAACTTACATAAATAAAGTTCTTACTTCAGAATTTATAGCACATTGTTTGCATGAATTTTCTATTTCCCATAGAAATAGAAGGCTTGCCCAGCCTCAAAATTTATTTGTTAGGCAGTTTTGAAATTTATATTTTCTACCTTAAAACAAAACATTAAGAAATACGTATTATGTATTCAGTTATAATAAACTCAAAATAGGACATTTGCCAAAATTACCCAAAAAATTGCTACTCTAATATTTGCTTTTGTGGACAAAGTAAGCATTACTTATAAGCAATGTAATTCCTCCTACATTTCAAACTACACCATTCTAACAAAGTTAATAGACCAAATGTATTATGTAAAATACTTAAGTATTCTCCAGTTGTTTTGTCTATATATAATATGAATTACTTATGGTTTATACCATATTAATATAATACCCAAGGCTTATTCCCAGTATTCTGTTTCCTAAAATATTTTCCTACATAGCACAATCTGTAAAGTTATTCTTGTTATAATTTTTCCTCTGCACTGATTTTTGACATATGAAAATCAGCTAAAAAGTTTGAGATAACATACTATCTGGATTTTTAATTGGAAGTAAATGAGGATTCTTAATATGTCTAGCAAATGCCCACTTACCACATTCAAATTTATATCACCTATTACTTGCTCAGTAGCTTCAAAAACAGACTAGATATTGGAATTAGAAAATTATCTAGCAATGTGTAAAATTAGAAGAAGTGTATATGTTTAAATGATAGTGAACTTTGTTTTAATATCAAGTAATAACATATATATAAAACCATAATAAAAATAAGTCACTTACTCCACTAAAATTTTTCTTAATGAGCTGTAACATCATAGAATCCCCTTTATTTATTACAAATAATAAAACAAAACTGTAGTACTATGTTAATCAAATTCAAATCAATTAAACTACCTGATTAAAGATGTTTAAGAAACACACAATGTTCTAAAACATGAAAAGCTCATTGCCTTATAATCAAAAGCTTTAAACTTCCATCAAGCAGGTGATAAGTTTGTCATTTCTCAGTTGTATTTTGGTAGAAGATGTCAAGAATGTTTGCCATCTCTTAAACTTTTCAGCTCATTTGTCCTTACTTATGAACCTCATGATTAAACCACAGGAGACGGGGAACAGGACAGCCACCGTTCCATTAAAATGTATACATCGTCATTTACAAATTCTGAGCAGGTGTGAAAAGATCCTTAATTTCCAAAAGAAAATATTCTCTATCTCTCATTTCCTCAGTTCTTGATGCTTCCTCCCCCACCCCACCCCTTTTTCTGTGTCCAATTACTTCAGGGCAACAAGGAATATTATTAATTAATTGCCTTAGTGATGGAGACATCAAGGCTCTTATTTTAGAATGAAAAACTGTAGATGCGTGTAACATTGCTATATCCAAATAACTATAAAAGCCTGAAATCTTTTTTCTCATAATGCTAAAATTGACTATCTCCTATTGAAAATATATGTTCAATAATTTTACAATACTTCTACCAAAGTTAAGCTGTTGAATTAATACATCCAATCAACTAGTACTTTCAAAGTGCTAAATTTTATATAAGGAAAGCAGACATTTCAATCAGTGTGAAGTTGCAAGTTAAGAAAACAATTAAAATGCACAAGCTGAGCCTCTCTTGTATAATAAACTTTTATTTAGATTGCCATAACCCAATCGTTTCTGTTTTAACCCTATTTTGATTCTCAATTTCAAGGCAAAAAGGTCAAAGATATATAAGTTACTTCCTTTTACACGATAGATTTTTCTTTCACTCTTACAGGAGAGTTGAAGTTTTTTATTATCAATGATTTTCTATATCCCTAGTTGGTAGTTTGAGATACTATAAGAATTCTGGGAATTTTTAATAGTTGAGGTTCCATTAAACTTAGTTCTCAAATGGCTTCTAAAAGTTTATTCATCAAATAATTCAGAGTGTAAAAGTAGCACATAAACATTAATTGAACAGCCATTACACAGTATGACTGTTTGTTTTTGGTTGATAGAGGACATAAAGCTTCGTACCCTGTGGTGGAAAACAATTAGGTCTCATGATGAACATGCCATTAAATATGTTATGATACAACTTAGACGAGTTTTACTTTACAAAATAGCAGTCAGCTGTAGTCAGAATCCTGCCCAAGTTATAAGAAATCATAATTTTACTGTCATGTCTTAGCTGCTTATAAATATTGCTGTTTACCTCATGCCTTCTGCTAATGGCAGTGACTAATGGTTGTCATTATCTCCAGTCAATCTCGTTAAAAAAATTCCTCAGGAGAAACTGATCATAACCAGAATGCTACTTAAAGTTAAACTGTTATTCTAAAGCACAGAATATAAAAAGCACTTAAGTACAAGAGGTCGGATGGATAATTTATTTTGTTTTGAGTATGTTTGACAACTGATGCTCTTAAGTTTGCCATGAACCAAATTGATACTCCATCTGAGAATGCCTTATGTATGTGTGAATGCATAATACTTCAAAGTTGTTCTGCTCCTCTGGGACTATAGGTGAAGACGTTTGATGAAAACAAAAGCTGGAATAAGTCTGACACTGGCAACTTGGAGGTTCAATGCTTTTACCAATGAAGGTGAGTTCCATCATCCATTTGTGATTTTATTTATGATCTCTGCTTATTGACAGGTACAGAACACTTCATTTTGAGCCTGAACATAGATACTTAAATGGACCGAGCAGCTCTTTGCATATGATAGAAGCAGCAGTGCAGTAATGAGTTTCATTCTCAAATGCACATATTTTCAATGTATTTTATTGCCATGACTTGAGGCTATGATTCCTGTATTACAAAGTAAAACAAAACAAAACAAATCTTTACATATTTTATTGTCAGAACTTGAGGCTATGTATTCCTGTATTACAAAGTAAAATAAAACAAAACAAATCTACAATAAGGAAATAAACTTTGGTGAAAGAATGTGATGAATGTTCAATGTCACTACTGCTGATAACATGGGTGGTGAGAATCAAAAATTTCCTGTTTGAAAGGAAATGTTATCCACCATACATGATGAATCTGTAAATAGTTTTGTCCAAAGTGTTACTTTTCACTTTTTTTTCTTAGAGAGAAAGTTCAATTTTATAGGAGAAACAGCTGGCATATAGTGAGCTTCTGATAAATGTTTGTGGAATGGAATGGGATGGAATGGAGTAGTGGAACAAACCCCAATAGAATAGGGCCATGATTATTTATTCCCCCCTGAAATCCTTTCCCAAAAGGGGTGAGAGATGACCATATGGATGCTCAGTAATTTAAATGATTCAAAAGAGAAATGTCTGTTTTCTTCTTTATACATCTTTGTATTAAAAAAAAGAACAAATTTAGAAAGTGTAAATCAATTTATGTGTTTAATAAAAAAAGAAATTGTATAATAGATTTTGAAATTTTTTCTTGACAGTACTTAAGTAAAAGTTTCTAATTAAGAAAAAAAGAAATTGCATTTCCTAGGACATGACCTTAGGAAGAAAGTTTTGTATTTATAACTTTATAAATACTGTAAACTATAAATCTGTCACACCTCCTGTTATGTCTCAGAGGACTTTGGAAGAAGGCAGTACTGTATTTGTTTTGTGCCCCTTTTAAATCTGACCTATACTTAACATCTTTCCAAACCTTTCATTGTAAACCCTTCTGCACAATATAACACTCCCTTAGGAATCTGCT
Organism: Tolypeutes matacus; assembly: GCA_026826555.1. NCBI lineage: Eukaryota > Metazoa > Chordata > Mammalia > Cingulata > Chlamyphoridae > Tolypeutes > Tolypeutes matacus. The sequence goes on along the minus strand of JAKSZT010054474.1, from coordinate 4,040,123 downwards.
AGCAAAATGTATGGTAGATAATGTGATGCCTGTTATCCCAGTGTAATTATTAATAGCAGTGCCTTTCACTCTCAGACATGTCCTGGTATAGATGACAAGTGATGATAACCTTTTCTATAAATAATAATGAAATAATAATACTAACTACATAACCTTTATTGGAAGCTTGCTGCTTGCCAGAGACTTTGAAATGCCTTCATGTACAATTAATTCTTCATAATAATACTGAGGCAGGTGTTTTATTGCCCCTATATTACAGTTGAGGAAAGCAAGGGTTAGAGAGGTTAAATCATATGGCCTGCACCCAGTGGACAAACCTGAATCCAGACGAAGCTCAGTTGTCTAACAACCTGTGCCAGAGGATGATATACTGTCTTCCTATTTTCTGGTTGATTTGATTAACTTGGTTTTAATTAATACAATTAAAGATTATCACTAGGTTGAATTTGTTATTCTTCCCAGCTGTCATAACTGCCTTTCTATAAGAACTCTGCATTTTAAGAGACAAGAAAAGAGCACTGAACTGAACTGAAAGTCAGTAGAGCTGGATGATAGTTCAGGCTATTAACATTAATATTGTAACGATAACTATGATTTGTTCAGTGACTAGTTTATGCCAGGCACTGTTCTGGAGGCTTTCACTGAGTTATCTTGTTGACCCTTAAAACAGCTCTGCAAGGCAGAAGACTTGAGTCCCACGAACATGTATGAATCATCGTAGCTATTACCATAAATTTGTTCATAGTTTAAAAATGAAGATTAGGGAATTAAATCATTTCAGCAGGCTTATCCAGCTCAAACAGTCTATGGCTAGATGTCTCTGGGAGTAGCTGATTATCAGAATACAAGACACAGAATCTAGATGCTGAGAAAAATTCTTGGGGACCAAAGAAGGAATTTCCCTAATACCTTATACTTACATTAATTATCATATATTGCCTGCTTACTAAGGGCCATGCACTTTACATACTTCCATTCTTTTCTTTTTCTCCTTACAATAGCCCAAATAAGAAGAGAACTTGGATTTGAACCAACGTAAGTTTAATTCCGCTAAACTAGAGACAGCATCCTTCTCTGAAACTCTCTAGGGATAGCCCTAACTTAGAATAAATTTTTTTTGTTGAATAAATGAGATGTTTGGATTTACTTGGCTTATTCATTCTACCTTGTTTGTGGGGCAGGTTTCAGGTCTCCATGTGAAGAATCAAATATTTTACCTATGAGGATTTTTGTTTTGGTGTTTTTGTTGTTGTTGTTGTTGTTTTTGTTTTTTGGGGTTTTTTTTTTTTTTTTTTGACCCAGAACCAATGGGCTGGCAAAGATTGTCCTAGTCATAGCTTATAAAAGTCAACTTTTAGTTCTTTTCTTTTCCAACAAAAAGGCTGAAGGAAAAGGAAGAAAAGTGGAAAAAGCAAAGAAGTTGCAAGCATCTTGCAGGGGGAATTTACCCCATCCACGTTTATGCCCAGAATAGCTGGTAAACCCCTCCTACCAGACCAGTTGCTCCAGAGGCAAAGTCGCCCAACCTATGCATGGGAAGGAGTGAGGCTTCACAAACGTTCCCAAGCTCTGTCTGCTGACCCACTTTTTTGTAGGGCAGGGTTGTTTTGTCATTATTATGGTTTAGGTTCTTAATGGAGTTTTAAAGACTTGACAGCCAAACAGATCATTAAGAGTCTTTATTTTGCTCGGCGTTACAGCTTCCCAGCCAAGCTTTACTTTAAAAAAAAAAAAAAAATAGCCAGGAGAAATATTCATATTCCCCCAGTCAGATTCAGTAATCCTTTTGGAGGCACTTTCATAGAGGAAAAGAAATAATAGTGAGAAGAAAGAACAACAAAATTAAACCAAATACTTATGGGAAAGAGTATGGTGAGCTGATAAAGAAAGAGAGCTTTGATTTTATTATTCATATAAATGTTCAGTGCTTTGGAAAACAAAAGGGGAAGTAGAAGGCATCATAGGGTGTTGAGTTTCAGATATTTTCATTTTCAATGTGAGAAAGCTTTGATAATAAACACAAACAGTATATTGTTAGACTTCCTAGGCTCAAACCTTTTATTAGCTGTTAGTTAACCTCCCTGTGCCTTAGTCTCCCTATCCTTAAATGGGAATATAATAATTCCTACTTCATAGGATTGTTCTGATGATTAAATGATACATGTGATGCATTCAGAATAGTTGCTGAGACAGAGAAAGTATTCAATAAGTATTTTTTTCTATTAATATCAACAGGAGGTGAGACCATTTTTTATAGTCTTTTCTCAAACTCTCTAATTTCAGTTTTGTTTTCCTTCTTGAGATTTTGTATCTTCTAGAAGCCCATACACAACTTCCACAAATTTTGTGAAGATCTGTTAAGTGAAAGCACATCAAATCACTTTGAAATCCATAAAGCACTGTGTAAATGAAAGGTGGAATAATTATGTTAAAGACATCATCTTGAATTTTGTTTATACTGCATCTTTGAAATAAGCATCAAATTTTTCTTTAGGCAGTTACTACTCTTACAGAAACAAACACAGATGGTGCCCAAACTTCTTACTGAATAGTTTCAGGCAATGGCATTTATCAAAATACCACAGGTCACTAAATGTACAAAGACTGAAAATAAATCCCAAATCTCAGCGTCAGGCCAGCTTGATAATTTAAGCATCTAAGCCTTAAATAATTCAGATTTTCTGATGTGTAAAATGTACTAGCACAACAAACAGAAAATCTTACATGTACACTAAGTTTTATAAAATATGATATTAAGATGCAATTTCTTTTAGAGAAAGAAATCAGTTTGTCTTTTCTGGTGAGAGTTTCTAGCCAAATTAAAACTAATTTTTTCCTTGTGCATACAGATGTTCCCATTTTCTGATGCCTTTCTGAACAAGCAAAGTAGAAAAAGAGGGGGAACATATTTTGCCTATACTCAGACCTTCTAAGAACCCAGTCTTTGGAGTGTGAACTTCCTTTTTTACAGTGAGACTGCCCTGTAATTGCTATACCTTGACTCTCCTACTTGATACTCAGCTGGTCCTGGGCCTGTTTGCCCTGAGATCCATGCCCTGCCTTTCCCTTGGCTCAATGGGAGATGGAGGATCTGACCTCTGAGGCTTTCTTTCTTATACAGCTGTCTCAGTTGCCTTCTGGCAATAGTGGGTGAGAGATGGAGAGACTCATGGGAGACTGGAGGTTGGGAAGAAGGGAGAAGCCAGAGTATTTCTCTAGATGTTCTCTCTACCTCGCACACCAGCTAGAGTAGCAGCTGCACATTCTCTGTCTACAGCTGTGTCTTTTCCATACTCCAACTCCTGCCACTCTACCAGCCAGGTTCCAGTTCTCATCAGGTGACCCCAGCCTGATGACACTGCCTTACCCTGCCTAGGCCTGCTTATGACTTCCTCTTGATACCAATCTCTGCAATTGCCTCATTTTTTTCTCTGCTTGGCTTTGTCTGCCTCTTTCTTCACTTATTTCCTACCTTAATCAATTTCTTGTATTAATTCCCCACCATTTAAATATTCCAGGTGGTTCCTGTTTTCCTGACTGAACCCTGATTGATCCAAGGTCTAACATAGGCTCCTGGATTCCTGGCTAATTCTTCCCAGTTCCCCTTTAGTTGAATGATGATTCTACCTGGAGCCTGCTCTGTGCCATGTGCCTGAGATGGAGGCAGAGGAAATATATTTTCCTTTGATTCTGTTAACATTGGTGTCACAAGACACCAGCCATTACACATGATTATTCTCCTGTCCTGTTCACCTTGTAGGCCACATCTTTCAAATCACTGTAGGGAGCTGATATATAGGTGGTTGGTCTAGCAAATGTTAATGACCTTTGTAGAAGGTCACAAAGAATCACAAGGTCCCCGGATCCATTTCCATAAAGGTGAGTGATAGGATTGGAGTTACCTTTCTAAAATTCTATTCCAATTGCTTTCTTTCCAAGGAAGGATATTTGGGCCACAAACAACTCTGTATTTTAAAACAGATTTGTGAAGTTAAAATTAGTTCTATAAATATACTCTTCATTCAAAATTGTCAAGCTAGGGTTGTGGCATCCTATGCATTTATTAAACTTACTTTGGAGTGCTTAAAAAAATATATTGAAATATGCATCAGTTCTGAGTTTGTAAAATACTATTTTAAAAAGTATTTAAGGGTTTTTTTCCTTTTTTCCCATATCCCCATGTTATTGCACTGCTCACGCTCCTCCCCCTTCCCAAAATGGTCTTCTTTTTCCTTTTATTCTTTTGTTGTTTTATGAATTCTCAATCAAACAACCCTCTTTCCAGGAGTGTTCCCTGGCTTCTCCTACTCACCCTCTGGTGACATTGCTATAGTGCCCCACTCATTTCTCCATGCTGCAATGTATAAAATGATCTCTTTACCTCTCTGTCTCGCTTTAGACTTTTAGTTTCATAAGGAAAAGACTATGCTTCATTTTTGCAATCCTGGTGCCTGGTATTTCCTTGGCACTTAGAAATCATTCCAAGCATATTTGTTAAATTGTTTTTTTGACAACATTCTGAAAGTTCCAAGGCCTCTCTTGGTGGATAAAAATAAGAATTGGAATCTTGGAATGGAAAGGTTTGTGGTTTTTTTGTTTTTTTGTTTGTTTGTTTGTTTGTTTTTGAGTATTAGGAATATTTTACTAACATAGCAGAGACACTAGTTATTTCACAAGATTCCTAGTGTTTGTGTCTTGCATTTAGACAGTCTTTAGCATTTTAACAAGTTTAAGACAATGCTTCTGAAATCTTGACCTTATTTATATTCTCTTTCACTAGAAGTCTCATCCTCTTTCTGTGTTTGTCTTACTTAATTTAAGCCCTTATTTTCAGTATCCATCTAACTATATTCTCACTGCCTCTACCATCAATTTAGTAAATGCCATGTCTCTAACTCATTTCCTTGAAAAAAAATTAGCTCAAACGTGCTCTGTTTATTCCGTTCATAATGGCTCACTTGATCCATTGCCTCTGGTGTCACTTCTCATGCATCTGTTTATTCTACCCAATTAGACTCAGAGCTTTGCAGTTAGAGGTACTTTTTCTTTCATATCTCCTCACAGCATGTTCACAGCATAGTCTTGTGAGCTAAATGTGTTCTAGAGTTCACCAGTATCCATGGTGGTATTTTGAGTTCCTTATTATATGATGATGTTGGAGTGCTCACTCAGCAGCTGGCTTCATGGGCATTTGACCATCTACACAGGACACAGCTCCAGGGTAGAGATCCCTTCTTCCAGACCAGAGATTCTGCAGGGTAGGCTAGACAGCACAGGGACTTCAAGTCCCATTTTCCTCTTTCTTTAAAGTCAGGAGTATCCCTGAGCTTCCTCTCTTTTGCCCCTCTTCTCCCCAGGGACTCACTGTGGCCTCTCCAGTAGTTCCCACCATAGATCATTGGTTCTCAGTCACTGAATCTGTTCATATCCTTCATAGCACTTAAGATATTATATAATTAAATACATATATAAAGCATGTGTAGAATAAGTACTTGAAGTAAATAAAGAAGTTTAAATTTATATAAATATGTAAAATAAATGGTAGACATAAAGCATATAAGTAATATATACTAAGAAAACCCATATGTGTGGCTATGTGCATATTTTTCATATTCATTTTCTCTCTCCTTCCACAGATTTTCTTCAGCATTCCTTGCTTCACCACTAAACACCCAATCTAACATAGAGCCTGGTGCATTGTAGTTTCTCATAAATATTTCTTTAATAGAAAAGATGAGTGAATGAATCTAAGGGTGCAAAAAACTCCTCCCAATCAGTAATCACCCTGGATCTTAAGTTTTGCTGACCAAAAACATGAGGAGAGAAGAAAACTAAAAGCATGGGGGAAAAAAGGAGTTAATTTTCTCCTCTACTACAAAATTTCATAGATTTAAAATCTCTCTCCTCTAAGGAAGAGGCTCCAAGACTTCTCAGTTTTTTAACTGGAGAAGAGAAAGGTGAAGACAAGAAAGTCTGTACTGTCCACTATTGGGACTGTTCACTAATAAAAACTACAAATATTGCAGCAAAAATGCTAATGATTCCCAAATAGTGTAGCAAAAAAACCTAATTGGCCAGTCCTATATTAACAGTTACTACCTTTATTTTCTACCTGCACAATCCTGATATCTGTAGAATATATCTATACCATAGGCAGGTCTCTCTCTTTTATAAAAGTTCTGATGACTAAAAAGGAAGTGTAGGACATAATTATAGAAATAAACAGTAAATGTGGCAGTTGATGACAAGGACTTTGAGCCAGCTTGCTCAGTTTCAAGTCCTGGCTCCAGTGTTTTCTAGATATGAGACTGTGAATAAGTTATGTAGGCTTCCTTTGCTTCTATTTCCTCATCTATAAAATGGAGATCATAAAAGTACCTAATTCATAGTGAGGTAATGTATAGGAATCCTGTATAATATGCATGATTGTTTTGTTAACTCACAACTTTTCAAATACAAAAACCCCTATGACTATACAACACACACACACAAAAGTACCCAACTCATAGCATTTCTTATTAGAATTGAATCAGTTAGAACATGTAAAGCCCTTAGAATAATGCCTGGCACATAGTAAACTTACAATAAATGCTCACCATATTCTTATCCTTTGTGTTATTATTTTCATTACCATCCCCAAAGCACGGCATGTTAACTTTTAGTGCAGAATGGATGAATTTCCACAAAGATTGATCAAGATAAAAAAAAGAGAATGCTCAAATACATATAGTAAGAATGAAAAGGTAATATAGCCACAAATGCATTAGAAATGTAAAAAGGCAAAGTAGAAAGTCAGGATTCTAAGATTTTATTATGCCCTCATGATAACGTTTTTTTCCCTTTAATTCTTACCCCTGATAGACAGTGTTGATTCCTATATCTTTTAAACACTTCATGATTTTCCCTACACACTTTTAAACATTTAATGACAAAGATTACTCTTATTTATCTTCTTTGGTCCCAAAAGATTTTTATTATAATCTACTTTTTAATAACCCTTGGCCTTTTCCTCTCCTTGCTAAGGAATCTCAAGTGATTTAAATCAATGAAATGTGAACTTTTTCATTCAAAGTATATTCATATTCCCCTTATTGTTCAAATTTCTTTACCTTGTCAAGAAAAGCATTATTAAGTTTTCTGTATTTTTATCTGTATATCATAATACAATAACATCGTTAGCCATTGAAAAAGAAACATTTTCCACCTGACTGCACCCTTACCTGCTTATTTATTCTTTATGCATATATGCATGTGTGTATGTATTTCATTTAACAAATATTTAGTTAAATGTCATGCACTGTGCTAGATGCTAGGTAAACAAACAAAAACAAAAGAGTGAACTAGACAGGAAAAGTCTGTGTTTTCATGAAGCCTAGAGTCTATTGAGTGTTTGGGGCAATTTTACAAAACACATGATTTAAAATAATCACAAACTGAAGATAATTGCTATGCCAGAAAGAAGTGGAGGACTTGAGACAGAAGAATGGGAGTGAGCGGTGGCAGGGTTGAGGGCCACATTAGGCCAATAATGAAGGCCATTCCGAGGAAGTGTCATTTTAGGCAACACCTGAAGTAAGAAAAGGAGCCAGCCATTCAAAAACCTGGGAGAAGAGCACATTCCAGGCAGAAAAAAATAGCACTACAAAGACCTCATTGTGGAAAAGAGCATTCACATGTCACTGCATCTGTAGCTGGACACTGGTGAGTCGTGGAGAGATTGGCATGAGAAGAGCTGGGAGGGGCAGGTATAGGCTAAATCTTGCAGGGTCTCTGGTTGAGGCATTCTCTATGTGGAAAAGAACATGATTAAAAGGTACTTAAGGAACTAGCACAATCTGATACAAAAGATAACCCTGGTTAATGTGTAGAGAATTTATGGGAAGGGGTTATGAGTAAAATAAGAAGACAACCTAGCAGAGTGTTAGAGTCATCCAATCAAGAGCTATTTGTAGCTTAGACCTAAGTGTTGACAATGGCATTGCAGAGAACTAGATATGAGAGATGCCCAGAAAGTAGAACCGGCAGAATTTGATGAAGGATTCGATTTGGATGTATGAGAGAAAGGGAGGAAACCATGTATCACTCTTAAGTTCTGCTATAAGGATTAGATGACAGAGCCATTCACCGGGAAGAGAAATTTGGTGAGGTAGTAGGAGTTCTGCCTTGATCAGGTTAATTTCATGATACTTATGTGACACTCCAATGAAGATGTCAAAGCAGTGTTTATGTGTTTATACTGATGTGAAGTTCCAAGGGAAGGTCTTCCCTGGAGATATCACTCTGGAAATAATTAATCTAGAGATGGCATTAAGGCCATGAGAATTAATGATATAATTTAGGGAAGAGTGTGTAGAGATAGGCCAGGAGGGCTCAGGGCTAAATCTGAGGAGTTACAAAATTTAAGATGTGGAAAAGAGGGAACATGGTCAATTCCAACTCATATTGTACCACTCAGGCTAAGCACTGGTACCTTTCGGACTCTGCTCTATCTCCTTTCTTCTACCCAGCCATGCCCTGTTAGAATGATTGCCATCTTCTGTGCTGCTTTGGTTTTTCTTTATTATTGCTATATTACATCTTATTGAAAGTATTTGATTATAGGTCTGTCTCCACATGACTTATCCTTAAAGGCAGAACGTGTATTCATCTCAATTCCTTGGGACTAGCACAGTACCTGAAATAGAATGCTAAATAAATATGGTCTGAATGATTGAGTGAATTAAGGAATTAATTAATTAAACAACTTGACTCTAGAGAATGGGTATAGAAAAAAGTAATGATAATAAATGTGGTATTGTAGGACTTCAGATAACTGGGAAAGGTTAAGATATCTTTTGCTTTCATGATGATGGTATCCTTTTCCATTCTTCTTCCTCAATCTAAACTTAGATTTGACCCTCGCCATGAATAAGACATTGGGACATTGGGTTAACATGTATTGTACCATAGGAATTATATGTAATGGAATAATATCTGAAAATATTTCAAGTAATTAGGAAGGCAGCTAGTTCCATAAAAACTCAGGGTATCATAATCTTGAGGGCTATTTAAAGTGTATCTTTATATATATTTTTTAATTTGGTTTTCCTTTTTTATTTAGAAGAAGTTTAAAAATAGAAAACAATGATATTTTAGGTCAAGTGTATAAGATCTGAATTTGAGTCACCTCTGAGAAAATTTTCTGTTCTTGATAGAACTCATTTTTATGATTTAGTGCTGTTATCTTTTGTCTGATTTTCATTTAACAGAGTAAGCCTGGTCTAACATGTTATGGAAGAGTTAAATCATTGCTTTCACATACTGTTTACTCAGATACATGTTCATAATTCATAATTGGGTCTTTGAAAATAAAAACTGACTATTATTAGAGAGGTCTGTGGCCTGTGCATCACTGCATTTAATGACTAAGGTAAAATAAGCATTCATAAATACTTTATAGAAAAAATAAATGGATGCATAAACAATCATGGGGGCTAATTGATTATTATAAACTTATGTATACAAAAGATCTCTAGACACATGGTGGTAGATTCTACTTCCTTAACCATGCAATAAAATTGGTAGTAGGGCATGCCATATATTTAATTAGAACTTTTCAGTATAAAAGAGAAATAATTGGCAAAAATTTGGATTTTGATTATGAAAAGCAACCTGATTTCAAAATTTTAAGCTTCAATGAGTACATCTTAGATTTGATTAAAAAACAAACAAACATCCCGTGTATGTCACAACTGACTGCACAAAATTATGACAGGGAGGAATTGTTAACAAATGTTTTAGAAAGCTGTATGTATTTTATATAATTATCTATAATTAAGTGTAATTGTAGATAATTACATATTAACTGACATATACATTATGCTTTATTGACTTAATGATATCTGTTTGTGAAAATACTGAGTCAGCTTGGTCCCTCCTTTGAGATATAAAACAAGTAAAATTATAAAGCTAAGCATAAAAATCCACATATTCCAATTTAGTATTGTTGCTATCTGTAAACATATTTTCGTGATTTAGCTGCAGCATTTACAGAGAACTTTCACAATCACTTCTCAGTGATCTCATTTTATCATTAGAATCATAACAGTAAAAGTTACCGAAACTATAGTTTGCTTATTTAAATATGCATCATCGCTTCTCAGTCTTATGACTAAGATCAAGTATAAATATGTATCATACATATTAATTTTCTACTTGTTATTTCAGGATAAAACGTCACATACAAAAGAGTCCAAATACTTGATAAACATTTCTGGTTACCTAGGTGAATGGAAATGATGTACTTAAGAACCACATGTGGCACTCTAAAAACACGATGGCATCAATATCATCTCGGAAGTCCTTTGGCAAAGTAAAAATCATATTAAAATATTTTGAATATGCACTTGCAAAGATATTTTTGAAAGAAATCATCTAATGTGGAAGAAAAATTATTAACAAAACAAAAGTTCCTCAATAATATCTGGTTGATTAAACGGGGACAATTGTACTTGTATATTGATTAAAATAAACATAATCCAGTTACTATGGAATATAAAAAAATGGTAAAGTGCATGTTTTTCTGAGAAGTAAAGATGGTGCTTTTCTGAACATATTAAGAAGCCAAGGTGCAAAGGCCTTTATAAAGACAAGGAATCAGAATTACTGTCTTTTTAACAATAAACGAATTGATAATTTGTATTGAGGCACACCTCCATAATTCCTAGATGCTATATTTTTTGCTCATCCAGTATCATGCCCATATCATTTTTTTTTCTAATGTAATAAATTATCCTGTAGAGGTGAGAAGTTCATGTATTTTTTTTAAACCCACAAAAAGCAGCACAGAAGAAAAAAAAAGTAGTTGTCCTCTGAGGGACCCATACGTAGTGTGCATGTCTAGCCCTAAAGGCATCTGCATCTTCCAAGAGCCAAAGGCTCCAGATACAAAATGTTTTACTGCTCCTGACACTCTGGGAACTTATATAGTGTCTATTTTGGAAAGAAATAGCTCTGTTTACAGCACCATATGCTCATTTATATTAAAACCGGATGAAGAGATAGGCCATCTTTTCATTTACTTCATTCCCCATGGTAAACTGATACCAGATAAAACCATCAAAAGGAAGGATGGCCGCTGGGTGGAAATACTTATATTTTCTTGCTTGTCTAAAGGAATTGTCCAAGATCATGCCATTGAGTGACTTAAATGGTTCTAAGCACTTGGCATGGATTAACACATGTAATCCTCATAACAATCTTATGAATAAGTATTGTTTTATCCCTATTTTACAAATAAGGAAACTGAGGCTGAGAGAGATAAAGTAACTTGTCATAGTTATAAAACTTGTAAATGATAAATTGAATAAAAGCACAGGAAACCATTCAATGCACTTAAATGCATTTGTTTATCGGAAGTAATATGAACGATGCTTTCACCATCACAATAAATAGCCTAAATATCGTAGTTCTGCTTAAACTGCAAACTTATTCCAAGTTGAGGATGTTATTAAAGGTTATATAAAGAAAATAAGGGGAATTTATTATCCTATGGTTTTTTTTCCTGACAAATATTTTTGAGCATTTAATGTGCTCTTCAGCTCCATAAATCAAAAAGGCCTGTAGCTTTCCCAACACATTTAACCATCAATCTCTCTCTCTCTCTCTCTCTCTCTCTCTCTCTCTCTCTCTCTCTCTCTCTCTCTCTCTCTCACGCACACACACACACACACACACACACTAGCATCTTGTGGGGCTAGCATTCCAGGGAACACTTTGGGAAATACTGACCTAGAATCTCCTTAAGTGATCCATCTGTCCATGCCAAAACTTCATGAACTACTCAACTGCCACATTTACTTCATGAAAACTTTCCTATCCCCCTCCATAGGCAGAAGAATTTTCTCTTTTCAAATCTTTTGAAATGTCTGATACATAGTTAGATGATATATATAACTTAAGTTGAAACTAGGAATTTTTAAATAAGTAAATACACACTTGTACAACACAAGCTTACACACATCAAAACTTACAGAATATACAGTAATAGCACATTCAAATAAGTGGTTACCTTAGGGATCCATGTACCACCCAAATAATTTTTTAAATCCCTCTTTGGAGTTAACTTTAGAGAACTACTTTTTAAGTGTCCTCTCAACAATGTCATCCTTTCAGAGTGGAAATATATCTTGAAAAAACCAAACCTATTTGAAGCAAGTTGGAATTGCAAATCTCAAGTGCTGAGATTGATTTTATTATGAGACTTATAAATTGGTTCTAAGAACAAATCCAAATATGCCTTAGAACGTATATGTTAGGACACTGTGACACTGTTTAAATAGTTGCATAGACCTATTACATGCCTACTTTGGGGATGTAAATGCAACTTATAATTTTATTTAAGAATTGTTTTGTTATATTAAGCAAGAGGTTATATATTTAAATACTTTCAAGAAATTATTTAGATTTATGAAATGCTTGGGTATAAGACAATAGATAATGAAAGAAATAATGGCAAATAAGTGAGTGCCAAACTGGGACATATTCAAGGTAAAACAAAAAACAAACAAACAAAACAAAAGAGAAACTTTTGTTCTTTAAGTAGGGTGTGGAAAAGGGGTTTATCATCTTTTTGGGTCCTTTCTGTGTCCTGAGGTGTCCCTTGAGATGTCGCCTCAAAACTCTAGGTCTTGCAGACACATTTAGTAATACAAAAAACAACCAGATTTGGCTTCAAGCAGACCTGGATATAAGTATCAGACAGACCAAGTATAGACAAGTTACCTCTCTCTCTAAGTCTCACTTTGCTTGTCTATAAAATTATAGGATTGAGAGGCTGAAATGTGAGACAGTGAAAAGAATGCACTTAGCCTGATGCCTGACCAATTAAGTGGTGATAATAATCATTATTTAATAACTGGTATTTGTATATCATAATGTTTTGAATTTGTGAATGCTTTGCTTTGCCTTGATCTTCAATGATCTTGGCATAGAACTTTATTCCTTCCATCGGCCCTTTAACCATTTTCTAAACATATCCTAAGCATAGACCATGGTGCCAGATAACTGAGGATCCAAAGATGAAACAGATAACTTGTGTTCTCAAAGAGTTTAAGACTGATTGGAGTAGTGAAGCTCATACCATGTTATAATACCAGTAAAAGAAACATTCCAAGATAGATACACATGAGTAGCTCTATCACCTTAAAGAGAAAGAAGCTACTTGTAACAAGGACCAGGAAAGAGTTTTATACTAAAGTATTGAAATGAGAAATTGGGGGACTTTCAAGTGGAAATGTTTGGAAAGAGATGCTTTAAATAAAAAAGAATAGAGACACAAAAGTATAGAATGTTTTCAGGGAAGAGCAGTTAGTTCATTTGGTTTACAGTTTCAAGTGCTTAATGAAAGTCACAATAAGAAAGTAATCTGAGACAGATTTGTGAGACTAAAATTCTGAGTGAACAAGAAAGGACTTTATTTGAGAGCAATGGTAAACTACTGAAAGTTTTTTTTTTTCACATGTGGATGACATGATAAGTGCCATGTTTTAGGAAGCCTAATTTGGAAGCAACCCACCATGTATTGGAGGGGCAAAAGATTGGAAGCAAAAAAAAAAAACAGAAAAGTTGTTGAAGTAATCCAAAGGAAAATGGA